>JASFAT010001306.1:0-540181 GCA_031353405.1 Baronia brevicornis
AATAGTTGACAATTGTATTCATTATTCCTAAGCCACGTTGCTCTATTAATGTGGCTATTTAATAACATGACTGGTTGCTTCTCAGAAGGTACACATTTCTGGGTATGACATTATTTAAATGAAATCTTCTAGAACTTCAAATCGTTCTTAATTATATGACCACAACTGTATATATATATATATATATATATATATATATATATATATATATATATATATATATATATATATATATATATATATATATATATATATATATATATATATATATATATATATATATAGATTATATATATATATAGATTTCAATATTTTTATTTTGTTCACTCTAATACAGGGTAGGGTAGGTTTACGAATAAAAAAAATATATAGGGAAAGAAATAAATAAATATATATTTAACAGAACAGCTTGAAATATGAAAAAATCTTTTTCTTCCTTTTACCCCCAATTACTTTCAAAAGATGGTGTTCGTGACGGTTTTATCGTGGATTGAACATGTTGTTTATACACAACTGTGGTTTCTTTTCGCGATTATGAAAAGTATTGCATACCTAAGTACTAACACACCAGGAGAACATAAATTGTAGGTGAAACGAAGTCCACCGGCCCATCTAGTAAATAAATAAATTTTATCACTAATTCCTCTCATCAATATGTCAGCTATTTTACGCAACCAAATTCAGACTGTTTATTTTTCGACATAACGAAATTACATTTCATTGTCAAACCAAAGTCAAGCATTTACCACCATTTCGTTATGAGGTTAATCATCCTCTGGACGGAGAAGAGACGGCGAAAGAAACTCCTTTTACATTTTTTTTTCACCTCTTTATAATGCGGTAATGTGCCCAGATTAATCTTTATATCTATATAGACGTTTTCCTTGTTATTGTATTATCTGTGAGACTAGATAGTCTCACAGATAACAAGAAAATCGTTCGTCTATATATAATTAAATTATAATCAGGTTACAAAATAATATTGATAGAGCCTCGCTGCAGACGAATACTTTGTCAAGAATGGCATAATATTTGTCTGTAGCATGAATGACCCGGCTTGCCCGGGGAAGTACCACACTTCCGCAGAAAAACCGACGTCTGAGTGGTAGCTTAGCTATCTCGCTTCATAGGGTAAGTGGCTGAGTTCCTGAGGCCCAAATCTCTCCCCCTCCCCCTCTCACTCCCATTATGACACTTTCCCTTAAGGTCTGCAACGCTTTCCCCACTGCCTATAGCGTCTATGGGTGGCGTTGATTGCTTTCCATCAGTTGACACGACTGCTCGTTTGCCCCACTGCTGCGTTTCCATCAAAAAAAATACATTTTATAATATCTAGGAAATCTATAAGAAATGCTTCTAGGTATATGTGCGTACAAATATATTTGTCAATAGTACGGTATTAAATAACTTATCTCATTCCCAGAACACCGTAAATCCCGTGAACGGCGTTTACCAAGGACCAACGCATCCGTCGCAAACACATATCAAAGAAGGTAATTTATGTAACCTTTATTTTAAATTTTATGTTGCGGATGAGGGTAGAAGGGTCGTTAGGGGAAGACCAGGGACAACATACCTTGATTAAATTGACGAAGTTTTTACAAAAGGCCAGGTGAGTGGAGGACTGGAAGGAGGTGAGGCCAGGAGAAAGGAGGATGAGTTTGGAGGAAGAAAGGAAAGTATGCCAGGATCGTAGCAGATTGAGATATGTGGTCTCTGCCTACACCTAGAGATCGTAGCAGCGAGGAAAAGGCATGACGATATGTATGTAAGAGGTATGCTCGGAGTTTCTCTGGTATATGATTCGGAATGAACAAATCCGTCAGAGAACTAAAGTCACCGACATAGCCTTTTGAATTTACAAACTAAAGTAGCAATGGGCTGGTACACGTTCGTCGGAGATCCGACAATCGTTGGAGCAAACGAGTGCTGGAGTGGAGACCGCGTCTTTGACGATCTGCGCAGGGCGGCTTGTAGAAACTAGATGCCTGTAGCCGAAGTTGGGCTACGTGGCGCTCCATGGGGGAGGCCTATGTCCAGTAGCGGACTGCCGTAGGATGTTGTTGATGATAATGATATGTATGTATAATAACAATATGAAAGAAATTGCTTTGTTTCACTAGGTGAGGAGTTATCAGCCCGCGTGGAGCTGGGCTCAGAGTGCAGAGAGCTGGCTACCCCCACACTACCCATTACTCCGTTAGAACATATAGATGCACCACGTACGTATTAGCTTTTGAAGTGTGACATTAGAATTGAAAACTTTTTTCTAAATGGTAGCGTTGTTACTCCAATTCGTTTGGCGAACATTGATAACCAGAGACTCTACTTCTTTCCCCTTCCTCTACTTCTCTTTCGCTCTCATTACCTCCTTCTTACCCTAAGGTAAATGTACCTACTTGTTTTTTTGGGATAGGAAGGCAAACGAGCAGGCGTGTCACCTGATGGTTAGCAATTAACGTTGCCCATAGACATCCGTAACGCCATATGCGAAAACTTAGCCGACCGTTAAGGAAAGTGTGATCTTTATCGAGAGGGGGTTGGGCCTCCGAAACTCGACCGCTCACAGTACGAAGCGCGGTAGCTAAGCTACCACTCAGACGCCGGTTTTCCCCGGGAGTGTGGTACTCCGCCGGGCGAGCCGGCCCGTTCGTGCTACAGACAAATATGCCGTTCTTGACAAAGTTTTCGTCTGCAGCGTGGCTCTACCACTAGTTAAAGTTGGTGTTGCAAATTTCTACGGGACGCGGTGATACCAACAGGTGACCTGCTTTCTTGTTTGTTTTATTGTTTACATATACCGTAAAACAGCGACGTAAAAAAATATTTTATTGTGTGAAGCTCATTCAAATTGCATAATTTATTAGAACTTATTCTCTTTTTTACCCAAACTTCGAGAGTAACTGATAGAGTAATAGAGTATAGAGGTTTTTTTTTAACAGCCCATATATGTCCCACCGCTGAGCACGGGCCACTCCATTTCTGGAGGAACGGACGTTAACCCACCACGCTTGTCCAATGCGGATTGGCGGGGTTACCAGAGTTGGAATAAATATTTGTAATCCATACGTATATTTATTCCGATGCGGGCATCGAACCCGCGACTTTTGACTCCGCGGGCGGAGGACCCCGCCACTAAGTCCAATTAGTCGTAAATAGAGGATAGAGTTAAAAATAGTAATTATTCATACAGGGCAGGCGATGTCACTGTTAGTGCCCGATACTTCGTACTCGTCTTCGGAGGGCGAGGACGATTTCTACGACGCGGACGACGAACCCGCTAGCACGCCGGAGCCCAGCCCGAGGTGAGTACTGAACAAGCTTTTTTAGAAATTACCTCGGGCGTACCGCAGGATTCAAGAAGAAGAAACTAAACTCCTGGTCACTGATCGCAAGATCTACAGGAAAATTTTAGAAACAGTGAGGGCGGAAGACGGATCTTGGAGGGTTTGGAAGAATCAGGAGATCCAAGACCCCGTAGAATAGGCAAGATCAAAACACAAAGACTACGTTATGCGCATAGGATAGGATCGAACCATGAAACACGCATACCTGGAGCGGCCCGAGGGCCGTCGCCCGGTCCTTCGTTCTAGGTACCGCTGGAGTGATGCCGTGGAGAGAATTGAAGAAGCTCCAAATCGAAAAATGACAGACAGTGGCTCAAGATCGGTCCACATGGCAACTCATTTTGGGTCATTGCGCCTGCGTAAGGACGTATACCGCGTGATTCAGTTTGCCGACCTTTGACCACGATCTTTTCCACACGTTCTTGTCGTACATGATCCACTTTTCATCATCAGTTATTAATCTCTTTAAAAACGGTTCGGTTTCATTACGTCTCAATAAAGAATCGCAAATGAGTACACGGTTCATTTGGTTTCTTTCTTACGGCTGGTGCCCGGGTCTCGTGGTTGGATCCGGATAAAGCCGTTTCATAGTTCAGATCGCGTACAACGTTACGGGGCCCTGTTTCTATCGGGCGAGTAATTATTCGACTGTACCACCTGTGGGTTCGGATGGATTCTGGAACTGTCTGGAACTGTCGCAGTGTTTCTACCTCTTGTAGAAATAATGTTGGACCTTTTTGAAATATTGTTGGACGCTCGACAAGTTAAGGTCCAAAGATCAATTGGCTCAGTGGCGGGGCCCCCCGCCCACGAGGTCGGAATAAATATATGTATGGCCTACAGATATTTATTGAGTCAAATGCACATTAGACAAGCACCACGCTTGTCTAATGTGCATTTGACTCAAGTTTGAGTTATTGTCTGTTTCTCCAGAAATGGGAAGGCCCGTGCTCAGCAGTGGGACATAACATGGGCTGTGAAATAAAAACCATATTGACACGGTAAATTGTGATGTAATAAAAATTGCGACAAGTTTAACTTGTCGCAATTTTTATTTGAATATAGAAAATCAGAAATCATATCTTTCACATTTTTTTAAATTTATTTATCGACCATGCACGGCAATTACAAAAATTACAGTATTCTAATTTAATCTTCTTCTTAGTGTGTCATCTCCATCCCGGAGTTCGTTCGTTGTTTATTCCTTTGCATAGTCATGCAAATCAACTTTTCTGTTCTTTCCACCTTCAACCAGTCTTTTATATTTTTAGCCATGAAATTCTTCTTCTACCGGGGGGTCTTTTCTAACTTCAATTCTGCCCTCCATAATGACTCTAAATTTTTTTCATTATTTCCAAAACCTTTATATTTGTAAGTCTGTCTGTCCATTTTTCTATTTGGGTTTTCTCCGGTACTTCCACATTACAAAATCTCTCAATTTACTACTTAGATTTTGTTCATTAATCTTACAACATATTAAAATGTAATCCCTTATTACGGACTGAACAACATTTACATATAGTGAAGCCAGATCGGATATGGTGCGTGAATTGGACAACACTATCGTAATATCGTAGTGACAGTTACCACACTTTAGGGGTTTCATGGAAGAGGTCAATATAACCGAAATGACTAAGGTGACACTATTAACTAAACAAATAAATGAAAATCATATAAAACTAATTTTATTTTTATTTTATTTTTTATTGTTATTACAAAAGGTACAGTTACAGACTACAGATTAAATAAAATATAAGTTAAAAAACATGCAAAAGAATTTAAGGCAAACCTGAAGTCCAGTTACAACTATACACAACAATTACAATGAATATGTAACAATAACAATATGAGGGACTTATGATTTCATTTGTATGTATAATTAGGTAGACAAACACTAAAAAAGAGAAAATTAACACAGAAACAAAAATTCCAATAAAAACATAATAAATAGTAGGAATCTGAAGTTTTCTGCAAAGCATGAGCAAAATTATTCAAATCGTGTCTCCCAAAACAAACATTTTTTTCTCATTTCTCACTTGATGCCTTGCACTTTGATGCGATCTAACGGATAAATTTGAAACGTGTCCGAAGGGAATAACCTCGTATTTACCTCAAAATATACTTTTTTATATCTAAAGTAAGAATGTTTTTATAAACTCAGTTTTATATTGTTTCTGTAAAATTTACTAATACGCACTTACGAATTCTGATATTAATGAATTAGAAATCTCGAGAAGAATAAAATCGCCCAAGAATATAAAATGTAGTTTGTCCTCTAAAAACTCACTTTAGTATTGTTCCTGTAAAATTTACTGATATGGATTCACGAATTCTAATATTTATAAACTAGAATTATAATATATAATTCTAGTGTGTCCTCAATAAAAATCTTGTCGCATTTAATTTGTTAATTTTTGTGTATGTCTTGTATTTATAATTTACTACTTACCCACGGCTTCGCTCGCGTTGAATTTGGTCTGCCACATTAAGTTTCGTGATGGATCATTTTAAAT
Source organism: Baronia brevicornis (assembly GCA_031353405.1). Classification (NCBI taxonomy): domain Eukaryota; kingdom Metazoa; phylum Arthropoda; class Insecta; order Lepidoptera; family Papilionidae; genus Baronia; species Baronia brevicornis. Next base: position 5,861 of record JASFAT010001306.1, read on the forward strand.
AAATATATTTTTTTTTTTACTTAATATTAAAATTATATTACGATCAAAATTACATAAAATCATTACAACTTGTAGCATACACGTTATTCGGATGTATAACCCACATTACTGTAAAGTTTCATCCAAATCCGTCCAGTAGTTTTTTCGTGAAAGAGTCACAAACATACATCCATACTCACGAACTTTCGCATTTATAAATTTAGTAGGAAGGATTTTTTTTTTAAATTTCATACTTATACTTAGTTATAAGTTTGATATGAACCCTTTCCTAAGCATTATTATTATTAAGCTTGTGTGTATTTAATTTTATATTGTTATTTATTTTTGTACCTAATTTTATCTTTTCTATCAATTCAAAAGTTGACTGGCAGGGAATGCCTTTCGACATTAAGTACGAAATAAATAAAATATAATTTCTTGTGAACACGTTATTGGTGCTACTAAAAAAAATATATATCACAGCCCGGCCCGTGTAAGCTTTACACGCGGAACGCTTTACAAGGGAACCGACCAAAGTAGGTCGGAGTTCAACGTCCCATCGGCCGCTTCACCCTTGCTGCGCCAGTGTAACACCGCCCTTATTTTGAATTACAACACACCGTTGTGAAGTCAACGCATTGTTCGACACGTTTTACCGCTATTTGACAGTAATGCACTCGAACTATATGGAGTTTTCAAATATACTACACATTTCTTGATGTCCTGCAACGTTTCTACAATGCCTACAGAACTGCGTATTTGTATGGGCGGTGTTGATTGCTTTCCATCGGACGAATAGTCGTTTGCCGTCATGTCCTATAAAAAGTTATGGGAATGCAGCTTACGGATTCAAAGAATCCCACATATAAATGTATATTCCGGGAATAAGAGAAGTGGTGGAGCCACGTTGCAGACAGTTGTCTAGAATATTATTTGTCTGTAGCATGAATGAGCCGGCTCGCCCGGGGAAGTACCACACTCCAGCAGAAAACCGGCGTCTAAGTGGTAGCTCAGCTACCACGCTTCGTCCGGTGAGCGGTTGAGTTCCGGAGGCTCAACCCCCTCTTTTTCAGCTATTTTTACTAGTATTTTTAGTTTATACATTTTTCAATTAGAAGCCCAAATAATTTTTTTGGACTTAAAATATTTGTTAAAATCTCATACTTCGTTCACGCTCCGTAGGCGGATTAGGGATTGCAGATTGAATTTTATCACAAAAGCGGAAAGCGTTCGAAATCAGAATCTCACCCAACAGTTTGATTCTCTAGTATTGCACAGGATATTATCTCTCAGCATCTTTTATCGTTTTTAACCATGGGAAGTGCTCCCGGGAATTCTTCGGAATAATTCCTGCCGCTGAATTTCACTACCGCACAACAAGTATGGCTATATTCCCCTTCATTATTATAAAGTTCCAAAATAACGACCAGGAAAACAACAAAACACAATTAGTTAGAAGGTCAGATTGAAAGGAAGGGCTTCTCTAGGTTACGACCTAGAAAAACCCCTCCCCATTGAATCTCTATCATTTCCCGTTGCGGGTAAATTATTGCTCGACTGGTCGTTATCAGCCACGGTTCCCAGTTATCAAGATCGATATCGAATCTATTTCTAGGTCGCATTGTTACCAGTGGTTTCGAAATAAACAATTCTGAACTGTGTGACGTATTTGACAAAGTAAGTTTTCCCAACGATAACGAAATATTACAAGTGAATAAATTCCTGGCCACTGAATTCTACAATCGCACAACTCGTTACAAAAAAAAAAGTTTCAGCCCTACTATCTTGATGAGTCATACTATCCTGATGATCTAGCACGGTGCATTTATCTCGAAACATCTTTTCACACACCATTACTCTGTAGAACCAGCCACCTTCAGCGGTATTCCCGGACCGATACAACATTGAAACCTTACAAAAACCTACATACATATCGTCACGCCTATCTCTCGTAGAGGTAGACAGAGACCACATATCTCCATCCGCCACACCTTCCTTGCTTCCTCCACACTCATCCATTTTTTCATCCATACTACCTCTCACATTCATCGTAGCCAAACGGCTCTCCGCTAGTCGCTTCTCGCCCACGTGGGAATCAGGACGTGACGGGTGGTGAACCACGTTGTCGTCATTATTTAACAATTTTATTAAAATTCGTCATAGTGAATCCCAAGAGCCGCAAGGGAGGATTGAGGTCAGCCCCAGCAGAGGCCAACAAGCTGAGGTAAGGCACTATAGTACCCGGAGGAGCCCGATCCCGGGGCGTTCGGCACGCTTGCGACTAAGCTCGCCCCTAGCCACGCATACATTGGCATAGCGAACCGTGAATTGGCGGAGAGGAAGGTAGAAGAAAGGAAAGGGCAGGGGAAAGAAAAGATGGATTTAGATAGAATGATAGGGATATAATACTACCGCAACGAAAGACAAAGAGTGATACGAAAGTAGCTCGGGAGGCCGGAACTCAACCGCTCACCGGACGAAGCGCGGTAGCTAAGCTACCATTCAGACGCCAGTTTTCTGCGGGAGTGTGGTACACTCCCACAGAAAACTAGCGTCTGGCTGTCATTCATTCTACAAACAAATAATATGCCATTCTTGACAAAGTATTCGTGTGCAGCATGGCTCTACTACTACAAATGGACGAATAAATTATTTTCTCGGTTGCTTCCTAAGTTTATTATTTTATTTGATTAAAACTATTTTATAATTCCTTAAAGCTGAGTGTTACAGAGTAGAAAATAGGTTGACAAAAATTACTCTGTGACTTGTTTTTTTTCTTCTATGTGAAACATCTTATCGCGGGATATAGGAGTGAATTCGTAGACGTCATCTCGATTCAGACTACGCTCCGCTCCACTCGACTCTGTATAGGGAGGGTCACTTACATTTAACCGTGAACATACGGTAGTGACCGAGCCGCCGTCATGTTTCACATCTCCCAAGCGTTCTGTGACGCTTCTTTTTTTTTATCATATCATACAAGGTCATAATTTCTCTTTTTTGGACTCAGAGATATCATTTGCAATGTAATCTTATTTTATACTAAAACAATGTCGTATCTAGATTGAAATCTTCGCGATGTCTCCGTTGAGGCTCTATTCTACATTTGTAACAAAGATTTGTTTTTTTTTTTTAACAAAACTCACATTATATTTTTTTGTATTTTATTTTAATTATTTATGAGGTAATCCAAGAGCATTTCTTAAAAGTATAAGAAACCAATTAATTGTGATATATATTATTATAGACCAAACAGAATTACACTTGTTTTAAAAAGTAAACTAATAAAGTTAATTTTATTACTAGATTTCTTGATAACTTCTTGATAACTTTCTGATTTCTTGATTGAGTTTTTTTTAATTGTTTTGAATTTTAATGAAAAGACAAGCGATTGTAAAATCAAAGTTACCGATATATGGCGCTTTCGAGTTAAACAAATTGAAATGGCAATGGGCTGGTCACGTTTGTCGAAGAACTGGCAACTGTTGGAAAAGAATGGTGTATTGGAGACCGGGTCTTCGAAAGCATTGTGTGAGACGCCCCCCCGGCCAGATAAAGAGGGAATCTACAAACTGCTGGCAGAAACTACATGCACATAACTATCTTCATTAGTCCATGGCAGACCATTGCTAGACATATGCCTATCTCAAGGCGCGTCACTTAACCCGATCTTGGACTGCATACATGCCTCCAGGCTCTAATAGCCGCCCTGTTCAAATCGCTTCATCTGAGCGGGGGGCCTTCCACAGTACGTCTCCCGCGACCCGGTATCCACTCAGCACTCGTCTACTCCAGCGGTTGTCTGTACTCCGACAAAAGTGTCCAGCCCGTGGCCACTTTAGTTTGCTCACTGGAAGACCTATGTCGATGACTCTGATTCTCGGGCGGATCTCTTCGTTCCGAATCATATCCACCAGAGAAATTCTGAGCAAAATCCTCTCCTTACCATTGAGCCAATGCTTGAACTAAATTGTGCGTTTTATATATATCAAGTCATATATATCAGTCAAAACATAGAATGGTTTTACTTTCAAAATACCGTGTAACCTCCATGTAACGTCACTCGATTTAATGACAAACTCCCTAAAGCGTCGATATCACTCGGCTTTAGTTGGTTTAGCTTGTTTCCCATACAATGATACACTCTATATAGCATTACACCCACTCTCAATAACGACAGCAATTTAATAATATAAAGTACTTTTTAAGTTGCCAAAATTAGTAAAAACTTATTAATGAAGTCAGGCGTCACTTTGCGGAAATCCATCACTATATGGACAGTCAAAAGTTTTACTTAGCTACGATCCGCGACAAGCAAAACAATAACAGAAAATTAATAATGTGTGTTTTTCCGTTGAGTTAAGTGGATTTATTTGGAACTTTTAACACACATTATCAGTTTTCCATCTTGTAAACGACACGTGTTTCGTCCCAACACGGGAATCTTCAGGTATAGTAGACTCTACGGAAGACAACCGAAAAGTTCACTTTTCGATTGTCTTCCTTTGGAAAAGTGATAATGTGTGTTTGGTGTTATGTATAGTGGTTGGTGGGTGGAAAATTGATGGCCGATTTTCGGTAAGTTTTTGGTTTAAGCTCCAAATAAATCCACTTAACCCAACGGAAAAACACACATTATTAATTTTCTGTTATTGTTTTGCTTGTCGCGGATCTTAGCTAAGTAAAACTTTTGACTGTCCATTTAGTAAAAACTGTCAGTTGCCAAAATCCTAGCCCGTAATAAACTCGACTGTCGGCATTCGACAGACAAAGAAATTTTGGATTCGGTGAGAAAAACCGAGTATCAAGAACAAGGAGATGAAGAAGATGAGATGGGTAAGTCTGAGCTGAGCCTCCGCCGAGCATTAAAGAAGCTCTGGAAGCAGCTAAATTATTGGAAAGAAGCCTCAAATAAAATAATTAAAAAAATACAAGAAAATTACTGGTGCAGCAAAAGACGTCAGACAAAAATAACAGACTATACTCAATAGCGATCAAATAAGAATTATTTTTTATGTAATTACTAACATTAGTCTGAAATAAACTTTTTCATTTTCTAATACAGATTTTTCTTCTCCCCATTTAACGACAACTCTCTATAACGTCAAAATATGCACAGTCCCTTGAGGGTCGTTATATAAAGTTTGCACTGTATTTCTCGTGTCGCTTCCAGTACTTTCATATATCTTTGTATTTATGGCATTCGGTGAACGTCATATTATAAATCGTACGTCCCATTTGAATGTATCTATTTCTGTACCACCTGTCCTTATTGCATATCGATTTTGGGTGCAGGCGATTTATATTTGCACAAGTAGTAGGTTATTTGCATAGTTATTATATATCGATTTTCCTTACCGACGACCGATTAGCTTTGTTTCCCCCCCCCCCGCGCGCCCACGGATTCAATGGTCGCTGATTCGATCCTCGCATCGGAATAAATATTCATATTACCCATAGATATTTATTGCGAGCCTGATAACCCCGCCAATTTGCACTGTCCGTTCCTCCAGAAATTAGAAGGCCCGTGCTCAGCGGTACATTATATATATATGGGCTGTGGGGAAAAAATGGAAAATGGGCGAGACAGAGAGAGATAGCAAAACCATAGGGATTGCAAAAGCAGATTTCATTGTGTAAGTGTTGGAAAGGAATTTTCCCCCCCCAGCGTATATTATTAAAATGAAATGAAACGTTCTGTTTTCATTTCATTTTAATAATCTTATGTTATTTTTTGTTATATTGTTTATATTTTATTTTTTATATTTTGTGTATTCGTATCGAGGCATCAAGAACTATTTAAAACAGCCAATGATAACGCTGGTCTTTCTCGGCGTGATCCTCGAAGATTAGTGTTGGATGATCACCCCAGACTCAACAAATATATAAATAGTTGCCTGTTCATGTGTATACGCATTTACAATAATATACCTCATAAATTAAAAGAATTGAACGCAACTTTATTTAAATAAATATTACATAAATGGCTAATAGATATAATATTCAAGCCAATATTTATAATATTCAAGACTTTTTTGCTTTAAAGAGTCGATCAAATGTATATAATAGATAAATATATAGTGTAAAGTAAAAAGTGTAATAATAAATTATAATTTTAATCATATTATAATAATCTAGCTATGTTTTTAGATTTGTAATAATTGTTTTAGTTATTTCTAATAGTGTGTCATTATTAATGAAATTTGTACGCCGTAAGTGGCAATGTGATAGAGCTTTTATACGTCTCTTTTTTTATCTTGTTATAACCTCACATTATACAAATAAAGAATTATTATTATTATTATTATATTAACAACAATACTTTTAGTTATATTGCTTATATTCACATTAACTCACCACGCTCGTCCAGTGCAAATTGGCAGTGTTACCAGACTCGCAATAAATATCTGTAGGCCATACATATATTTATTCCGATGCGGGGATCGAAACCGCGACCATTGACTTAGTAGGCGGGGGCCCCGCCACTGAGACAGTTGGTCGCCAATGTACACAACAAACATAAAAAAACTTTCCCTCGATAACTGTCAGATAATTTCTCTTCAAAAACTTTATTCACAATCATTTGTAATTGACTTTCTCTGTCTGCGTTTACCTCGCAAATTTGCTGTGAGCTGATTTCCAATATCGTTGTGAGCTGAAATTTGCATAACCGGATAGACTGTGATTAAGGCAATATTTTAACATTGATATGCTTTAATGGAAACAGATTTGGGTAAAACAACCCTTGATTGGTTAAATGTAAAATAAAATTAAAGCTTAACGTTTGAACCGTTTTGTTTCCAGTTGGGAAAAAAATGATTGTATCCATATATTAGGTACGCAACTAAGTTCTCGCTGTTAAAAAATTATTGTTTTTATATATTAGGTACGCCACTAAGTTCTCGCTGTAAAAAAATGATTGTATCTATATATTAGGTACGCAACTAACTTCTCGCTGTAAATAAATGATTGTATCTATATATTAGGTACGCAACTAAGTTCTCGCTGTTAAAAAAAATATTGTATCTATATATTATGTACGCAACTAAATTCTCGGTAAAAATGCTTATATATATTATTCAAAGTATTGTCCGTCGCTTGCTACAACTTTTGCCCATCTTGCTGGCATAACTCGAATACCGTTACAATAAACGTGTTCGTTATTTTGAGGTTATCCACGAATCAAGACTCTTTACGAAGCCTTCATATGAGCTTAACTGCTGATCAGCCAGATCGTGTGCCATCAAACGAAACAAGTAATAATGGGACGGCATAATATCTAAGGAATATGACGGGTGGGGTAGGACTTCCCATTTGAGCGTTTCCATGTAAATTTTAACGGATTTGGCAACATTAGGCCGAGCGTTGTCATGCAGTAGAATCACTTTTTCGCTCGTATTGTGGCCATTTTTCTATCCTATTAAAACTAATAGCCCACTAACCTAGCCTTAATTTAGAAAAGTTATACCGCCATTAGTTTGACGTGTCTCGACTCTGAATTAGAATAACACACCACGTGCTGATGAGGTTGATATTTGTGGCGACAGTCCGCTATGGCCCCTTTATATCCCACGCATACAACTGAGCGTCAATAGTACAGTTGTTAAACTGACAGAAATAGAACCACATCCCTTGTGTAGTTTTTTTATACTGCATGTACAACACAATTGGCCTTTTGGGGTTTATTTATAAACAACATCCGAACGCAATGTTTATACGTCGATCGGGTGGATGTGCGGTGCCCGCATCGATGCGCCGCCGCTGTGAGCTTGTGGTCAAAGATTATGTGACGCAGATGCAATACGCACATACCTAGACAATATGCACATACCTAGAAAAGAGTAATTTAAGTCCTTTTAATACATGAATGAGAATTGAGGCGTGAACTGACGTCTATTGAAATACTTCCATGGATACCTGCTATTACAAAGGAAAAAAAGGATACAAGCTAAATAAGAATATCGATTTTCTGTTATTCCTGTTAATTTTACTCATAAGAACTTTCTCATTCTAATAACTAGGCCAATGATATAATATAGAAACATTTGATATTATTTTACTTGACACTCGCATACTAGTTACAGCTTTACAAAGCACGCTCGTTTACCTATTTTGGTATAAAAAGGGTAATTGCCATCAACGAGAAAAAAAAATGTTCTTAATTGATATTGTAATGCCTACACGCGTAACACGCAGCACTCTATGACCGATTAAGAACGCTATGGTTTTAGTACGCGACGGTCCGCGCCGCGGAGCGCACCTTGGTGGCAAAAGCGAAGCGAACGTACGCGATCGATAACGCATTGCGATCGAGAATTCACTCACCGGCGAATGGTGCCTGAATATCACCCCTCGTGTGTGTGTATGTGAGTGTGTGCAACAAGGCCAAAATTACGTACGTTTCGATAACGGCACGCGATCTTATGATGTGTTAGTTTTAAATTTGGAACCACCGGCTTCTTTTTATTTATTTTTTTTCCCACTCATGCCGACAGTGATTTCCTGATATTTTTCTTATTAAAGAACACTAAATATTTTTTGGTGCTAACTCAAAACTATTTTAAATTAATTTTTCCAGTCATAATAACGCATTATATTTTAATAATATGTGTAATATGTAAATAAAAATAATTGTAAAATATAAAAATTTTAAATGACTGAAATATATTAATTCAAAAATGATATAATGATAGGTATCAAGTAATAGTTAATGTACCTATTCATTTTTGAATTTTCCGGAGTTTTCATATTTCAGTTTAATTTTTTTATATTTTACAAGCACAGTGTATAGTCATAATCATTTAAATAATAAACAATTTTAAGAATGCAAGTTGTGTTCCCTAGTTTAGGACATATCACGTATAAATATATCCTAAACTAGCAGAAACAGAAGCATATCTTACAGTTAATTACTAAGTCTTAGAGTACAAAACATCGTAAGTTGTGTTATTAGGAAATAATGCAAGCCAACGATGAAATATTCGCAGGGTAAACTGAAAACGTGAACAACGTAACTTAACAATGGATTATTGTAGCCCAAGCGGTAAATAAGAGTTACTCTAGTTATAATGCTACAGTCAACTTCCGCAATCGGCCATTGTAGTTCACGTTGCATAAAGTGAAAATTGTTCAGTTGTTTAGCAATTGTAATCGCTGACGTCACAATATAACGTCAAGTGTTATTTTACTGTTACCGCGTTTAAAATAGTTATTGCAGGGATACCGAGGCCCAATTCCTTTCGCCTACCCTTATATTCTTCTCCCTTTCTTCGTTTGCGTTGCATAAAGTGAGAATTGTTTCAGTTGTTTAACAATTATAATTTCTGACGTCATAATATAACGTCAAGTGGAATTTTACTATTACCACGTTTTATACAGTGAGTGTGGATACGGAGGCTCAATTCATTTCCTCTCCTTTATATTCTTCTCCCTTTCTTCGTTTACATTGCATAAAGTGAGAATTGTTACAATTGTAAGCATTTACGTCACGATACAGCTCTTACAATGTTAACGGCGGAAGCAATTGAATATTCATGATACTCCATTGCTGCAATCGTTGTTTATAAAATTATAAATGAATTTTGTAGTATGATTTTAAAAATTATAATTTTATAAACATTTACAGCCCATAGCCCAGCCCATTACACACTGCTGCACACGCGGCTTTCTCATTTCTTAACGAATGGTCGTTATTCCACTACGCTTGTCCATAGTCTACCAGACATACATATCGTCACGTATGTTTCCCGTAGGGGTATCTAGAGACCACAGATCTCCATGTGCTATGATCTCGGCATACTTGGCTTGCTTCCTCCACATTCATTAGTTTCCTCATGTAAGCCCGTCTGGTTAAGGGTACTGCTGACCCGGCCTTTATTAAAATTTCAGCAATTTGGTCAAGGTATATTTTCCGTTTTCCCCTACCGACCTTTCCATCCACATTCGCAACGTTATATTCTTTTGCCAGTTGTCTTTCATCCATCCCCTCTATGTGCCCAAACCATCTAAGGATCCCTTTTTCAACTTTTGTCACGACACATTCTTTAACTCCACATCGCTTTCTTATATTATCTTCTCTTATATTTTTTAATCCTCTCTTATATTTATATCTTACCTCTCTCTTATGAGAGCATTAAAAAATCGCGAGCTTTAAAAAGGTTTTTCTAATTGTTATAATCGCCCATTGTCATTTGTGTTGAATAAAGTGAAAATTATTTGTGTATTGGCAATTGTAATCATTGACGTCAAAATATTACATCGCTCTTACAACTATAACGCTTGAAGCAATGAAGTTTTTGCTTGTTGAATTTTCCATTTTGAGCAGAATTAGATCTTTTAATACAGCCACGTGAACCTCTGCATAAAAACGTCCGTCTAATTAAAATAACATTTGACTTTGATGATTATTAGCACTTGATTTATTAGTAGACCTCATAAATTTCTGTGATAAAAAAAAACTCGTGCTAATTCATAAAACACGTTACAGAATCGCGGCCAAGGATGTTGTATTTAGACACATTGTACGAATTGCGTATATTTTGACGATGTGCGTTCGCTTATTTCAAGGAAGCATACGTATATTTTTGTTATAAACCAGATTTATTACAAATCTCACCACTACCGTTCCAGTTTAATGCAGTTTGTCAAGGACTCCTTTGGCCGATCTTGAGAAAGCTTTAGTTACATTCGGCGATCCAAATGGCGATTTAGTGGCGGGTTTGATCCCCTTATCAAGATAAATATTTGTTTGGCCTACAGACCCTTCCATCCACATCTACAACCTAAATTTCTTTTACCAGTCGTCTTTCATCCATCCTCTCTATGTGCCCAAACCATCTAAGCCTTTCACATCGCTCTCTTATAAATTCGATCCTTTTTCATTCAAAGTTACCCCACTCATCATCTATCATTCATATCTATCATCATCTATCATATCATTTCCACCTCATTCAGTCTGCTTCCATGACTCTTCTGCCAAACTTAACTTTTAGTACCGTACATCAGAATTGGAAGAAACACTCCCAGTTTTTTCACTTGGGGAAAACCAAGGAGAATATACGTTGACTAGATTTCCGAAGTTCTTAAGAAAGGCCAGGTCAAGAGTACCCTTAACCGACGCGGTTGTATGAAGTGAGTGATGAGTGTGGATGAAGCAAAGAAAGTGTGCCGAGATCGTAGCATATGGAGATCTGTGGTCTCTGCCTACCCTTACGGGAAACAGGCGTGATGTATACCATATGGGCGTGATGTAAGCCATACGGCCTAAAGATTGTCGCACAATCTAGCGGAGTACCCACAGTACATTTGCCAAGATGCGGTCTTCACTCCAACACTCGTCTACTCCAGGGGTTATCGGTTCTTAAGTCTTCAGACTTCAGTCGCCACTTCAGTTTACTAATTCGAATGATAATGTCACTTACTTTGGTTCTCGCTTGAATTTTTTCATTCCGAATCGTATCCACTAAAGAAACTTCGAGCATAGCTCTCGCCATAGCTCCCTTAACGACTCTTAGCTTGTGAAGCAGACGGACTGTTAATTATAATTGATTATCCTTTCAGAATGTAACCATTTCTCCTCAAAGCCTTAAAATGTAACAAATAAAGATAGAAGTGATCTTTGTGTGTCTGTGTGTAAAACAATTTGTTATGTGTTTGTAAAAATATTGAAACTGTGATGATCATAGTGCAATAATAGACTAAAGTACAGTATGATACGTGCACTGACTTCCAGGCGCTGGTCGATACGCCGAGAGAGTGAGAGGTGAGAATACTTTCAGTTATACCAAAGTTTAATACAATTTGAATTGATCAAACTCACATCTGTGGCTTCGTCAATTTCGAACAACCCTCATCTGTGTTTTAATAGTGGCAGAGCCACACTGCAGACGAATACTTTGTGAAGAATGGAATATTATTTGTCTGTAGCATGAATGGGCCGGCTCTCCCGGGGAAGTACCACACTCCCGCAGAAAACCGGCGTCTGAGTGGTAGCTTACCTACCGCGCTTCGTACGGTGAGCAGCTGAGTTCCGGGAGCCAAACACCCTCCCTCTAGCCCTCCCCCTCCGATTCCCACTCCCATAATGACGCACTGCCTATGGTGTTGATTGCTTTCCATCAGGTGACACCAAAGACATTCCTGAAGTTTGCGTTGCTAGCCTTCAAGAAATTTATGGACTTGTATTTTTTTTTTAAAGTTTCCGCGTCGTATTGGTTCGAAAATTCTCCTGAAGATAGTACACATAGTACACACGGTAGGTTCCACAGACTAGTGGTGCGTGGTAAAAAGTTGTAGGAAAACCGCACCGTACTGAAACACCACTCATCCCGATGACAGGGATGAAACTTTAATTCGTGACGATTTGTGCGGTAGTGGAATTATTCCGAATAATTCCTAGTACACGCAATAAAAGATGTAGAGAGATAAGACCCTCAAATGCCAATGAATGTACGTAGCCTTTTGAGTGAGTTCTTTGTCGTCGACTTTTTGAACCCGCTCTACTTTATAAGCGGTTAAGAGGGTGAATTGGAGTCAAGCGGCCAATTTTTCCCCTCTACAAAAACCGCTCTATATCTTCTTATAACTTCACTATACCGTGATGGATGTATACTTGTGCTAAAAAGTGTAAACAACATACAATAATGGAACAAACCCGTTTCCACGGTCTCTCGGTCGCAACAACGGTATACGTTAACAGTATTTATGCAGGTAGTGTTGCATTATAACTTTATACGTAGTTTCTTACGTATGTATGTTAGTTTGTGTGTGTTAATGTGTAGTTTTAAAAAACAAACATACAAAAAAATTTACAGATTTTTAATTTAATATAACAAGGCATCATAGAACCACATTTTTGCAGATAACAAACAATTTAGTAGAATCTTTTGCTCTAGCAACAATTTTCTTTTTATTAGATTAATTAGAATATTTAACAACAATTATTGTCTTTGATGGCAATAAGTTAAACTATTATGCCAGTATAATATCAAATCTCTTGAAATGTGTAGTCAGTTTGTCACGTTACGTCTTGATAAAGTGGTGGCTATTCTACCAAAACCGTCTATGGACTTTTTCAATCAACTTAAAAAGTCACAATACACGCATTTATTTCATATCACTTCACTTATAAGTCTTAATCGAACTACATTGTATAATACGCCACCACAATTAAACAATATAACTGTTAATAATATAAGATTATGACAATGAAATAAAAATACAACAGCACTGCTGTAAGTTGGCGGGAAAAGGTTATTCAACAATTCTTAAAAATGTAATATTAACCATAGATAAAGAACGATATAGTAAACAATAGCTATTGGAGGATGAAGCCTATTGCAGTTACATCCGCTTGTTTCGAATGATTATTGGAGCGGTAACGTACAAAGAGTTTACCGTTCAAAAAACTCATTGATGCATTAAGTGAATCGCAATGATTTAATAACAACTACCGTTCGAAATTCAAATGTTATTTTTTTTTTAACTCTTTTCCCATGTAGACTTTAATAATGCCAAATCTAACACACTCGTCTGTGTGTGCAATATATTTAAAAAGTGGTACATAAGTTTTTTCTTCACTTACCAATATAATAATGAACATTCTTTATCATCCATCACCCAAACTATATCGTCAACAACGGGAGTACAGTAGTGATACATTCATAAATGTATCACTACAGTACTCCCGTTAATAAAATCTTTCATATTACATTACTTTGTTTTACATTCGTAATGTTAAAATAAAAAAGAAATAAATTGTTTTATAAAAACAATAACATTCGATCGACTGACGTCTCGCATCTAATATATCGCCTTTCCTTGCACAAATAAATAATATTGATAAAGTGTGAACAAAGTATAAATAAGATATAAATGTACAGTGAATGGAAAAACAAATTAATTTCACTTAACCAAAAAAAAAACTAACTTTGTTGGCGCAGCGACCCAAAATGGATCTTGGCTTCCGAACAGATCTTACGCCACTTTGCCCTGTCCTGCACCACCTCCTGCCAGTTATAGACTTGAAGATTGTGCAAGTCATCTTCAATCATGTTTCTCCAGCGGTACCTGGGGCGCCCCACAGGACGTCGTCCACTTGAGCGACCCACATACGCTCTCTTGACTGCGCGATCCTCCCCCATCCTCTCCACGTGGCCCGGCCAATGAAGTCGGTGAGCTTTAGTCACTCCTCTTACATTAAGTTGGGCCACCAGATGCTCGATTTCGGCATTTTTTCGATATCGCCAACTGCCATCATCACTTTTGGTTGGGCCCAGGACATATGTCAATATTTATATGTCAATTTCACTTGGAAGAATTTAATTTTTATCGAAGACATTAAAGATCCCGTGTGTCACTGTAATAGTACGACAGGCACACTATAGTACTTACCACGAATGCTAGTTACCGGTTGTGGCTTGTCATGAGAATTTCACGTAATTTTTTAGATGATTTTCGTGAATTTTATTAACATATAAGCAATTTATTAAAACTATGACAGTATTTTATACATAATGTTTATAATAATAAAGGCCTTTATTTCTTATTAAGTTTACAGTATTTACAATATTTACATAGCACTTTTTATCAAGAACCTCCCATCGAGTATAGGGCTCATCCAATTCTTTCCATCGTTTCTATGCCCTGAGCCATGGAGATCGAGTCAATTCCTGCAATCTTATTAATATCATCAGACCGTAGAAAGTATTTTTTATGAAGATATCAGTTATAGTTATAAGTAATAGATCACATGATACAGGAAGATTGTTAGTGTGCGCCCCACTGCACATGCATGCATATTAATTTATTTATTTATTCTTTCTGTACGAGTTCTAGGACAAAGACGGGCTTAAAACCGGAAGGCATTATCTGCCAGTGAGCCTTTGCGTTGATGGAAACGATTTATACCTTTGCCTTCCTATTCCATAAAAAAACGCAAATGTTAATCAGATTCATGTTTATCTGACTGATAACGATTTGGCACGTTACTTGCGTTTTTGGATAAAATTAAAAAAGTATAATAATAAAATACTATTTAAACTTGATGGTATAATGCCTTAAATTATTCTAAAAGCAGATAAAAACTAGTTTCAAAGTTCAATAGACTACAATATGAATACGTGAGTAGATTATACAATCAATTATAATGGTTGACCAATGTCGTAAAAAAATTAAATCAGTGGTCAAAACGGTATTTTTTTTTACAACAATATAACCTGTTACAGTTATAACGACTGACCAATATATATATATATATATATATATATATATATATATATATATATATATATATATATATATATATATATATATATATATATATATTTTTTTTTTTTTTTCATATAAATTAACAAATTCAACAAAGAGAGGTGTTCTAGTCTAGTTGATAGTCTCCTAAATAACTTCCATTTACTCTTCTTTTCTTTGATGGCAATTAGTTATAACTATTACCTCAGTGTCAAGTAAAATACGATAACATCAAATCTCTTGAAATATAACCTGGCTTTTCTTTTAAAACCTATGGACTTTTTCAGTCAACTTAAAAAGTAACGATACACGCATTTATTTCATATCATTCCACTTTTACGCCTTAATCTAACTATATTGTATAATACACCACCACAATTAAACAATATAACTGATAATAATATATAAGATTATGTAAATGAAATAAAAACACAACGTCACTCATGTAAGTTGGCAGGAAAAGTCCTAAAAAACTTAAATAAATGACTTAAGACCAAGGCCATCATGTAATAAACAAGAACCTCCACCATGACAAGGCCAAGGTTTTGTCATTTTTCACAATGTAACGCACCCTCGTAATATAGCTGCCTGAATTTCATTAGCTTCAGAATTCATTATGATTTCGCGTGTAGGCTTCATCCGTCATTACGTTATGTTTCAGAATATTTATATTTATTTCGTCGGCACTATGGAGTCGAGACACATTACATCGTAAATTTCAACAATATAAACGAGGTTGAAATTTTTTTTTCTTTTCTTTGTTGGCAATTAGTTATAACTATTATGCCAGTGTTAATTAAAATACAATAAAATCTCTTGAAATTTAACTAGTCTGCTAATCACGTTACATCTTGATGAAATGGTCAACTTAAAAAGTCACGATAAACGCATTTATTTCATATCACTTCACTTATACACATTAATCGAACTATATTGTATAATACGCCACCAAAATTAAACAACATAACTGATAATAATATAAGATTATGTAACTGAAATGAAAACGCAATGTCACTGATGTAAGTTGGCGGGAAAAATCTTCTTATACTTTCTCATTTTCTTTTATGGCAATTACCTATAAATGTAATGCCAGCATTAAGTAAAATATCGTAACATCAATTATCTTGAAATATACTAGTCAGTATCACGTTACGTATTGATATTAAAATGGTAGTCGTTCTACCAAGCTTTGCATACATACATACATGCATTTATTTCATTTTATTTTGACGCCTTGGTTAAACTACATAGAGTGATTAGCCACCATAATTAAACATTGTAATTAATAATTTGTGTATGTATTTAAATTTTTATAATTAGTTTTTATTTTATTACAAGCAGCACCGCCTCCAAACGAACTTGTAAAAACAAAAGATATCCCCGGACGCTTCCTTCCCGCAATCAATAACCCGACGCCCCAACCCTGACAATGGCCCTCAGTGTCAAGTATATCGGTACAGCTGGCGGCCTCCCAGTGTCAGGTGCGTCAACCGCCTTCTTTCCCGGACGCCGACCTAGTAAATGCACGTCGACAGGAAACGTGGAGGAAAAAGCGAGATTTTTAAATGCGTTCTTGACTATTTAAATTGAGCTTTTAATTTTTTTATAACAGTGATAAGAAAGCGAATAAGCGTGTCACCTGACCAAGTAACACCACTATATCGATGTATGCCTACATCGCATATGTGTTTGTTGTTGTTGTTCTCCTATTATTCATATCTTGTTCTAACAAGATGTGAATAATAGGAGAAGAAAGTGGGGATTTACTCCTGGATCTTTACGTTTTTCTCATTGGTCAGTCACATCTAGAAATAGTTTGAAGTCACCCCAGGACTCCTAAATCTGGAGCTCCTTGAGAGTTCATTGTGTTTTTATTTTTTTTTTATAATAGAGATGAGAAGACGATTAATCGTGTCACCTGAGTTAGTCATTAATCACCACTATCCGTAGACATCTGTAACAACAACAAACTCACATGCGATGCTACCTTAGGGTAGGATATGAATAATAGGGGAAGATAATAAATGATAAGAGTCAGCAACATTCAAAACTGACGTGAAGTCGCCTGAAAACTTGTAAACCTGGAAGACTGCAAAGGCAGTCAAGGACCGGGAGAGTCGTTGTCCAGTTGAAGCCCATGCAAAGAAGATTCAACCCCAAGGCACGTTACTGCATCCTGCAGACACGGTCAACGGAGGCCTCGTTACCACATGCATAAATTTAAAGTTTTATCACTTTAAATTTATGCGTGGTGCCACAAAGGTTAAGACTCATCTCTTTCTTGTCTCTCGATGTCACACTTTGTTGACACCCTGCCTACCCTTAACGTGTGACGTAATTTATGAATGGCCCTTAACCGATATATGTTCTTTAAAACATTTAAAGACTGGATATGAAACAATCACGTCAAAGTGGTATAGCCACACTGCAGACGAATACTTTGTCAATAATGGCATTTTATTTGTAGCATGAATGGGCCACACTCCCTAAGAAAACCGGTGTCTGAGTGGTAGCTCGGCTACCGCGCTTCGTCCGGTGAGCGGTTGAGCTCCCATAATGACACCTTCCTTAAAGGCCGGCAACGCTTCTGCACTGCCTATGACACACATCCGCATGTCTATGGACGGCGTTGATTGCTTTCCATTAGGTGTCACGCATGCTCATTTGCCTTTCTATTCCATAAAAAACTTTACTTTTTAAAAGCTTATGCATATATACACACGATATGAGTTATATACATAAGGGTATACCATAGAGGATGGATGAAAGACGAACTTGTGCGAAGGGAGTGATGAGTGTGGATGAAGTAAAGAAAGTGTGCCGGGATCGTAGCAGATGGAGTTCTGTGGTCTCTGCCTACCCCTACGGAAAACAGGCGTGACCATATGTATGTATACCATAATGAATACTTTAACTATCTCTATTTTTCTGTTGCCGACCTTGGGTACCTTGGGGACTGCTGGAGCTGACCTCCATCCTCCCTTGCGGCTCGTGGGATTCACTAAGACGAATTTAATATACCTAATTTGTTGAAAAAATTTGTTATTTTTCTGTTGCCAACCGTACCCAAGGTAAATAAAAATAGAGAGAGTTAAAGTATTTATACCGTTTATACCGTTCATGGCGTAAAGCATGGTGTTTTTAATAATTTGCGATCGATAGTTCACTTCAAGGTGGCAAATACGTGCGTGATCCAAGGTCGCATAGCACGGGACGTGTTGCTATATTGGATTTTTTAGGATTCGGACATCAAAATAAATTGACCAAAAACATCAAAACCTTTTAGGTTTATTATATATTTACTTGTCGATTTATGTTCTTTTATTTACTTATATTTGGTTAGAATATATTTGATTGAAGATGCGATGCAAATAGCATATATTTGTTTTGCTTTTTTTAAAAGATGAGCAATGTTTTGATAAGACAAATATAGAATTCTTTTTAACGATTCCAACTTAGCTAATAGTGCTTGTGCTAGGAAATAAGAAGATAGATCAAAACAAAATCAGAAAAAGAAAGAAGAAGATACATCGCAAACGAAGTTCTTACCAATTTAACCATTATTGTTTCTTAGTTCTGTAGTACCTCATTTTGTGTAGGATAGAAATATCCTTTAGTAACTACTATCCTTGTCAAAGATTAAGTAGTAAAATATGTACACTGTATAATATGTACCTAACGTGACTTAGCTTCCCAAACTTTGACACTGGCAAAAAGTAAGTAGCTGACGGCATAAAAAAACCACCATAATATAATGACGAATAGAAGAAAAAAGTGGGAAACGTTAGACCTATTGCTATTTGTGTGAAAAGAGTGTACAGTTTTATTTACATAGCGGCTCATTTACCTAAATAAAATAAAAAAAGACGAGCAATTGGCTCAGTGGCGCGGCTCTCCGCCCACGGAGTCAATGGTCGCGGGTTCGATTACCGCATTGGAATAAATATTTATATGGATTTATTAATATTTATTCCGAGTCCTGGTAACCCCCCCCCCCCCCCCCAATCCGCATTTTCCGCTCCTGCCCTTTCCATTCTTCTCTAACCTTTCCCTTACTCTCCGCCAATCCACGGTCTGCCGTGCCAAAGGATGCATGGCTAAGGGCGAGCTTAGTCGCAAGCGTGCCGACGGTCCCGGGATCAGGCTCCCCTGGTACTATGGTACCTTACCTCAGCATGCAGGGCTCTGCTGGGGCTGACCTCCATCCTCCCTTGCGGCTCGTCCTGATTCTCACGAGGGCGAGAAGCGACCAATGGAGAGCCGTTTCGCTGCGATGAATGGTAGCGGATGGAGCTCTGTGGTCTCTGCCAACCCCTGCGGGGGCTAGGCGTGAATATATAAAAAAAATAAAAAAAGGAAAACCTTTGTTACAGCGCAAGTCGCACCTGTCCGGCAGAGGGCGCGCCGGAGCAGGAATCGGCGCAGCCCGCCACCGTCGACCTGCCGCGCACCAATGATGGCGAAATTGACTACGATGGTAAGCGCTGCAAAGCAAAGCAATTTACCTAACGTCTTTTTTTATAAAAGAATCTTTTCAATTTGCCCTTTCATTATTTCCCCATCCGTTTTCTCCCCATTCTCCTCACCTTCGTATGACCTTCTTCCCGTTATCCTTTTTACCCTAAAGCATGCGACGCATCTATAGTGCCCTTATTACTGCATATGCTAATGGGCGGCGATGATTTTTCACAATTAAATGACACCCTCTGCTCGTTTGCCTACTACTTCCACATAAAAAATAAATTAGGGAGCGGTAATCGAACCGCCGGCTCCAGCTCCGAAAGCTGTCAAAAAGATATCACCGTTACCTCATCAGGAATACCATTTGGAACCAAACACTAATTTGTGAGTCACTCAGGAAACTCAAGTACACGGTTGGACTTCTTGTTGTTATTGCTATAGATAGAGGGAGAGTGAACTAATAGTAGGAATTGCAAAATAGACGAGCTTGTGTGAAGACAGTGATAAGTGTGGATGAAGCAAAGAAAGTGTACCAAGATGCTAATAGACGGAGGACTGTGGTATCTACCTACCCCTACGGGAAACAATCGATATCGTATATATGTATATATGAATATATATTCAATATATACAACCCTTTCAATATGTGCGAATAAGATTTATAGTTGGGACTGCCAGTTAAATTTATATTTGACGCAATAATACCGCTATATCGTGTATCAAAACATCCAAATACAACATAAAAACAAATAGACCATAAGGACTTCAATATGTAAAATGTCCCTGTGCCCTCACAAGGTTAATGGTATTCTTTATTCGATTCTAAAAAACAATATAAATACGAAATAAATTAAATCGAATAATCGTTTCTTTTTCACCCTTTCCATACTACGGGTGACTATAAACACACAATAAAAAGGATGTGAAACATTTATGTGTCGTTTGTATATTTTTTTAAATATTGGATGTCCGGTGACAGAATTCGATATTCAAATTTAACTGCTACACTTTCGAACAAGGAATATTCGATCACATTTATTTTCATTTCAGTTTTAAGTCGAATATTGTGTCCAAAAGACGTGCTAAAACGACAATGAAAACCTTTCTACATTAAAAACGTCGACGATTTCTTATTACTTTCTTCATTTGACTCATACGAAGATGAGTCATCCGGAGATTTGTTTATAAATAATGAGAACGGTCCGCTCTGATCTTAAACCGTAGCTCTCATGCGATTCAAACAAAACAACATGTGAGACGACGTACAAAAATGGCACAGAGGCGAAATGTCTACCACTCTCGTTACCAAGGAGGTTACGTCCATTAATCCAAATGAAAACTTTTATCTTCCAGTCGATAGTTATCTTAC
Source organism: Baronia brevicornis (assembly GCA_031353405.1). Lineage (NCBI taxonomy): Eukaryota > Metazoa > Arthropoda > Insecta > Lepidoptera > Papilionidae > Baronia > Baronia brevicornis. Next base: position 26,916 of record JASFAT010001306.1, read on the forward strand.
AGCGCATATTAGTTATCTTACAGCGCATATTAGGTACCTTACAGCATCTGTTAGTTATCTAACAGCTCATATTAGTTATCTTACAGCTCATATTAGTTATCTTACAGCGCATATTAGTTATATTACTGCATCTATTATCTAATTGCTCATATTAGTTATGTTACAACCTATATTATTAGAATTATTAAACAGTAATCGCCACAGTAATATATAAAAAGTAAACGCCTATCCAAAACGGATTGGCGGGGCACCTAGACTGACAGAATAAAGAAAAAATAAACCTGCAGGCCATACATTTCTGTGGAAATCGAACCAGCGACCATTGACCTCATCATGGGTAACTTCACCTCAAAAGCTATTACGTTTTTGAAATGATATTCAAGTATGAATGTCATGAATTTGGACGTAATACGCGTCTGAATTAGGTTGTGTCCGATTACTGTCGTACAAGTTACAACCTACTCGAAAGATTGTTCTCTTAATCGATTAATGCAATAAACACTTATTAATCGATTAATACAAAATAGAATATTTTTCAAGCAGTGTGGCTCAAACGTAAAACAGCAACTAGTATTTCTATGGTTATAACTGCTATAAAATACATTTGTAAATATTTTTTCCATCCGTGTGACCCGAACCTAACGCTGCCATAGTGTCCAGCAAAGCGACGCGCGCGTGAGTCATCTCAACGCTCAGTAAAGGAAACAAACGCTTAAGATATGGTTCCCAAACGTTTTCAGTCCGCGGTACTTACAGTTTAGAACTTTGTTTCGGCGTCGCAACTAGTCGAAACAGGGTAGACTGATACTAGGCAGATAGACACAAAAATGAAAACATTGAGTGAACACTTTTTTTGTAAATGATGCAACTTCTTATTAAAAAAACACGCTGCATTAAAAATACAATCATCACCTACAGCCTGCGGCAGTCAACTGCTTGACATAGACCTCCAAGGAACGCCACCTAGACCGATCTTCGGTATCACGCATCCAGTCTTTGCCAGCAGCCGTGCGCAGATCATCGCACCATCTAGCCGGGGGGCGTCTCACACTACGTTTGCCAAGACTCGGTCTTTACTTTAACACTCGTCTACTCCAGCGATTCTCGGATCTCCGACAAACTTGAACAGCCCATTGCCACTTTGGTTTATTAATTCGAAACATTATGTAGGTGACTTTGGTTCTCTGGGGATTTCTTTATTCCGAATCATATCTACCAGGAAAACTCCGAACATAACTCTCTCCGTAGCTCTCTGAGCGACTGAGCTTGCGATGCAGACGGCCTGTCAGTGGGCATGTACAAAAAATAGCAATCTAAAGTCCAAATAACTATCATACTTCCAACGCTCCCTTTTGCTCTCTACGGCGCACACTTTGAGAACCCCTGACTTAAGAGAATGAAAACCACGGTTTGAACGCCACCCCAGTCGGTCTTCCAAGAATACTTTCAATACACTTTTTGTTCCTACTGTTATAGCGAGCCATACTAATTTAGTTGTCTGAGTAACTTTCACCTAGCCAATTAAGTCGGGCCAGGTTTCCTCATCGGAAGAAATATACTCGCTGGAATAGTTAACAGGTATTTACTCCTAGTGTTGATATTCCGCCAGTCCGACTTAAACTGGTGTGATAGGTTTATGTTCATTTCTGCAGAGATGATGTGGCCCTGTGCCCAGCTGTAGAACTCCTTCTTATCTTAAAAAAAATGTTTCAACCAATTTTATTATCAACCGGGATTTATACCTGGTGACTCTTGGCTCAGAACTCAGGTAATCTAACCATTTAGGTAACCGCTTGTGAGTATTGCAAGAGCCCCAAACACATATTAGAAAAAACAAACAAAAAAGAAGTGACTAGAGAATTACTTACCGAGAAACGGCCGTCAGAAAATCCTATAACAACTCGCCGTGGTCGACGTTGAATAACGTCAAACGCACAATACCACTTTTAACCACAAACAATCCGTTTCGCCTCGCGGTACGAGGCATCCTCAGGTATAGTAATGTCTTTTTTATATGGGATAGAAAGCCAAACTAGCAGGCGTGTCATTTGATGGAAAACAATCAACGCCGCCCATATACATCCGCAGCGTCATAGGCAGTGCGGAAGCATTGCCGACCTTTAAAGAAAGTGTCATGGGATTGTAATGGGAGAAGGAGGGGGGAGGATGTTGGGCCTCCAGAACTCAGCCGCTCACTGTACGAAGCGCGGTAGCTAAGCTACCACTCAGACGCCAGTTTTCTGCGGGAATGTGGTACTTCCTCGGACGAGCCGGCCCATTCATGCTCCAGACAAATAATATGCTATTCTTGACAAAGTATTCGTCTGCAGCGTGGCTCTACCACTAAATGTGTTGAAGGGAAACGCGCGTCGTGTATGCCGGCATATTAAAATTATTATCATTATTTAATTATGCTTGACAAAGTATTGATCTGCAGCAACAACCCTAAAGTCAGTTATCAACTGTGTGTGTGCTACTAATCTTTAACGCCTGACTCCATCACTTACAATGACTCTTAGTTCATCAATAATTAAAAGCAATTCTATACTAATATTTAAACCAATGTTTAAAATTTCTCAAATCTTTCCAGCCCTATACGAGGACGAGTCGGACAACGACCTGGGGTCGATGGAGAACCACGGTTCCGTGGTCACACATCTGCTGTCGCAGGTCAAGATCGGCATGGATCTCACCAAGGTTTGTACCATCATAAACATGATTATACGACGATCAGTCAGTCGTCAGAACCGCCATTATCATAATGCATCTAGTACAGATGAGGTTGACAGTTGAGGTGCCAAGATATATATCGACCGAATCACCGACTAATGAAGGACAGACACTGTGAGGTGCCTGCCTTTGCACTTGGCTCATGCCGTCCTTATACAGTTTTAGGATTTTGTCGACGCAAATAGCGCTTGCACACGTTTACTTTTTGGGACGCAGTTTCGATCCCAGCATCTAGATCAGAGACTCTCAAATTTATTTGTATACCGCCCACTTTGAGTATCCATTATATTCTAACGCCCCCAAAATTAAAAATCACAATCGCAATGATATTTTAATTTTATTATAGCGTTTCATATTAGTTTTATCCAATTTCACAGTTCTAGGTGGGATGGGTTTTGATTTGAGTTTAGTTTTTAAAATATAAATTAGCCATCGCTATCCGTAAACAACTTCAACACCCCCCGATTCTCCTTGGGTTCTTTACCTTCACTCTAAAAGTTTCCAGCGCCTACAAGAGGGTGTTATTGCCTTTTGAGAAATACTGATCTCGATTTGAGTGACCTACAGGTAATTATTCTGAATTCGGGCGTTTGCTCATGTCGATTGTGTATTTTTATCATTGCTTACGACACATCGAATCCTAGTATCGGGCTGAGTTTAATGCGTATTATTTTATTATTTGAAAAACGGACGTCAGCAAATCTCCACCTACCAACCACTATACGCAACACCAAACACACCCTACCACGTTTCCACCTTGCAAGCGACACGTGCCTCACCTCAACACGAGGCATCATCAGGTATAGTAGACTCTACCGTTACGTTAGTTAGTAAGTAACCGTTAAGTTACTTAACGGTTGTCTTCCGGTAAGATTTACTTTAAGTTCCCTATAAATCCACTTCATCCAGCAGGAAAACACACATTATTAATTGTCTATTTTTGTTTGCTTGTCGCGGATCTTAGCTAAGTAAAAGTTTTAACTGTCCACATAGTAATGGATTTTTGCAAAGTAACGATTGACTCCATTAATTATCATAAAAAAGTCGCTAAATAAATAATATTATTACTAGTGTTATTAATTCTTCTTGGCGAGATAAACCAATTATGCATCCAAGGAATGGAACCTTCTCACGATCCTAGCCGTGCACAATATGGCTGCTTTTTGAATTTTTAATTAACCCACTTGCCTAAACTTAAATATGTGCGTTTACATTTTTACCTATAAGTCCGTTCATAGAGTACATTGACAGTTGAATCGACGTGCCATATGGTGGAATTTTATTTATTTATCTTTTCCCCTTTGATGAGGTTCACGTCATGCCAACAACTATTTTTAGTATATACTAATATAAACAATTTTTTTTTCTTTGTATTTCAGGTTGTGCTCCCAACGTTCATACTGGAGAGGAGATCGCTGCTCGAAATGTACGCGGACTCCTTCGCGCATCCCGACCAGTTCGTCAAGTTAGTATTGCTTGTATTAATATAATATAATATACACGTCATTTTCATTCATATGTATGTATGTTGTAAAGAATTCCACTATCTACCGGCGACTGTGCCCGAACCTTGCATCCTCTTTACATCTTCGTGTCACAGGAAAACATAAACGGCTGACAAATACGTAGAAAAATAATTAACCAATATTCTTATTTTAGTAGGCTATGATGCCTACTATCGATAGCAGCTGATGTGGTTAAAACATATAAGGAGAAATATTTTTTTAACATACTACGCATATTGACAACAGCGTTGCGTATTTATTCACGTATATTTCGCACGCGCACGCGCAGACACGCAGACACACACACACACATACACACACATACACACACACACACACACACACGCACGCAAGCACGCACGCACACACGTACGCACACACACACACGCACATACTCATACACACACACTCATACACACACACACACTCATACACACACACACACTCATACACACACACAATCATACACACACACACTCATACACACACACACACACTCATACACACACACACACACTCATACACACACGCATACGCGCGCGCTTTCCGTACAAGACCTAAGCAAGACGTTTAAGAAGATATAAAATTTTCCGTTCAGCCCACGTGTTTGTTAAACTAATTGTTTGTAAAAAAAAAATTAAACCAATACAGTGGTACTTTGGCGTCAAAAATAATTCCTTGTAGATGTACAATTTTGAAAAAATAAACTTTTATGACATTATATCATTTATTGATTCCAGAATAGTCGACTTACCAACACCCCGGGAGCGTATGGTCCAAGTGGTGCGATGGTACTTGAGCTCATTCCACGCGGGCCGCAAGTCGCAGGTCGCCAAGAAACCCTACAACCCCATACTGGGTGAGGTGTTCCGATGCCACTGGGACATGGACGGCGCTGATTCCAGCACACCCACTGAAAAGGTTACCTTTAGGTTTTAGTATTACATAAGCGATTTGGAGTAAAAGGTATCGTGACGATGATTGAGAAAAGGATGCTTAGATGATTTGGGCAGATAAAGAGGATGGATAAAAGTCGACTGGTAAAAGAAATTTATGTTGCGGATGTGGTTGTGGATAAAAGGGTCGGTAGGAGGACATCAAGGAAAACAAACATACCTTAACCAAATTGCCGTGTTTAGACATGTCATGTGTGTTAAAGGACATGTCAACAGTACCCTTAACCAGTGGGATTGCATGAGGAGAGTGATGAGTGTGGAGGAAGCAAGGAAAGAGTGCCGAGATCGTAACATATGGAGATCCATAGTCTCTGCCTAACCCCTACGGGAAACAGACGTGACGATATGTATGTATTTCTTTTGAATTACAAGTGCTTTCGAATAATTCTTGAATCCATTTGTTTCCGTGCAGCAAGAGGTCGGGGACGGTCCAGTTCCATGGTGTTCACCGGACCAGCTGTCCTTCGTGGCGGAACAGGTTTCCCATCACCCGCCCATATCGGCGTTCTACGCGGAGCACGTCAACAAGCGCATCCAGTTCGAGGCGTGGGTTTGGACCAAGAGCAAGTTCTTGGGGCTATCAATAGGCGTTCACAACATTGGCCGCGGGACCGTGTCACTGCTGGACCACGGCGAAGATTACACCGTCAGCTTCCCCAATGGATATGGACGGTGAGTGTTATTGTTATCCTTCCTTTTTTTTGTTATTTTTTATTTTATGTGTTTAATTTTATTATCTTTCATTGTAATATAAGTATGAATATATGAATATATGAATATATATATATATATATATATATATATATATATATATATATATATATATATATATATATATATATATATATATATATATATATATATATATATATATATATATATATATTGTGATATGGGCGACGAAATCATATATTTTTATTCTCTTATTACATTTGCAGATCCATACTGACGGTGCCGTGGATAGAACTGGGTGGGTCGGTGTGCATCGAGTGCCCCCAAACTGGGCACAAGGCAAACGTTGAGTTCCTGACGAAGCCGTTCTACGGGGGCAAGAAGCACAGGGTGACATGCGAGGTGTTCGCGGGTGACAAGAAACCCTACTACACAGCGCAGGGCGAGTGGAACACGAGGATGGACGGCCGCTGGACCGAGTCTGGGGTACTTAGTGAAATAACATTAAAAGCGGACCACAATGTCGACATTGCTACGGACACACACACACACACACATACATACATACATATGGATGTGTGTGTCCGTAGTTTAGTATTTGGTTGCGGTGAATTTATTACCTGATTTAGTTGTTTTTATTGTATTCTATGTACATATGAGTATGAGTAGTAGTATGTATATACATACTACTACTCATACATCGTTTAATAAATTCACCGCAACCAAAAGATCAAGTACCTGTTTGTATACTTAAAATTAGTTTTGTGTAAAAATTTTTAAACATATTTATAGTATACAAGTCACGAAAAGGTGTTGGCAAGTTGTTTCAACACTTAGTTGCGGTGTGTTTAAAGCTACCACGAAACGCAGAAACTAAATATATTAAAGTAAAATAGTAATACTAATTAGTTAATACATTAAATAAATATAAAATATTATTTAATATATTAGCTAAATATATGTATTTAAAGCTAACACGAAACCAGTGTGGTCATGGTTATCACTTGTGGTGATGTCTTGCTTTTTTTTGATAGCAAGCCAGATGGTCGTAGAAGCCGCGGAAGGCCTAAACTCAGATGGGGAGATGGAGTCGAGAACGACTTAAGGCAATCGGTGTGAGGGGCTGGAGGGAAAAAGCTAAACGAAAATCCGACTGGAAAAATTTACTGAACCAGGCTAAGGGCCACCCGCGGCTGTAATGTCTTGATGATGTCTTGCTTTACGCTCCATCGGCATTCTTCACGTACTAAACGTTCTCCTCGTACACACATTTATAGAACCATTGAATACGTCTTTCAATTGCTCGGTCCAACGAAATGGCTCGACTGATGAAAATCGGCTTCAACCACTTGCGCTGGAAAGACGCCACGCACGTCGTAAAGCTTTTGTCACACAATCGTCCACGACGTGGTATGTACGTCGTTATGCGCTTGTTACAGAAACAAAAACGGTTTTGTTTCTGCGAGCTTCCCAGCGAGTTACACTGGATCGTTGTGGTACACGCTTCGGTCAATTTTTAGCCAGCGCAAGTGGTTAATGTATACGCAGCTTTAATTTAAAAACACAATGTGTCCGCAGCGCACGGAGGTTGTGTTCGACGTGTCCGGCATGAAGGCGCGCCGCAAGCGCGTGGTGCCGGTGTCGCGGCAGGCGGCGCACGAGTCGCGGCGCGTGTGGCGGCACGTGACCGCAGCGCTGCGCGCGCAGGACACGGAGGCCGCCACCGCGGCAAAGCGGCGCCTCGAGCAGGCGCAGCGCGACAGCGCCAAGAAACGCGCCGACTCCGGCGACGCTTGGCTCACGCAGGTAGCGACGGCACCTCAGCCGATACGGCTGCCGAGACGTTATTCTTTTATCTCCTCCATCGTAAGCGAACGACATTCAGTAAGCTCAATAAGTAGTGGTAGACGCCACGCTGCAGACGAATACTTCGTCAAAAATGGCATATTATTTGTCTGTGGCACGAGTGGGCCGGATCGACCGGGGAGGTGCCACACTCCTGCGGAAAACCGACGTCTAAGTATGTAATCCCTCTGGTGCTGAGAGAAAACCGGCCGCTTCGTACAGTGCTTCATAAACCGCCGGCCGTTTTTTTTAGTGACCGGGCCGCTCAACCGCGCGGAAGCATATAATTAGGCCCTCAGTAGTTCAGATGATCATGGGTGGGGGTTGTTCACCATATGACCCGCTTGGTAGTTCGCTTACGATGGAAGAGATAATAAAACAACGTCTTAGTACTGCAGGTAATGATAGGTAATGGTTTTTCAACATTAGCTTTGTTTTATAACATAGGAAGGCAAACGAGCAAGCGTATCACTTGATGGATAGTGATATTATGGGAGTGAAAGAGGGAGGGTGTTGGGCCTCCAAAACTCAGGCCGCTCACCGTACGAAGCGCGATAGCTATACTACCACTCAGATGCCGATTTTCTGCGAGAGTGTGGTACTTCCCCGGGCGAGCCGGCCCATTCATGCTTCAGACAAATATTACGCCAACCTTGACAAAGTATTCGACTGCAGCGTGGCTCTACCACTACAAGAAGTTTTTGCTATTCCTAAAAATATCATAATCATAGTCTCCAACACCAGCGCCATTACAAAATTCTTGTCGCTCTTTGAGAAAGTATCTTGTTTTTTGGCAGTTTCTATGTAGTATCGGTTCAGAAGTGTCGCTGAAGGTAGCTGATTCCACAGAATAGTAGTGCATTGAAAAAGAAACCTGTTCTTCACCGTTAAATTTTTTGTTTTTCAGCTCTTCACCCCCAAAAGCGATGAAGGCTGGGAGTACAACACACCTCTGAAGAAACGTCTAAACACACCCAACTCAACGCAAAGCAAAAGCGCTAACAACGCCGAAAGCACCAGATAATGGACGCCGGCAAACAATTTTGGACTATAAATACTATTAAATAAGGTAGATTTTCCTACGCCACAGTTAAACTGTACTTTATGTATAGACGAACATTTTCTCACGCATTATCAATGAACGCTTTATACTTAGGCTGTTGCAGACTCCTGCTATAGTTTTACGGATTTACGGAAGTTATTAGGTATAATTGAGTATGCTCACAAGAAGAAAACTATTCCACAGCCTCATTTTAATATTCACTCGACTTCTTGTAATAGTATGGTCCTTCTCATGAGGTTTAACCTCTGTCATTAAAGGGGGTAGATATAGAAGATTTGCTGACCTTTGAAAAAGCAACTAAATTTCCTTTCGGAAATACTGCTAAGGACATTGTTCAAAAATCGCACAATGCCTGAGAACCACTAATACTATAATATGAGTTTTCTCAACAGTGGTATTCAGTTGTAAAAATAAGAATGATCTAGCATATACCACCTATCCTATCAATTCCTAGATGAATGATTTCAATGTTAGGCCATTGATACAAATAATATTAGAGAGAAAGAAAGAAAACTTTATTGCATAATCCACAATACAGTAAACAAAGTAATATAAACATATAAAATAAATAAAAACTATAATTAATAAACAAAATTAATATAATATGACAAACAAAAGTAATTGGAAAGAAGAAAAGAAAACACAAAAATATAAATCATAATAACATTATATTGTGTTACCTATACTGCAGATTATATTATAAATATATTATGCAATTACATAAAATATATTCAGTATCGAAAGAATAAAATTTAATTTATAAATTTAATTTCAATAAAAACAGATTTAAGTAATCCATCTAATGTCCTAGCCATGCCCTCTATATAGCAACGCTCTGAGCAAAGTTGTCTTCAATGGAGACATCAACCCTGTAAATAAAACATTTTAACAAAACCTCATGAACTTCTATTATACTTAGAAGTTAACAAAACTCATTATAATAATAAGTTTTGCCCGTTGATCTCTATTCAGCCACTGCACCGATAAGATACTCAACCTGAGCATACTCAAGTAACTGAGCAACGACTCTGTTGCTCGTGTACGATGACTAAGTTGAGCCCATGTAGTTGACACTGTTATCTTCACAAAGTTAGGTTATTAAAAGCGGTTCAACTCTTCAGAAGGGAATAGAAGAGAAGCATTGGGGATGTTGACTTCAATCAAACAAAAATATCATTTTGCCGCTAAATATTGTTTCCGAAAATTCATTTTTAAGAAATTTAATTTTTATTTGTGATGTAACACCATTAACATCAATCAGAGTGATTGCTTACATCACTCGTTCTAGTTTTGTGACCAGTTTTAGCATTTTAAATTGGATTTTAAAATACGGAAATCTTAAAATATTAGTTAATCATTTTAAATATTTTCAGCTACATGAGGTAGTTAGTGCAATGTTTTAAATACTTTCCCAAAAATAGTCAACATCCCTATTTGCAAAACGCTATGATATAGAAAAAAAATTATGTATTATAATATTTTTGATCCATATGGGAATCATATTTGAGAGTTCTTTACACATTTTCATATTTTATTTTTCAATTTTATTAAGTCATAGGCCTTATCATTTTGATAAATACTTTGTTAATACAATCTTTTAATTCCGCTTTTTAAAGTCATAAAAAAATGAGACGGAGCATGTAAGGGCTTATTTTCATAGTGCATTATTCCACGATTAATCATCATTAAAAATACCTTCAAATTATTTATTATAAATGTAATGAAAATACATAAGTACTTAGTCCACTGGCTTGTCGACCCCATGTGTGTCTTGGCATTGCAGAACACACCACTGGTGAAGATTTCACATGGTTACTGTAGTGATACATTGATAAAAGTTTTACTTAGCTAAGATCCGATAAGACAAGCAAAACAATAACAGAAAATTAATAATGTGTGTTTTTTTTCCGTTGGGTTAAGTGGATTTATTTGGAACTTAAACCAAAAACTTACCGAAAAACGGCCAGCAACTCTCCACCCACCAATCCCTATACACAACACCAAAAACACACTATCACTTTTCCACCTTGTAAACAACACGTATTTCGCCCCAACACGAGACATCTTCAGGTATAGTAGACTCTACGGAAGACAACCGAAAAAGTCGGTTTTCGGTGACTTCATAAATGCTTCTGACCGATGCGATCGGGGTACGGGTATCAGGCCAAACACAGAAAAATGTTACCACTTAAGGCTGACATTCTGTGGAGATGGTACTAGTACCCTACCAGGCTCTACCACTATTAAAAATATTAAGGTTTTGTAGTTGACCCATTTAAACACATCGTAAAAAAAAGTATTCGTATGATATCTCAATTGAGGCCAAGCCTTAAAACATATTGTTTGTTTTTTGCTGCCGGTACAAATATTGGAAGTGTCCAATGAGACTTATATCTAATTTCTAGTAAATATTGTATATAGAATCGAACATATTATTGATATACCATTGTGTTAATATGTATGAATTAAAATTTAGCTAAAAAAATTACGTTAATTAAGAAATTCTCTCATACAGATTATATATGTATATTTGGATGTCATCGATATTTGTATTGGATGTAATCGATTATACAATTTGTATTTCATTATGTTTGTCATTTTAATCGAATAAATATTTAAATATTGTATAATGTACCACGAATTTTGTGCCGCCCAAGACATATTTTTTTTTATAAACTAGCGGCCCTCTATTTTTACATAGCTTTGATTCCCTTTTTAACAATTCCTAGTTTGTACAAAATTTGTCAATTTCCGGACTTGTACATACATATGCTTCATTGAATGGAATATGACATGTCCATATAATATGTAGATCTAATGACATCTCATTAAAATTTAAGATTTTTATGTATCATTCATGTTCTAAATAATACTTTTAAATAACTAGGATAATTGTTTTATCTTTCTTTTGGAATAATGGAGGAGAAATTGTACAAAGTGGGAATTGTACGTATCGGGCACAAAGATCTTGTATATATAAAAGACTGAGATACGAACGAAATACACTACTGACATACTACATGTGTGAAATGACAAGTAAATCCCGTCACATAGATATAGTTTACATAGTTATAATTAAAATGTTGTATATTTAAATAAATATTTAAATTATTGTTCTGTTTATTTATTTATTGCGGCATATGGAACCTAAGGAACCAACATTATTATTTTATTAGTCGACTTACTAATAAAATAATAATGTTGGTTCCTTAGGTTATCTGGGACTACCCTGTTTGTCTCTTTCTCATACCCTTTTTCTCCTCTCCTACTCACTTCACTACCACTCCCTCTTCTGTCTACGTCTCATTTCAACGTCATTTCATATCATAATAATTATATCCCGTAAAAATAGAGTTTATTCATTGATCTGACCAAAAGTAGGAGGGAAAGATGTAATGAAAGAGATTGAGCTTCCAAGTTTTAACGCTCACCGAACAAGTCCAGTAGCAAAACCCAATACTCAGAATTTAATCTTTCTGTAGGAATGTGATACTTTCCTTTTATAGATGGATGACTGGCTAAAAATTTACCAAAACTGTCATTTTTTAATAACATTTACTTGATCTGCCATATAAAACTAAAAGATGAGAGAACAGAAATACACCAGACTTAAACAAATAATTTTATTTGAATTATTACACGTATCTCTTTTAATAAACTTTTATTACAAACAATCTTGACTGAATAGCAACAAAGTTTAAAAAAAAATAAAAAGCTTTTCCATCTTTTTTAGATTTTTACATCAAATTTGAATTCGCCAGTTTCAATCAATCCATGGGTATAATGTAGCTGACAGCACGTTCCATGGTGGATATATGGCAACGCGAACCACGTATGAGACTCGACGCCGGAGCCGTGAGTACACGGAAGTTGACTTGCCCGAAGTCCATTTTCCCGTAAAGGAAGCGGGATTGCCTATCGCTTAGTATCCACACGTTACCTTCAATGTCCACCTGATATACATTCGATAATATATAGTTCCATACAGTCGATTTCACCTGAGGATGCCTTGTTTTTTATGGGATAGAAAGTCAAACGAGCAGGCGTGTCACCTGACGGATAGCAATCAACGCCGCCCATAAACATCCGCAGTGCCGTGGGCAGTACAGAAGCGTTGCCAGCCTTCAAGGAAATTGTCATTATGGGCGGGGAAGGGTGGGATTGGGCCTCCGGAACTCAACCGCTTACCGAACGAAGTGCGGTAGCTAAGCTACCACTTAGACGCCGGTTTTCTGCGGGAGTGTGGTCCTTCCCCTAGCGAGCCGGCCCATTCATGCTCCAAACAAATAATATGCTATTCTTGACAAAGTATTCGTCTGCGGCGTGGCTCTACCACTAAATGTGTTGAAGGGAAACGCGTGTCGTGTATGCCGGCATATTAAAATTATTATCATTATTTAATTATGCTATAGACAAAACTATATTTTACATGTGTTGCGGCGCCATCTGTTGGCAGATTGTGTAAGAATAATGTTGGTTTATATAAAATAATTGTAATTTGTGTAAAATAAATTATTTTGAATTATGTAAAATTGATATAAATATATATTTTGAACATTGAGCTGTATTTTAAGAATTGTTTTGCAGTGATTACATTTGTTTGTTAAAAAAGATATTGCTCCTATGCTATTTGAGTCTTTGTTCGTTGTTTATTGTCTTTGTTTGGTTTCTCGATTTCGTATATAAAAGCCAAAATTCAGCCAAGACGAGATTCGTTCTAATTCCAACTGCGGATATCGCCGAAATGTACATGGTTAAAGAGAGAGAGTTATTTTGTCTTCTACTGGCTCGTAAACACATAAAATAATTCGAATTAGTTTTCGAACTTAGTTAAAGAACTTAGCAAAGTATAAGATGTATGTTGTAACCATAAGGTGACATTGAAAGGCGAGTGAAAGCTGGTAATCAGGTTTATGGAGTCATCCATTCCTTTAGGAAAAGTCAGCATGGGGCTCTGCTTGGGCTGACCTCCATCCTCCTTTGCACCTCGTGGAATTCATTATGACAATTATAATAAACCTAATTTGTTAAAAAATGACGGCGACGTGGTTCGCCACCCATCACGTCCTGATTCCCACGTGGGCAAGAAGCGACTAACAGAGGGCCGTTTCGCTACGATGTGAGAGGAAGGATGGATGTAAAGATGAATGAGTGTGTTGGAAGCAAGGAAAATGTGCCGGGATCGTAGCGGATGGAGATCTGTAGTCTCTGCCTACTCCTACGGGAAACAGGCGTGACAATATGTATGTATGTATTGTATGTATGTAAAGCAAATGTTAACCTTGACATCGTTGGGGAACTCGAGCATGTTGCAATCGCTGATTAGAAGCGGAGTGTTCTCCTGTGTCAACTTCCTTTCGCTGTTCCAACAGCCCAAGCCGTTCTTGCTTAGCTGTAAATTATTACTATTTTTTTACATTATATTTTTTATATATATTTTTATTTTATATTATATTATAAAAGTTGTCTATTCGTGAAGTCGAGTGGTAAGTTGGGGGAAAAGAAATAAAAAATGTGCTTCTTGGTAAACCTCTTATTGCGTACAGGCTGTTTAAAGCATATACAGTAAACCCTCCTATAACGCAGTAGATTGGTTCCGCGTTATACGAGGGATCACTCTATGTATAATCAATGTTCCTAAAACTCAAAAAAACTAGAAACAAAAACGTAATAGAATAACTTTATAAGAACAAGACTAGCTTTCGGGGCTCCTCGAAGCTACGCGAGTGTTTCGAGTTTCTGCCAAATTTCAGCAAAATCGGCCCATAAATAACGATTTTAGCTTTGTATGGTGGCCATCTTGTTTTCCGCCATTTTGGATTTTTTGTGGATGAATGCAAGCACGCCGGTTAAAAGGGTACTCTTGACCGAGCCTATTGTAAAAACTTCGACAATTTGATCAAGGTATGTTTTTCTTGATAATAATTTACGTTACGAATGGGCATGGAAGAGTTGGTAAGAAGGGAGGTACCAACTCTTCCATCCCCATTCGCAACGTAAATTATTTCTTTATTGAAGGCTCAGAAATAGTGGTAGATCCATAAGAGGTATGCATGAATAGAATAACTTATCTGGGGAAGTACCACGACCTTATATCGGCGGTGTTAAGTAGTAGCATTCGTCTATTTTTCCGTGTCTTATATTGTACGTACTTTTCTTTATATATATTCTCCTTTCGATTAATTTTTATAGGAATAATGGCGGAGATGATGGATATCTCCGCCATTATATTGTTTACCCACATAGGCCTTAAAAATATATATTTTTTTATATGTTATAGGGATTTTGAGCTAACTACTTATTGTCTAACTACACACAGAGTAGAAATACATACATTAGTTTTACCTTTATTCCATAGACAAAACAACAAATGGTAGATTCGATAATTAGGCGGAATCGGTAGATTTACCTGGGTATAAAACAAGACATTGGTGTTCTGATCGTAGTCACATGCAGTTGCCTGCGACGACGGCCCTCTGTCGCCAACAATCTGCAACATTTCTGCACGTTTATAAAAAATATTTCAACGTCACCTGGATGGCTGCCAGTCCATCACTGTATGATTACGTCATAATTTTGTACCAAGAACTGTGCAAATGCGGAACAAATTACCACCTGCGGTGTTCCCACATAAATACTACATAAAGGCATTCAAGAGACGAGCGTATGTGTCTAAAAAAGCCGCCAACGCATCTAAGACACGTCCGGCATTGCGGATGTCAATGAGCGGCGGTGATCACTTGCCACCAAGTGACCTGCCTGCTGTGCTATAAAGAATTAAAAACCTATAAAGTTCTCACCTGTACGCCATTCTCTATGGTTTCTGGGTCTATGTCCTTTTGTCTTAGCAATTTCGTTGATATTCTTAACAGCTTCGTACTGGACGTCGGATGGCAGTACAAATCCCGATGCCTTGTGTAAAACAAAGCATAACAAACTATCAATGATTTAGATGAAATTTAGATCAATAACGTTTTTAAATTAGTATTATATAAGGTTTAAATATTATATAAAATATTTAATTATAAAATACTTATTAGATAACTTAGGAAAATATTGTAAGTGATGATAAAATATCAATATTTATAATACTCGTATATATACTAACTAAAGTCACCGATATATCTTTTTGAGTGAGCTTACCGAAGTGGCAATAGGCTGGTCACGTTTTACGGAGTTGACGAGTTACTGTTGGAGTTGACGAGTGCTGGAGTGAAGACCGTATGTAGAGCAACGACATCTGCGCAAGGCGGTTGCTAAAAATTGGATGATGAAGCCGAAGACTGATCTGATATAGATAGATCTTAATGGAAGGGCTATGATCAGCTATGAACTACCGGAGCTTATTGATGATAATGATGATGATTCCTGATCTGATTCACGAATTTTGAATGTGTTTATGCATCTAAAACAGGAGAGAAAATATTAAACGATATAAAAAAATGTTTCATTGATACTAACCCATCAGGCTTCATGTTTGACAGCGCCACAGAAGAAATTCCGTCGTTCCAGAAGAATTCAATCCCACCTATTTTGTAAACGGTCGCTTCCGGGTCGTGATGAAATTGGGAGCTCTCCACACGCCACGCCTCGTTTGATCGTAGACTGTAGACTAGCAAGGCACCGGAACCCATGTCGGGGATATATGCGAACGCATTGCCACAGTCTTTGTCTACTATATCCACAACCTGGATGAGAAAAATCATGAAATAGAAGCTATGTATAATTTGCAATTTTCATTTTCTTTTGGGTTTTATTTATAAAAAGTAAAAGAAAATTACATTACAATTAAGTTCTATCATATACGGAAAAAAGAATTCTGAACAGAACTCCCTGTACTTGCGCGCTTTACGTGCGTTTTTTTTTAATGGATAAAAAATATTATTCATTCAAAAAGCAACCATAGACCATATTTTAATATAATAACAATTGGCGCCAAAATTTGACAACTGTGGTTGCCAACAGCGCGGTAACTGTTACACGTTTCCTGCCACGCACAAAATTCAAACTTGCTCAATGTAGGTGTATAAATATATTAGATATTTCATTATTAGACTATATATTTATTATATTAAATCATAAGGTTAAACTATTTAATAAAAAAAAATATGTGTATGTATATTTTACTTTTATATCATATTTTAGTGTCAGTCATCGGTAGCTGACGCGGAAGAACAGAAAATTCAATATCAGTTAGCGATGACCGACGTAGACCTTACCGTGTTAATTTGCTTTATCTCTCACTCACTATATTGTTTTATTTCTTATTCCCGTTGTTGACATAGATAATTGATACTTACAATATTTGTAAGAACCGAAGCATCCTTCAGTACATCGTCAGGAAACTCATACTTGTACTTGAGGACATCCCTCTTCAGATCAAACACCAAGAGAGCGGGCGGTGTGATTTGCTGTACTTCTTCCGCTATAAACGAAGATAATCATAAATTAATACAACAGTTAAAGTCCACTGCTGAACGTTGGACTCCCATACATTTGACGGGTGTTGCCATAAATACAACGCTTGGCGAACGTAACTTTTTTCCACCCACCACCAGTTTGTGGAACCAGTTACCCTCGGCGGTCTTTCCGAACCGTTACGACATTGGAACCTTCAAAAAACAAGCCTATATATACCTAAAAGGTCGGCAACACTTCCGCGACTCCTGGGGTGTCGCGGTTGTCCATGGGCGGCGTTGATTGCTTTCCATCAGGCGACACGCTTGCTCATTTGCCCTCCTATCCCATAAAAAAAAGGAACGTTACTTAAATTTTGACGCAACCATTGAAATGAATGTCCTAATTGAATTTCAGTTTTCATTTAAACAAAATCGAGAAGGTGAACAAATTATTGATGATTAATCATATATATACATATTATCCCGATACGGAATCGAGTCGAACATTTACTTGAAAGTTGTAGTTACGCCACTAAGTCACTATTATACCTTACATGTTGTCTTTTCGTGATAGTGGTTGACGTTGGGCAGAGAAAGAAGTAAAAAAAACCTTGCGTCTTTATTAACGTCTAATTGATTTTTTTTTATGGGATAGGTAGGCAAATCAGCAGGCGTGTCACCTGATGGAAAGCAATCACCGCCGCCCATAGAAATCCGCAGCGCCTTAGGCAGTGCGGAAGCATTGCCGACCTTTAAGGAAAGTGTCATTATGGGAGTGGGAATGGGAGGAGGAGTGGGAGGAGGAGTGGGAGGAGGAGTGGGAGGAGGAGTGGGAGGAGGAGTGGGAGAGGTAGGGGGAAGGGTGTTGAGCCTCCGGAACTTAGCCGTTCACCGTAATAAATGCGGTAGCTAAGCTACCACTCAGACGACGGTTTTCTGCGGGAGTGTGGTACTTCCCAGAGCGAGCCGACCCATTCATGACATGGCAAATAATTGTGAAGAAGGGTCGATTTTACGCAAACATAATGCTCGTATACAGCGTATAAGGACTTCGATTATCGATTAAGTAATACAAAGCGGAAGAAATAGATGGCGCTGTTACACATGTTTACTATGAACTCACCGTACATGTCAGTGACTCCATTGTCGACTACCCACAACCTGTCGCATCTGTCCACATGAATCCTGAAAGTGCAGACCACAGTACTATTGGTGCTGACAGTGTCAGCCCCGTTCGAAACAAACGCATCTCTCCAACTTGGGTAAGGTATTAATGGTTGATGACGATCGCCATTCACTTTCACGTAATTGAGAGAAGCTGGAACGCCTGTTTATGTGTATTTATTTCTCATTGTTAATACATGCGTATATGTATGCTTGCGTTGACGATGGAACCCGAACTAGGCGATTGTCTGTATCTCGGCACCACCGGTTGTATCTTAACTTTATATAATATTTTTAATAACTTAAAATAAGTCTACACTTTTCTCAAAGACCAGTGATGCTTCTGCATGCTTTGTGCAGAGTTCAATATTTAGCTTTAATTGATTCCTATCGGGCGACACGCTTGCTCGTTTGCCATAACATAAAACAAACCATAAATAATCGAAACATGTTATTTTTAATTAATAACATAAAGTAGGTTTACAGAGACATTTGCTTCAGAGGTACATCGCTATTATTCAGGGTTTTTGTCACGCTCCTATACCTATGTCATTTCGTATTTGTTGCACAGCACACGCATCTATCGTCATGACTCTGACGGGCGTAAATTGAAAAGAACAGCGCAACCATTAAGCCGCCGTACCCCCACTACTGTTGTTGCAAGATCTATATACACGACCGTGGTTTTGCGCACATCCAATTGCTAACGACCGTCTTGCAGCCATCATTCTCTTCTATAGTGCTCTCTTATCACCCGGTTACGACAAATTATATGAAAACGACTTATTGTAATCACACTAGGTTATTTTATAATATGTTAAATTGGAAAATGAAATATAAGATTTTACCGGTCTAATTTTTAAGTTAAAATTTAGGATTCATGTCATATTTAAAAAAAACATTCGACCGATCAAATTTACGATAGATTCGTAAAACATTTGATACATCCACATACATATTTACCTTTTTTCCACCTTGGTATGGTAATAAATAATTTATCTCTCCATCGGACCAAACCAGTAGGCATATTATTTTCAGGTATATAGTCACCTGAAGATAACGCATCTTTTCTTTGTTCTCCCTCCCAGGCAAAGTCCATAAATTGCCATTGAAATATCGGTGGCAATAAGCCACTAGTGTAATAATTTAAATATTGAAAGGTAAAAAATATAAGTATACAAATTTTCATTATGTCAGCCAAAGCTTTTTTATTTATTTGTACCTTTATCAGAATTTTAATTACTATGAAATTTACATTTTATATATTTTTTCTTGAAGTTATAAATTTTGTAAAAATCTGTGTCAAAAGAAATTGTCATTTTATGAATAAAGACAGATATTCACTGTCTAGTCCCTCTGGTTTAAAATGGAAAAAGTTTAAAATGGAATTTTTTTCTTAAACTGTGTGCACATAATAAAATTAATCAAAAATTTTAGAACCATCAATATCTATTGAACTTATTAACGTGCTTACAATTACTGCAGGAAAGAAAAAGAAAATTCTAATTATTACAGAATACATTTAAAAAAGCAATCTTTCAAATTTTAGGTATCACGGCACTATTAACACAACACAACATAATTTAAATAAAATTTAAATATTTAAAGATTTATCAAAAATTCAAGATTAAAATATGATAACAGAAATTTTCATAAAAATGTGTTGTAATTTGTCTTTGCGATTTGAATCGCACCATGGAATTCAGCCTTTTCAATTGTCAACACTATTTTAACATTAATATGTGTGGACATGCATGAATATGAATTTAATCCGTAAAAAATTCAATGTGTTTTAATTTGAATTACTATAAGAAAATATATTTATTTTATTTATCTTTTATGTCGCCGAAAGAATGGTAACTCTTATCATAATATAACATCGATGTTCAAACATCGATGACATTGAGCATCGATACAATTCATGATTTTCAACTGAATTAATGAAATGTCAAATCTAATCACTTCATCTGTTGTCACGTAAAAATTGTTATTCATTGTCGTCCAATAATTTATTTATTGGAAGAGTTCAATTATCGTTTGGCTTCTATTATTCTTGAGTCGTGTATAGATAGATTCTTTTAAGATCTATTATATGGTAAAGGGTAAAGTACAAATATGTCGAAGGAAAAGGCTGAAACTGCTAATGGCGATACAGAATTGATCGAACCAGGGAACGAAAAACGCGTTGGATGTGCGCATTATAAACGCCGTGCTAAGTTTGTGGTATGTAAAATGGTAATATAATCTAAAAGAAATGCGTTAATGAATTAAAACTTTTTTTATTACATCGAACGCCGAGTTCAAAACACTCGCATCTAAATTTAAACACGGACGACGCAAAACCCTCGGGATGTAATAAATAATGCACATTTAAAACAAAGATCAAGTCAACGAACTTCAAGTAAATCAATGACTTTGTTTTGGTGACCGGAAATAGTTCTAGAAACATTCCATTAAAAATGTTTTCATACAATTATTCTTCTAACTCAACTATCCATATGCTTAAAAATATATATCCATATGCTTAATAATGCCTTTACTACTTTCATTCTTATCAGTTGTCATTAATAATTATCACTTTTACCCTATTTTCATATTAATAGCAGCTGTGTAACTTAAAATATTTTTGGAATAAAATAAACATTTTATACAATAATGAATAATCATTAAATTGTTTCTTGTAAAATATTATACAAATAAGACAGCTTTATATAGAAGTATGTAAATATTAGGATACTTTTCATTTTATTTAAATGATAGTCTTAACTAAAAACTTTTATAACTAAGTTAATTTTTCCATATTTTATAGAAAAGATGTCATACTTTCTCATTTTTCAGTTACTAGTATTACTCATAGATAATATATACAAATATTGCATTCACCTTTAGGGTGTCCAATGGTAGAATTAGGTTTTTAACTTTAATTACTACTTTCAAACGGATTATTCTACCTATAATCTAATTCTGCCACCATATAATCTTTAAAATGTGTAAAGATCCGTTTCTCAAATGCAGATGATTAAAAATTAACTAGTTAACACAATAATATTTTTCCACTGTTGAACTAAAAATGTATTTTATAATAAGTGTAGTGGTATTTAACCTCTTAGGCATGGTGGAAATTCAAGTGTTTGGCTGTTTCTCGGTATGGCAGAGTTCAACGCATATAATAACGATGTATAATGATGTTCTTTATATGAGTATGTTGGAATGAAGTGTTTGATGATTAAGATCAAATGGTATATCTGCAATGATTAATACCTGACACTGGTAAATAAAGAAGAGACTCTATATTGTAAAAACAATTAACAATCAATGTGAATGAATAACAAATGCGTTCACATGGTTAGCAAATGTGTCAATAGAGTGCGCCATTATGGTACCGCGTCGTTTAGAGAGATGGCAACCACGTAAGCCACTATAGTAGTGCACCATACAAAAAGATGATATCCACGAAAGCCACTATAGTGGTGCTCAGTGCCTAAGAGGTTAAATTGTGACAGTTCATAAGTATTAAATCATCAATCACCATAGCCATAATTTTCAAATGGTTATAGTGCTACCAGTCATCATCAGATTCTGATCCATCTACCAGAAGTGTACATTGCTTGTAGATGAAACCCATTATTGAAATTCCAAGAATTGATTTTCTTTTTATCTCATATATGAAAAAGAGCAAGACTATTGTCAACTGATACCCTAAAGTGAATGGCAAAAGAAAAGGGGGATGTCAATAAAACAGATGGGGGGACAAATAAAACTGACAGTGACACAGTACCAACACTGACAGTGTGCCGAACTGGTAAAGATTCTCTAACAACAGAGTCATATTAAAGCCTAGAAGTTCGTTCAGAAATAGTCATCATAAACATGTTTTATGAAACATTAAACTGGACCTTCAGGCCATATCTGCTATAAATAATACACAATTATTCCATAAATGAAACTAATCTAAATATGCTTATTACTTACAAAATTTCCAATGTAATATTCTGTCATACTATATCAATCTTTAGTTAAAACATAAAATTGCTTGAGTGACAAGTTGGACGAAAACGGCTTGGCACAGAATGAGTTCAGGCCACATCAACATCAAGGCCATGGTAGGTCAGTGTCATTATGATAGTCTGCTCATAATAAAGTAGCAATAGCCTGGCATATATATGCCATAATAGCATTTAGGACATAAGAAAAACTTAAATATAATTTTATTTTACTATCTCTCATATTATGAGATAGATCATGAGATTATTGTTATCCTTCTTTTTTATTTGTATTTTATGTTTAATTTTGTTGTTTTTCATTATAAGTATGAATAAATAACCTTATTGTTACAATGTATCCATGCTGTGCGGAAATCTTAAGGGTTATAGACCTGTTGTTAAGTTTATATTATATATTAAGACTCCTTAAGACTGTAACTTGTTTTTGTGCTTAATAAATAAAAAGCATTTTTATTTTAGACACCATGCTGCAACAAGATGTATATGTGCAGATACTGCCATGATGAGAACGAGCAGCATTATTTCAACAGGAAGTCGGTAACGGAGCTTTTATGCACTGAATGTGACACCAGGCAAAAAGTGCAGGCAGAATGTGAGAGCTGTGGTGTACGATTCGGAAAGGTACCAAGCAGTTAACTTGTGATAATGTCAAGTGTTATTAGTAAATATATCATTAATATTGGTCCACTTTTGGACAAAAGCAACAGAAACGATATTGGAAACTTGAAAAATCAAGTCCTATATTTTTTTCAGAATAAGAAATAATTCTGCAATACCTTCTTTATTTAGTTTCTATCACACACTCCGTGTTTATTTATTGATTGTTTACATTCTTATTTTATAAAACAAAAGAAATAAATTTAACAATGACATGAGACAAGGAGGGACAACAAATTAACAATGGATGATATGTTACATCTTATGTATAACTTTCCATTTCTTTTTTTACTTTGCAACTCATAAGTATTCTAAAGTATAAGCCTTAGAATACTTATGAGTTGCAACAGCTGTGACATATTGTGGGTTATATTGATAAATAAACATGGGTTTGCAGTACACATGTCTTATCTGCAACCTGTTCGATGATGAGGACAAAAGGCAGTACCACTGCGATGGTTGCGGCATCTGCCGAGTGGGGGGCCGTGATCGCTTCTTCCACTGCGAGCGCTGCAACATGTGCCTGCCTGTGCAACTACAGCGTATAGGACACAGGGTAACTTAGCTTATTTATTTAAAATAAAAGCCACAGCATATCTTATTGCTAAAACTTATGGAGCCAATAATGGATTTGCATTTTGTTATCTTAACTTACAGTACTATAAACGAAAAATATATACAAATTCGTTGATCAAGGCGGTTAATCTATATTCGTTTATTCATATATTGTGCATGCGTGTGTACTATTTAAAGCCAAAATTTCTTAGTTTTGAAATTCCTTACATTTTAACTAGCTAATTCTATGGGGCAATATATTGGCAGTATGTAAATAAAATTCAATAACTTTTACGAAGAAGAGAAGGGCAGATTTTATTTTTTTTTACAAATTATTTCTTCTAAATTTTGATTGTTGGCACACTCTTGGAATCTAGCCACAGTAGTTATGTGCCATTCGCTGAAGTAGTGACGGCGATGCCGTTTACCCTGCGATCGACGACGACAAACCGACGAGGCTGATGCAGTTCTTCGAGGAGCTAGTGTGGATATAATAGGAGCTATCCATTCTAACAACACGCAAAATAGACGCCCGATGACGTCGAGTTGCGGAAACCAGCCCATTCTGACAACATGCAAAATAGACGCATGATGACTTCGAGTTGCGGAAACCAGCCCATTCTGACAACATGCAAAATAGGACGCATGATGACTTCGAGTTGCGGAAATCAGCCCATTCTGACAACATGCAAAATAGAAGCATAATGACGTCGAGTTGTGGAAACCAGCCCATTCTGACAACATGCAAAATAGACGCATGATGACTTCGAGTTGCGGAAACCAGCCCATTCTGACAACATGCAAAATAGATGCATGATGACTTCGAGTTGCGGAAACCAGCCCATTCTGACGATATGCAAAATAGACGCATGATGACTTCTAGTTACGGAAACCAGCCCATTCTGACAACATGCAAAATAGACGCATGATGACTTCGAGTTGCGGAAACCAGCCCATTCTGACAACATGCAAAATAGACGCATGATGACTTCGAGTTGCGGAAACCAGCCCATTGTGACAACATGCAAAATAGACGCATGATGACGTCGAGTTGCGGAAACCAGCCAATTCTGACAACATGCAAAATAGACGCATGATGACTTCGAGTTGCGGAAACCAGCCCATTCTGACGATATGCAAAATAGACGCATGATGACTTCTAGTTATGGAAACCAGCCCATTCTGACAACATGCAAAATAGACGCATGATGACTTCGAGTTGCGGAAACCAGCCCATTCTGACAACATGCAAAATAGACGCATGATGACTTCGAGTTGCGGAAACCAGCCCATTGTGACAACATGCAAAATAGACGCATGATGACGTCGAGTTGCGGAAACCAGCCTGTTACACCATCTACCATCTAACCTTGTGGTTGATATATTCCTTTAGTGCCGAGATAATTGTCGGGTTTGTTTCTTAAACTTACTAGACCCAGAGAAAAAAGTCCATTGGAGTGAGAAAGAAACAACTTATTAATCTGTTAGGGAAGAAATTATGAAGAAGCTTCATGGTCTCTCTAGCAGTGCTAAGCGTGTAAATCTTATAGAAACCATGTGCTTGCTTGGTGTGGAGGCTGAATGTTCGCTCAATATTGGCAGAAAATAATCTGTAAGCATGCAGTGGCGAAGCGAGCTTAACTCGCGCCCGGGGCACAATAGCTTTTTAGCCACGTTTGAAAATTATATAATATTATATGTAAACTATACTCGAAAATAAATAAATCGTTTTAAAATAACAAGCGTAAGCTTAATTGCCTTTAATGAATAGTGTTCTGAAAGAAAGAATGTTCGTACTTTGTACACTGCAAATATTTATTATAACATATTATTTTATCAGCTCAATCAAGAAAGGAGATAATTTATGTGGCCACATAGCGTAGATGCCATGAGGAAGTGCTGACAGACACAGGTCGAGTCAGCCCTGCCAGTAGAAAAGACGTGCCATTTCTATTATGAATATATGTATTATTACAGTGTGATTTAGACTATTAATGTTCCTTTTCTCCCCTTTTATTTACGGATTAACATTTATTATATTACACTGGCACTAAATTTAAAATAATTTACCAGAAATCAATTAAAATAAAAATTATCCAGCATTTTTTTGTTTTGGGGACCATTTGGCGTCCCTTTGTGAGTAGCGCCCGGGCATGATGCCCCCCTCCCCTCACTACGCCACTGTAAGCATGTGTTTATTATTATTATTATATATATATTTTTCGTCGTTTTTTTTTTGTTGACAGTGTGTGGAGAACGTATCAAGGTCCAACTGCCCAGTGTGCCTGGAAGACATCCACACATCACGCATCCCTTGCCACATCCCAGATTGTGGACACCTGCTCCACCGACCTTGCTTCGAGCAGATGCTGCATTCTGGCCATTATGCCTGTCCAACATGTCAGACTAGTATGATCGACATGACAAATGTGAGTTGCCTCTAATTTTCTGTGTTGAACCAGTATAAAAGGTTGAGAACCATCTCAACCTTGTTTACTCGGCGACCCACTAAAATTTTTTTTAACAGCCCATATACATCCCACTGCTGAGCACGGGCCTCCCCATTTCTGGAGGATTTGTAAATCTCGCGACATACTTGACAGGGTCTTGCGACGCATTAATGTGTCGCGACACGCTCGTTGAAAAGTTCCCGTGAAAATACAACACTATGATAATTACAATTCGATATTACGATGGAGTGGTAAGGTAGACAGGAAATTCTTCAACCGTTACTTCTCCCCATCACCCCCAGTTTGGGTTAATTTGGTTGGTGTTGACGAGTCCCACACATAACACTCGGTGAAAGAGACTTACTTAAACTTAGGAAATAAAAACAAAGCGCTTAAGAAACTGAATTATTTTTTGTGATTCTTATGCGTTCATATTTTATATTTTTATTTTAGTGTGTTAATAAAATCGTTTAAATTTAAATTTTTTCTACCATTTTCTACTGATTATTTACATTAACTAAATGGGTCAATGTAAATAAGCTTTTTTGTTTTGATTTCACAGCTCCATATATGTCTCACTGTTGGCTCGAACATCCCCATTGCTGGAGGAATGAACATGATCCACCAATGATAAAAAAATTAACAATGTGATGTGAGATAAACCTTACTAGCCACGCTTGTCGAATGCGGATTACCAGCGTAACCAGACGCGGGGTCAATATCCGCAGGTCATACTTATATTTATCCCAATGTGGGGACTACCCGCAACCATTGACTCCTTGGAGCGTTACTAGTAAACAATTTTCAACTGTAATACGCGTTCTCTTTCATAGCTTTGGAGCTATTTGGATTCGGAGGTGGCCATGACACCAATGCCGCCTGAGTACGCCGAATACAAGACCACGATTCTGTGCAAAGATTGCCACAAGGTAACTCAAGGTCAATTGTTATATACATACATACATACATACATATTGTCACGCCAGTTTCCCGTAGGAATAGGCAGAGACCACAGATCTCCATCTGCTACGATCCCGGCACACCTCCCTTGCGTCCTCCACACTCATCCATCTTTTCATCCGTCCTCCCTCTCACATTCATCGTAGCGAAATGGTTCTCCGTTAGTCGCTTCTCGCCCCCGTGAGAATTAGGACGTGACAGGTGGCGAACCACGTCGACGTCATTTTTAACAAATAGAGAGACGAGCGAGCATGTCAACGATGGAAAGGTGTCAACGCCCGTAAAAAACTGCAAAATCGTAGGCGTCAAAATTGCGTTGCTGGTCTTTAACATAATATTTATATTGCCATTTTACTGACATAACTCTGTGAGCGAATCGATCCTTACTGAAAACCAGAGCCAGATGCTGCAGAGGACCACCTAGCTTACGCTGAGCAAGAACTATAATTTCGTACATTTTAGGTTATAATTTTTTGTTGTTTTCTCTCCCTTTATAAGTTATATACAATAGCTATTTAAATTTTAATTTTAGCATTAAGCTTGTATAAAAAATTGTCACAAATATACACAAAAACATTCTTTTTCTGCGATATAAGCAGTAACATATTTTGTGTGAGTGACGAAGATGGAAGGTCTTTTATGGAAAACATGAACATTCACCGCCCAAGGACCCTGCAGGTGTATTTAAAGCAGCCTTTTCTCAAGCTGTTTTCTTTAAACCTAAATAAAGTACAGCTTAGTTGATTTGGACACGTAGAGAGGGTGTATGGAAAGGTCGATAGGGTAAGACCAAGGGGAACATACCTTGACCAAATCACCGATGTTCTCAAGAAAGGTCAGGT
Organism: Baronia brevicornis; assembly: GCA_031353405.1. Lineage (NCBI taxonomy): Eukaryota > Metazoa > Arthropoda > Insecta > Lepidoptera > Papilionidae > Baronia > Baronia brevicornis. The sequence goes on from JASFAT010001306.1 coordinate 54,718, forward strand.
CAAAAGTACCCAAAACCGACGAGATTTGTGCTCTCCGCCTCGCCTACCGGAAACAGGTATGATTATATGTATGTATTTTATTTAATTACGTCATATGTATTGATTCCAGCTATCGGTAGTCAAGTTTCATGTTGTGGGCTTGAAATGTCAACACTGCGGCGCCTACAACACTTGTCAGACCAATGGTTTCCATAAGTGAGTAGAACATCTTTTAGTTATTCAATAAAAAAAATCGAGAAAAAAGCAAGATCACTGGCTTTTTTCTCGATTTTTTTTTACACGAGTAAAACTATAAAATAAAATGTATGAACACACAAATGTTCACTCATTTAATGCATTTAACACATTGCATGCGGGTATATTTTCTAATTGTTTTATCGCAAATATCCATAATTATTATGCAATGTCACGATGCGTCTTGATAGAATGGGCCACCATTTCTACAACTTAAAATGTCACGATACACGCATTTATTTCACATCACTCCACTTATACACCTTAATCAAACTTACAATTACATAAGATTATGAAAATAAAATAAAAACAACTGAGGTAAGTTTATGGGAAAAGAATGGTATATTTCGTGAAGACAGACCGTATAACTCGATCCAACTAAACTTGTGGGTAGAAACAATTCAAACCATTGCCTAGCAACAAAACACCATACATACAATGCCCATTTAAACGATATCCCCTCTCTACAACAAATCTACTTAATATCTTCCTTTATGTGAGTGTAAAACAGAAAAACGTAAAAGTATGTTTTTCCGCATGCAATGTGTTAAGAAAAAAACTATCATTATAATATTTCATAATTTATTTTTTAATTTCATATTTCATATGATTTATTTTCACATTGGTATATATATTTCGCCATCACCACAACAGCATGCAAATATTTAAAATTATCCATACATACTCATTTGCTTAGTAACTAGTGTCTAATAAATAACGTCGAGTGTATGGCGGCCATCTTGTTTTCCGCCATTTTGGATTTTTCTAATTTAAATTCAATTGTCACCTCACACCACAGGAAAAAATACTTAAATAATTGTTTTTTAAAAACATTAAGTATGATTGGAAGATGCTCAAATTTGGTAATCAACAATTTTCTATGCAATAGAAAGACGAATTAATAAGCATGTTGCTTAATATAAAGCAGTCAACACCGCCCATAGACATCTGCAACACCAGAGGCAGTTCAAAAGCATTGCCGGCTTTGAGAAATGTGTAGCCTTTGTTTTTTTTAACCGTCCAATGTAAAAATTAAAATTAATAATAATTTTAAACAATGCACTTGTTGGTATGTTTAGAAAAACTGCATTATCTTTCTTTTAATCATCAGCTTGCATTGAATCTACTGGACAAGGCCTCGCCCTAGCTGGTAAGCTTTGCCTCATTCTTTGTGTTGGACAAGTAGGTTGAACATCTACCTGGCTTGAGACTTCATGAATAGCTTAGATTTAAAATGATTATACAATATAAACATCCCAAAAACCATATGAAAAACAAATCACTTATCGTCGTTTTTTACTAGGGATGCATCGATACGCACATTTACCGATACAATATCGATATTTATAAAAAAATATCGACGATTCTGATACCGATGTAAAAAGAAAAGATTTAGTTTTAACAAGTTGTGGGCCTATATTAGAAAAGTAGAGTAAATCACTTATATAATATTTATTTAAAATTTTAACTACAAAGAAAATTTCATAATTATAATTTATCAGATTAATAATTAATAATTCAAATTCACATAAGATTTTTATTTATCGACTTAATTTATCGAAATCGGCTTTACCCAAATATATTCTTAAACTATTCACGTAAAACCGATTTCGAAGTCTTATTTAGACGAGACCTGCCGTTGAAAATAAGCTTTTATTTGCAACGGTATTGATTTGTAAACTGAAATAATTTGGTGCTATTTTTTTAAATATCTTGAATACCATTACGTGCTAGTGTGAAATGCAAAACGTATCGATGTATCGCAAATTATTGTCGGCGATTTTGATATATCGGAAAACCCACGAAATTTCAATATCGGATGCATCCCTATTTTTACCCGATTGCCCCAGGAGGACGGGTAATGTTTTTCGCTAGGGCATGCCAAAGAAATAGTATGTCTATTTCGTTGGCAAGCTCTAGCGTAAACGGCTTGATGGATTTTAATTGTTTCAACTGTGGGAGTAGAGTGGGCTTTGTTATTTAAATATCACGTCAGCGTATCAAGAAAAAAGGGGATAGAGGAGGTAAATATATTCGGGTATCAAATGAAAGCTAGTTAATAGCCGATTCCATATGCGTTGTACTACTTTTGTGCCACTTTTAATGAAAAGAACAGGGGGATGGATACCTGCAATTAATTTTTCGATTAAATAAATTTTTGACGCAGTCGGATTTTTTGTTTTCTTGATAATTTAGTAAATAATTTCTTTTCTATCATCCTGACGATAATGTCGCCAAATATCACCAGCAGGGCCGTCTTAAGCATAATCCGCGCCGGAGTGCGGGTAATCAGCCCGCGCCCCTGCTGTTGTAAAAAAACGCAATACAAATTTGTTCTTTTATTTATTAAAATTCTGTAATTTACAAAACAATGCACAAACAAAAATCAACATTTTAATATATACTCGCATTAATATTATATATTTCAATAAATTTTCCAATTTCTAGCATTCGGCGTCCCTTAGGACTGCGCGCCCGGGTGCCGCTGCACCCTTTGAACCCCCGGGTAAAGACGGCCCTGATCACCAACCCATACCAAATTATATTTTTACCATTATCCATCCATCTGTTGTGTGAACAATTGTATATAAACAATATACATTACATACATATCCTCACACCTTCCTTTTCCTTGCTTCCTTCACACTCATCCATCCTTCCTCTCACATTCATCGTAGCGAAACGGCTCTGCGTTCGTCGCTTCTCGCCTTCGTGAGAATCAGGACGTGACGGGTGGCGAACCACGTCGCCGTCATTTTTTGACGAATTAGTATAAACAATATTACAATCGATAATTGTATCTTTGTTTTTGGTGTACAATAAAGAATATATCTATCTAAATCAGTGGTACTCAACCGTGTTTTCGTAGGGGCCACAGACGCGTATTAGTCGTGGTGTCGCGGGCCGCAAAAAAAAAATAAAAAATAGGTAATGACTTCTTTTGGTTTTGACACAGTTGTGTCAATAAATAAATTCAAAACGAGTCACGATCAGCAAACACAGCGACATACATGGAAGTATGGAAGCCAAGTAAAGGGGATTCCTGCGGTCTCACTCGCTCGATACGAAACTAAAAACGCCCAATGCAAAACACTTGATTTTTTTGTATTTACAAATAAACTAAAATGACGTGTTGCTGTGATATAATTAGACGTCTGCTGTAAATTAAAAAATAATTGAATAAATTGCCGTGTATATACGGTTAGTATCAATAATAGCACTGCATGCCGCGGTGCGGTACGTTTTTTTTTTTAACAAGCCCATATATCTCCCACTGCTGAGCACGGGCCTCCCCATTTCTGGAGGCTCGAACGTTAATCCAGCACGCTTGTACAATGCGGATTGGCGGGGTTACCAGACTCGGAATAAATATTTGTAATCCAAACATACTCTTGACTCAGCGGGGAGAGGGCCCGCCATTGAGCCAATTGGTCGTCTATTAGTGTTATGTAGAATTTATTTACTCAGCGTGCTCTTAATTTTTCTTATGGGCGCTAAGTTCATAATGGTTTAAAATAAAGTACCACCAGATGGTCCAACAGCAAAAGCCCGGCGTGCCGCAGGTTGAGTATGCTGCTCTAAATATTGTTTAGTGTGTATGTATTTTTAATTTGTGTTGTGATTTTGTGTCAGGGAATCTAGCGCCGGTGAGAGCAGCGAGACCTCTTCCACGTCTGCAAGCTCAAGCGGTCACGGGGCTGAGGAGGAACTGCCGCGAGCCAGTCCTCTAGACGAGCCTCCTCAGGCCTGACCATCGGAAAAGTAGGCCTTCGCCCTACTACACTTTATATCATATATACCTTCGATGTGATGTGTCGTCAATAATATATCCGTACCCCTAGCATGTATTTTTCTTTTTCGATAGCAAATAACTATTATTACAGTGTCAAAATATAATAGCATTAAGTATCTTGAAATCTACTAAACTTGTCGTGTACGCCTTGATAAAATGGTGGCCTTTCTACCAAAACCTATGGATATATTCAGTCGACTTAAAAAGTCGCGATACACGTATTTTTTCCATGTCACTCTATCCATACGCCTTAATCGAACTATATTGTTTAATATTCCAACACAATTAAACAATATAACTGATAATAACGTAAGATAATTCAAATTAAATAAAAGTAATTTGGCGGGAAAAGTCCAGCATGTAATTAAATTACTAAAAAAATCAAATGGCACATACATTATCGATTATTATGTATTTTACGTATATTACTATTGTTGTTATATCTACTACGTAAAAATCCTTTCCATGAACCTAAAGGTTGAATGGCAGGGAATGCCTTTCGGGTTTAAGTCCGCCTTTGTACTAAAATTTGTAATAAACAAATCGTCACCTTTCGACAGTATTCTGTAAATGGACAGTCAATAGCTTTACTTAGCTAAGATCCGCGACAAGCAAAACAATTACAGAAAATTAATAATGTGTGTTTTTCTGTTGGACTAAGTGGATTTATTTGGAACTTAAACCAAAAACTTACTGAAAATCGGCCATCAATTGTCCACCCACCAACCACTATACACAACACCAAACACACATTACCACTTTTCCATCTTGTAAACGACACGTGTTTCGCCCCAACCCGAGGCATCTTCAAGTATAGTAGACTCTACGGAAGACTACCGAAAAGACTATTCACGAAAAGGTGAGTGGAGAATTGATGGCCGATTTTCGGTAAGTTTTTGGTTTAAGTTCCAAATAAATCCACTTAGTCCAACAGAAAAACACACATTATTAATTTTCTGTTATTGTTTTGCTTGTCGCGGATTTTAGCTAAGTAAAACTATTGACTGTCCATATAGTGATGGATTTCCGCAAGGTAACGCCTGACTCCATTAATAAGTCTTCTGTAAAACATAGACTTCCCCCGAGGCTTGTCACATCCAGTTTCTGACAGCCATAGCGTAGACCATGGCACCATCTAACTCCAAATGTATTTGACATTACTTACCAAGTTCCATTTCAATAGTTTATGTTAACGAAGTCCTTGTCCCTTTGTCACTCTGATTATGATGGCATCGGTCACCATTTTTCCATTTCCATTTCCTCATTAGCCAGGACTCCATTCCACCTGGCCTTTGATGTTCAATAGTATTACAAAAATATTATTATATAAATATATTCATATAGAGCAGTGGTTCCCAAACCCCCGGGTAGCTCCAATGTTAGCAAGCCGCAAAAAACAAATTAAATTATATATTTTTTTTCTACAACCCGTGTATGTCTCACTGCTGAGCACCATTCTTCTTTCATCCTTCTTTTTGGGGTGTCTCTATTTCTGGAGGAACTGACATGAACCCACCACGCTTGTCCAATGCGGATTGGTGAGGTAACCAGACTCAGTATAAATATCTGTAGACCATACATATTTTAATTCCGATGCGGGGATCGAAACCGCGACGATTTATTCTGTGGGCGGAGGCCCCACCACGGAGCCAATTGGTCGTCATCGTGGTTTTTTTTACTATTGACTATTTCTCTCGGGACTGCGATTTTAGATTTATGAAAAAAAAGATTATCGTGAGTGGCAATGACTTTGTAGAGTTGATAAAAAAGGTGTGCATATCAAAGCATAAACAATCATGGCCCCTTTATCGGTCCGCAGTAAAATTATCAAATGTTGTACGGTCCGTGACGATGAAAAGTTTGGGAACCGCTGCTATAGGCAGCAAGAAAATTGCTGTGCGAAAAAAAATATTTAAATCAGATAGGCCTTCAAAGGCAACATTTTCAAGTCGATGTCTTTTTTTAAATGTTGATGCACACATTTTTAATATATGTCTGTTCTAGAGTTGTTGTCTATAATCATTACATGTAAAACAAACATTGCGTATTATAGAGAATTATACAGTATTGTAATCTAACCAAAACCAACAACAAATGTTTGCACAAACATTTACCAATCGTTTGCCAAACACCAAACACGTGCAACACACATCAGTCGAATTGTTATAATATATGTGTATTTCATAATTAAGTTTTAGGTATAATATAATAAAATAATCTTTATGTGTAGGAAGGTAAGCTCTAATATCAAATAAACGCTCACGTCCATTGATTTACTTATTTTATCCCAAACTATTATTAATGTATACTTGATATTTTTTTTGAATATCAGTAAAAGGTATTCGTTTTTATTGAAATAAAAAAAAATTAAGAATCCATCATTTACAAAACTAGAGTACTTCATACTCATATTACAGCAAAAAAAACTTATTCGCTGTAATATGAGTATATACTATTCTAAGATAGGCCACGATCGGGTAAGTTCGGTTTTTTTTATAGCCCATATATTGTATATCCCACCGCTGGGCACGGGCCTCCTCATATGTGGAGGAAAGGATATTAACCGGATTGAATGTTGCAAGCGTATTGGCTGGGTACCCAAGTTCAAAATAAACACTTGTAGTTGATATATATGTATATATATATATGATATACATACATATATATATATATATATATATATATATATATATATATATATATATATATAAAGTAGTGGTTTCCATTACCAGTTGATGTCCGCATTAAGCACTCTCCATCTTCCATCTGATCTCCGTTTTGGGCCGAGTGATACAAAATTACATATTTCCAATAAATCATTGTGATTGTTTTATTTTTATTTCTATCCGACAGAAGATTAGTATTTTTAATTGTAATAATTTTAAGTGAGCCCACGTTAAGTTTTAAGACTTGTTGATTTTGCAATGATGCCATTGCATATTTGTTTTTGTGTTTCATTAAAGTTTAATATATTGAATAAATGGTACATAGAGAGAAATGTTGTTTTATTTTTTATCATAAGTTATAACAAGTTAACATCGTTTTTAAATCCACAGCTGGACAGTTTTAACTCACATTTGTTATAGTTCACCATAGAACTTTGCTCTAGTAGTAAGATTCACATATTAATTTATTAAAAGAAGAACAAACTGCTAATAAAAACATAATTTCATAGTGGTAGAGCCACGCTGCAGACGAATACTTTGTAAACAATAGCATAATATTCGTCTGTAGCATGAATGAGCCGGCTCGCCCGGGGAAGTACCGCACTCCTGCAGAAAACCGCCGTCTGAGGGGTAGCTTAGCTACTGCGCTTCGTACGGTGAGCGGCTGAATTCCCGAGGCCCAACACCCTCCCCCTCCTACTCTCATAATAACACTTTCCGTTAAAGTCGGCAACGCTTCCGATCAGGTGACACGCCTGCTCGTTTGCCTTCCTATTCCATAAAAAAATTATAGAAACTAACACATTAATTAAGCCATTGGTCAAAGAAGCTTCCACTAATGAATTTAAGAGTTTCTTACTTAGACTTAATATGTTTCATTTTGTTCTAGTATGCAAAAACACTAGTTTAACTAAATAACTTAGAATTTACTGACGTGGTTCTTCTAATCGGCTGAACGAAGATTTGTCCAGAGACTTTGTTAGACTCTAGTCTATGGAAAGAAAGAAAGAGTAGCAAATGTTTGTATTGTCTATGTCAATATTATAAATTAAGGCATTAGCCAAAGGTTCCACTAATGAATTAAGGAAATTTTTGGGCAGACTCAATCAATTTGTTTCATTTTGATCTAGTTTACAAAAACTAGTTTGCTGAGAATTTACAAAAATGTTTCTTCTGATAGGTTGAACAAATATTTGCCCATACCATAGACAACACAAATATTTTATACATTTTTTTTCTCACTGGTAATTCGACATAAAAAGTAAACCAATACATTTAATCAACGAATTAAATAACAAAGTACATAAACAATAATAGTTTTATCCACGGCTTAATTATAGACATTGTGTCATGTGCAACACTCTTAATTCACTTAAGACTTGATTCTGTAGTTCCAAATACAATTAGATGGGTTCAGCGTCTACTTGAGTTATAAAAACTTGAAAAAAAAATTGACGGAGGTCATGTCCAACAGTGGGCTGCTATGATGATGATGGAAACAAGTAAGCCACTCCGTAGTCCCAATTTTTACTAACGAGATTTTATTATTATTAATGCTACATCAGTAGACCTCTATCTGAAAATGTTTCCGAAGAAATAAAACAATTTTATTACTAATGCAAAATGCTTTATTTAAAAAAAAACATGGTACAATGCTTTATTTAAAAAAAACTATATTTAAAAATAACATTTTTCCTAAAGCAATTTCATGGGAATGGTCGAAAATATATCGACGCAAAAAATCGAAAACGTCGTAAACCACAAAATGAAAACTTACCATCAGAGCCAAAAAACATTTAAGATTCCTAAAATATGGTCCTAAAAAAAACAGTCAATTTGAACGTAGAGCTGCGGGACTCTCAATTAGACGCAGTATGTTTAATGCAAATAAGAAATATTTTTTTAACATCTGTGTCATTTACAACGTATTCACTTTTTTACGATCTTAATAGTAATAATAATATATATATATATATATATATATATATATATATATATATATATATATATATATATATATATATATATATATCCTTAACCCCTCGCGCTACAATGACGAGTTACTCGTCATAAATTTTTAATGTCTGCCCAGTGACGAGCTGCAATCGTCATCAAAATAAAAATATACATAGAATATTTAAATATGCGTGACGTGCTTAAACATGTTTAAAAACACACAATATTTGTTAATACGTACTCTGCGATAACGGTATAGCAAGATATTTATCTCTTTTTAAGGCATCAATTTGCATCTTTATATCACTTTATTTATACAATGATTGACTCAAATTAAATGGTGCATTATTGCAACATTTTCCCTAATTAAATCGAAGCGCAAGGGGTTAATACCATGCATTAACATAAACTAGGAGGGCGAAATTAGATGTAAACAGAAATACTGGGCCCCTTTTGAATGGAACATTTATGAAATATAATTAATCTTATTTGTTTTAATGTTAAATTCAGGCAATAAAAATAAATAATAAATAACAGTAAAAAAGCATTAGTTGACTCAATAATATTCACTTATTAATTCATATATCCTATTAAAAACACACAAATATACACTACAGTAAAATACGTAATTTCGTATAACTGGTTTCATATTAAATACAAAGTTACTATAATTGATCACCTCCAAACACGAGAAATAAGTAAAAGTATGCCCATTTATGTCCCACTGCTGAGCACGGCCCCGTCCATTTCTGGAGGCACGGACGTTAACCCACCAAGCTTGTCCAATGAGGATTGGCGGGGTTACCAGACTCGGAATAAATATTTGTAATCCATACATATATTTATTCCGATGCGGGGATCGAACCCGCGACCATTGACTGCGCGGGCGGAGGGCTAATATTTTTTTTTGCCAAAACCTGCATATACATACAGCCATAATAGCTGTATGTATATGCAGATTTTTGTAAACTCAGTATTTAAATATTATAAAAATTGTGAGTCTCCAGTTTTACCCGCAATTTCAAAACTAAAACAAAAATTTATAATATTGTGGAGTAGAATTTTTTTTTGAACCAAATCATATGATAACAAATGACAGGGGTTCCAAAAGTGTGGGCCGCGGCACCCATGAATAAAATGAAATTTTCGTTCCAGCGAGAATGTCTTATAAAAGTAGGTATATAGTAGCACCGATAAATGCGAGTGCTGACTTGATACTGATCTTGAAAACAGCTTTCCAACACTGATATTCACAACAATCCTCGTATGTACTACAACTACCCACAAGTTTTTTTCCTGTGTATGAAGGTGATATTATACGAATAACAACAATATATATCAATACAAAAGCTACTATTCAAGTTTCTTTATGAGCAAAAGTTGCAATTGAGCTCACAATTACGTTTGAAACAATGTCAAATTATCGTCTCTATGGGGTTTACAATAAGGTTTTAAATACTGTTACGATTTTTCCTGTCTAAACACACGCATTTCAAATAAATGTATTCTTATACTAACAAGCAGTAATGATACTTATAATGAATGTTTATGTGTTTTATCACTTCACATGAGATCTTTTAAATGTTAAGCCACGTCCACATTTATAAAACTGTACGCTTTTAGTTAAATTCTTATATAGTTATAAACACCACTGTGTATAAACTACTTTATGACTTTTTTACGACAAAGAAAAACATAACCTTGCCATGCAATATTGACTGTAATCAAATAAAAATATTATATGACCACAGAACGGTGATTTCAATGATAAAAATACTAAAAAATAATATTTTTTCTCTATTTCTAAGTAATTAAATTTTATTTATTTAGAAACAGAGAAAAATTTGATCGTATCAATTTCAAGTCACGTGACGGCAAAGGCTTATTCCAATCCATTACGTCACTTGTTCACAAAACACGCGACCAGTATTGGCGTTTATTTGGGTTGTATTCAAAGTGATTTTGAATACTTTAAGCTATATTAGGTACTTACACATTGCTTTAAATACTCTCATACTTTTTAGACAAAATTGAAGCGAATACGCATCGCTAATAGAGATAAGCGAATAAAATAAAATATTATTTTTTTTAATTGCTGGCAAAAATACTAGAATTATTGTTAATCATTTTATTTAAATTAGTAATGCTTAAGGTTCTGAGGTCATCAAATCAAATGCGGTACTGGCGTTGAACATGAAGAGTATCTCGGAAAGAAAAAATCACTCATGAAGACGTATTGGATTGGATTAAAGAGAAACGGAAAATTTTATGCAAATTGAAAAGAGAAGAAGAAAGATTGAACATTCAGCTCACGAGTTAATGACTTACCTTAGTTAAAATCACATAGATGGAAATATTAATTGCAAAAGGAAAAGTTTATAGACCAACTAAAAATAAACAAGGAGATGTATAGATAATGGAGAGAACTAGCCTTGGATCGGGTTAAATGGAAATTGCTAAATGTACAACTGCCGGGCACTGAAATAATGGATGGACAGTCAATAGTCTATCAGTAGAATTGATCCCACGACTTTGGATGGTAAGCATAGGCCTAACTTATTAATGGAGTCAGGCGTTACTTTGCGGAAATCCATCACTATATGGACAGTCAAAAGTTTTACTTAGCTAAGATCCGCGACAAGCAAAACAATAACAGAAAATTAATAATGTGTGTTTTTCCGTTGGGTTTAGTGGATTTATTTGGAACTTAAACCAAAAACTTACCGAAAATCGGCCATCAACTCTCCACCCACCAACCACTATACACAACGCCAAACACACACTATCACTTTTCCATCTTGTACACGACACGTGTTTCGCCCCAACACGAGGCATCTTCCTTCGGGTATAGTAGACTCTACGGAAGACAACCGAAAAGTCACACATTATTAATTTTCTGTTATTGTTTTGCTTGTCACGGATCTTAGCTAAGTAAAACTTTTGACTGTCCATATAGGCCTAACTAATAAGACTTGTATGGTATGTAATTAAAATACAATAAAAATGCGACGGACATTTTAAATTTTGTGGACGCGGCTTTACAAACAGGATTATGCTAAAGCACGATAGAAAAAAGCATTTTTTTTTAAATTAACTAATAGCACATAATGTTTTCGTACACTCACACCGTCAAATTATAATAAAACTGTAGTAAAATATATATTTAGTAAGGAGTGTACGAAAACTTATATATAAGAAAATATATAAATAATTTCGGAAACTGTTAAATCATTTATTTCTAAATGTAAAATGCAAAATGTGACATCACACCAGGAAATGAGATAAAAATGATGTTTTCAAAAAATCATGAAATTCGTGTGATGTAATTTATGGATAGCCCCTTATCAAGTGGATGAGTGTCAGTTCACATCCATCCACCTGGATAGCTGGCTGTCTACAACCGTCTGAATTAGTTGCAGTGCTCCTACGTAGATGCGACATAGGAGCATTCTGGAGACGAGCGTATGTGTTCACAAAATGCCGGCAACGCATGTGAGACCTTGCGGATGTCAGTAACGGCGTACGGGCGAAGGTGATCACTTACCACAGGGTGATCCGTACTTTCCTTTGCTTGCTCTTGTATAAATAATCCAAACTGATAAGATATTGTATCCTTTTTTCGATTATCTTCTAAAACGAGTTTATACCTCAGCTAATTAATGGAGTCAAGCGTTACTTTGCGGGAAACCATTACTATGTGGACAGTTAGAACATTTACTTAGCTAAGATCCGCGACAAGCAAACAAAAACAGTAAATTAAAGCATCCTATGACGCTTCTCTTTTTTTAAATATTGATACGTACAAATTAAATGTATTTGTTATGAATTATTTGGTGATGTTGATGATAGTTTAAAATATTTATTTTAAACGTCAAAAAATTAAAATATTGTGATCAAACACGTATCGACATATTGAATGAATTTATGATTGAAATACTTTTTGTGTACATCCCCTATGTTATCACAAATAAGCAACCATCATGGGACTAAAATAAACCTTCATATTTACGTTTGAAAGAATTATAAAAATATTTTATAAAATATTAAAAACTCACCTACAAAAAAAATCATTCATTATTATAATAGGAACGCCTTCACACGCAATTTAGGCTAAGAAATATATACATTTTTATATTTTAATACTTAATAGACTGCCTTTGCTAATGCAGTGCATAAAACTGTAATTTTAAGGATCGTTTTAATTGTAAATTCTCATTTATGTATTTTGTTATTATAGTAATGTTTGCTTCAGCAACTAGACGACTTCAGAATTTGACGATCTTTGTGCTTGAATTGTCGGAGAACCTCGTCATTGGCCACAAAAATAATTACGAGAGGATAAAATTGTATATTAAATTATTTAAAACAAAAAACATACCAAAAATGTATTTAAAGTTGCATGACAGAAAAAGGTTGTTTATATGTGTTGGCGGTTGCTAGGCAACGCTTAGTTATTAAACATTATTTTCGGAATTTCGCTAGGGTAAAAGAACTATCATAAAAGGTACTAAAACTAAAAAAAGGTAAACTATTATAAAAGGTACTAAAACTAAAAAAAGGTAAACTTATAAAAGGTAAAGGAACTATTATAGAAGGTGGGCAGTGCATTTGCAATAACGTTAATTTTTCAGCTGTCTGCGGGGTTAATTACCTACTATCAGATAACCGTCTTGTTGGTTCGCCTATATTTTGAATAAAAAAGTTCAATACGTAATTAGAAGAGTTATCGCATTGAATAAACACGGTATCATATCGCATATCTGAAGCGCGACACTAATTGAATGATAAGAGAACATCGGACGAGGTTGATATTAATGTCGGAAGGTTCTTCCTAAATGACTTCTAAATAGTAGGACAAAAAACAACTCTATTACATTTATTAAGACTCAGGTGAACCTCGCTAAGATCCGCGAAATACAAATCTGTGAAATTAAATTCATAGTATAGTTGGAAATATGCCAATATCTTCTAAAAGAAAATGAGACAAGACTATTCTGTATGTATTTATTAAACTTCAGCTGAACCTTGCAAAGATCCGCGAAATACAAATACGTGAAATTAAATTCATAGTACAGTTGGAAATATGACAATATTTTCTTAGAAGAACGAAACCCGCTAAGAAACGAACCTCGCTAAGATCCGCGAAATACAAATCTGTGAAATTAAATTCATAGTATAGTTGGAAATATGCCAATATCTTCTAAAAGAAATGAGACAAGACTACTCTGTATATATTTATTAAAGTTCAGCTGAACCTTGCTAAGATCCGCGAAATACAAATCGATGAATGGGTTGAGTCAACTCAACGGTTGTCATTTTGTCAATTTTCTAAGGCCAGCAATGCTTGTACAATACTACTGGTGTTACAGTGGTTTATCGACGGAGTTGATTAAACGTCCTTCACTTATAATTATAGTCCGAGTATGGAACCAAGGAACTATTATAAGTACACAGAATGATAAGGACAAACACGCATACTTAGAATTAAATAAATGATAAGAACATCGGACTTGGTTAATATTTGTGTCAGAAGATTCGTTTTAAATGACTTAATTTAATTTAATAATATAATTGGAAATATGACAATAACTTATAAAAAGAAGTAGAAAAGACAAATGTATATAAACTTATTAAAGTTCGGATCTCAGAAGGTTTATTCTTGCTTAGATCCGCGAAAAATTAATCCGTGAAAGACAAAATGACGTCCGTTGAGTCAACTCAACGGTTGTTATTGTGACAATTTGACAACTACAACAAAATACTCCTTTTGATACACACATTTACAATTAAACACCCTTCACCTATGCTCGGAATACGTAGGGCAATTTTGTGGAATTTCATGACGTTATTATAATATGGATATGCCATTAACTTCCACTATTTATGGTATACGAGACCTAAACCCGTCAAAAAACAAGGCCACACATATCTCAAAAGTCGGTAACGTTTCTGTAATGTCTATAAAATTTTGTAATGTCTGTAAAATGGCCGGCGTTAATTATTTTTCATCAGACAACACGCTTGCTTGTTTGGCGTCCTATCCTTTTGAAAATAGTCAAAAATTTTATTATAAAATATACATGTATGTGGACAGTTAGAATTTTTAGACAAGCAAAACAATAACAGAAAATCAATAATGTGTGTTTTTCCGTTGGGTTTAGTGGAATTATTTGGAACTTAAACCAAAAACTTACACACATTATTGATTTTCTGTTATTGTTTTGCTTGTCGCGGATCTTAGCTAAGTAAAACTTTTGACTGTCCATATAGTGATGGATTTCCGCAAAGTGACGCCTGACTCCATTAATAATCGAACTATACATGTATTGAGCAAAATTATATTTTTAATAAAATCATAAAGATAATTGAATAAAATAAATATTTCCTATCTTTCAAGATATAACTGCGTGTGAGTTTAAATCCAATAACTTATCAAATACACTGCGTATATATCTATATTGTAAAATATAAAAGATAAACTTTTTACTTAATTATCGCGATTTGCGATAAGCTAGAATATACCTTTAGTACAAATATGTAAATAAATTTATCGGTATTTTTTTTCTATTGTTTTTGATGACCGTACAAATTATTTGCTGAACAAATACGAACATCAAATTAACTCAAAATCACCAAAGTCGACTGCTGGACATACGCGTATCCCAACTCTTGTATTTCAAAGAGTTTATACCCATTGACGACTACTTGGCTCAGTGGTCTTCCCACGAAACACTAATTAAATATCCTTTTATCCACAAATGCAGACGAGCAAGTTTTGTTTGCAAAACAAATAAGGTCCACCACAGACGGCTGCAACATCAGAGACATTGCAGAAACGCCTGCCTTTGAGAAACGTATAAATATAACCCTATATTTACACCTTTCTCAAAGGCAGGCAAGTTTCTGCAATGCCTCTGATGTTGCAGCCATCTGTGGTGGGCCTTATTTGTTTTGCAAATCCGGCGGCAGACTTAGGTTTTCAACCCTAACTAATACTATCAAAGAAGAATTATTTGACCATATTTATATTAGGTCGAATATTTCTTGTTTGAAACATACCATAATCTAATTTTCTTTAACAGCCCATATATGTCCCGCTGCTGAGCACGGGTTTCTGGACGAACGGACGTTAACCCACCACGCTTGTCCAATGCGGATTCGATCAAATTATTTTTATTGTTAGATGTATATGTTTGTATTGAGGTGCTGACCTCCATCCTCCCTTGCGGCTCGTGGGATTCACTATGACGAAATCAAATAAACCCAATTTTTTAAAAAAATGACGGCGACGTGGTTCTAAGCAAAAACCATTTTGTGGCACATTTTAGGTTTCGATTTCTTGTTGTTTGATATGTATTTCTATAAATATGTTGACGAAGTTTCTAGTAAATATATATTTTTTTTAATTATGGAGATCAAATCGTAATGCATTTTATCAACGTACAACCTGCACTACGTACAATATTTACGTAGAATATCACTTATCCAATTACATTATAAAAATCTGAGAACAAAAGGATTTTAAGGAAAAATAAAGAAGGAAAGAGAAATTGAAATGAGTTTCCGCATTTCGGAAAGTACGGTAAGCCGTTATTTCTAGCTGCTGTTGCAAACAGTGGCCTTTACGGAATGTCAGAAGCCGTTATGAAGTTTGCAAACTATGACAAGGGTAAACGATTTGGCCATATCGGTGGCCAAATCCAAACCAAGTATATATAAATACGTATTAACATTTTTGTAAAAAATAAATTATATTAAACATGATGTTGTATAATTATGTATAATTTCCCCATGTAAAAATTTCTTCATCGATTTCTGGCAACACTGACCAAATGCAACTAAAATCTTCACTTACACAACAGCGACTTATTTACTAGTAAATACATATAACTGGTCTAGCGCGTATTAGTTCGCTGATATAGTTTCACCTTTGGCATCTCATATATTGTCTAGGGCAAGCCGTGGAAATCGAAGTCTGTGTAAAGTTGTTCCACCCGCCGGTACACCTCGTCACAAGATTGGAGAGTGCGCGGTAGCACCCCCAAAGCTTCCGTTAGTTTTTCGTCTGTGCCGAAAATCTGAAAAAATATAACATGTTAATCTAATGTACACATAGTTCTTTGCTGTATTTTTTTTTTTCATAGGACTATTGGTTTAAGATAACCTCATTCTTCCCGCTTATGATGACCGAGACGAGTATGGCAGAAAATAGTAGAACAGCATCTACCTGAGTAATAAAATCCAATCTGCGATCTTCATTCCGCCCCTTAATCGTCGGGATTATAGCAAGACCTCTCAATGTTGAAGCTAAAAAATATTATGTATACACATGAATCATTTTTTTTGACGTCATTAAAAATATATACATATAGACAAAACCTATTTAAATTAGACTGTGCATTACATTACATGCAAATATTTGAATAGCCACAGATAACAACAGAACAATGTTAACGCATTAGAAAACAATGCTGGCCGCAACTCAAGTCGTCGATAAAAATAATCGATACGTAATATTCTACATTAATGTTTATGCTAACTGCAGAAAATTGTTTTCACCTTGAAACGTAGCAAGCCTAATAAGTTGATTTATTGTTTCTATAAAATGAAATCAATAATGCGATAAGTAGTACATAGGGCAGTAAAGTACGTGTATTCGTACACAGATTATAAATAGAATTAAAAGCATATTTATAACTTTACCAAATTTAAATGATACTTTTTAAAAAAAAGAAAAACATGGCAGCGGCGACTAGATCATATCATTCCAAGAGTAAAAAAATTTCTCTTCTGGTGATATGTTTGCTCATTTACCTTTCTGTCCTATAAAAAAATTTGAATATATATCCTGTTCAGTTGACACTTGCAATTTCTCAGAAATCCCTTAAATCACATCGCTGAGAAAATTATAATTTTTATAATATATAAAACAAGACACCTAATAATGCTTTCCATATTAATAGAATTATCGTAAAGTATTCCAATAAAATTAGTAAGATATGAGTATGTTAGGAAAAATGATTCATATCAGTAAACTACTACAATATCAGATAGAAGTAAACCCACAAAAAATTATTAAGTGAAATAAATTGAAAGACATCAAAGTTAATATATATAATTTATTTAAATATATGTAGTACTTGCTAAACAATATTATTTTTCAATAAAAGAACATAAAATACTAAGATCAATCCAGGATGCACCTGATGCTAAGCATATTGAATGATTTGCTTTATGTGAACAGTAAAAAAAACATTCATAGAAAAGATGATCTAAATCTATTTTTAATGTTGAATGAGATGATTGAGAAATGGCTAGGGTTAGAGGTTAAGTTTTTATCCTATTAAAGTGAAGATTGTACAACCTTGTCTATATGAAGATAATTTCAACTATTTACTTCCGTGAACCTACCTTCTTCAATAAATCAGGTCGAGTTGGCAGTGCATGCATAGCCAATGTAGCCGCTTTCCTGATGTACCATGGATGAAACTCTGCAAGGGTTTCATTGTACGAATGCTGGCAAGTTGTACACGTGTTTACTGTATTGTCCGACTCATGAAGATTCTTGAGGAAAAATCTAATAAAGTCTAAAAGAAAATAAGCTTAAGTAATTTAACCAAGTCACAAAAGTTGCACTTTACTGTCAATTTATAGGCAAAATAGCTAGCTATTTATATGCATAATCATTCTTTTTTTAAATTACCACTTAGTACTTGGTTATATACATAAGTATATAAGCCTATACACAATATAGTTTTAAGGAGTCTGACTGGTATATTCACAAATTTTAGAGTTTGTATCTATACAAATTCACTGTCAATGTGCATTTCCAGTGAATTTGTATTGATACAAAAACAAAATTCTGCTAGTAGCAGTATTTCAGTTACTATAATTAGTATAGAAAAAACTGGTAACTTTTAATTTTTAAGTTGATTTTTTTTTTGTGGAAATATTTAGTTTATTTTTTATATATGTTCAATGATAGTAGATGGATGAAGACTGTAAACAACATTAGTTTATATATAAAGATTTTTGCTGCAAGAATCCTCAATATAAAAAAATAATAATTAAATTATTTTTTTCACAGCCCATATATGTCCCAGTGTTAAGCAGAAGCCTCTCCATTTCTGGATGAACGCACATTAATCCGCCACGCTTGTCCAGGATGGATTGGCAAGGTTACCAGACTCGGAATAAATATCTGGTCACCATACAAATATTTATTCCGATGCGGGAATCAAACCTGCAACCATTGACTTTGTGGGCGAGCGGCCCCGCTACTGAGCTAATCGGTCATTGCGGAGCATCGCCTGATGTTGAGATGAGACTAATACATAAGAGGTAATTTATAACAATTTAAAGGAATACCAATATTATAATAAATTTAAAACATATTAAAAACTTAATTATGGTAAATATAAACTTACCTAGCCCTCTATGCAACCGTAACATTGTTCGGGACCCCGAAACAAACCCACTTTTTTCGTGCAAACTGGTCTCTTTCTCGTACTTCATCATTTTTTTAAAAGACTCATAGTAAATTGCATCTTCTCCTTCCCTATGTTTCTCCATTATCTTAATTTTGCTTTTGACATCACTGCTCACGAACGAGAAAACTGTCCCAATCAGATTTAGGAACCTATACAATGAAATAAAAAATGAAATATGGAACATATGTTTCACAAAGTACTACTTTATAAATTTCCTCACTTTACTAGTTCGTTGTAACCATCTATATATGCCTCTATAACAACATCGTCGTCTTCTTTGAGACTCCTTTGAAAACTTTGATACACATAATGCAAATCTAATGTATTTTCATTGGACATTTCTTTTAAAAATATTTATAAATCATCAAAAAACCGAGCATACACCCCACTAACAAGTAGATCTATGACAGACTAACACTGACAATCACCTGACAGACAAACTGACATTACAAAATGTTGTTCTTCTTTATTGATGACATAAGGTATAACTATTATGCTAGTGTCAAATCAAATAATTATACCTAGCCAAATACAGCTTGTCACGGATTAATCTTAATAAAATGGTGGTCTTTCTATCAAAACTTGTATGGAGTCAAGTTTAAAATATATGATACATGCATTTATTATATTCCATTTCACTTCTATGCATCAATCAAAATATATTGAATAATACGCCACCACAATTAAACAATATAACTGATGAAATTATAAAAATGAAATAAATGATGTAACTTAGCGGGAAAAGTTGAAACGATATTGAGTGTTGATGGTTAAGGGTGCAATTCACTTGCAACTTACAACGATGTTAATGCAATTGTTAACAATAAAATTTATCTGACAATACAATTTTACAGCTATCGTTTAAGCTTGAAGTATTCACACAAATGCTATTGTTACAAACATTTATCATATTTGATTTGATATTAATAGTTTTCATGTCTTAAGGCTCTATTTCAACACTATGATTGAGATTTATTGATTAATAAAAAAATATTTTCTACACTTCCATGTCAACCATCCACAAATAGCAATAAACTCTAATCTAAGTATGTTATATTTTTCTAATTTTAATGTAATGCCACTATAGTTGTTTAAAAGACGTTTACATGTATTTATTATGATCATTTTACGTATCTAGCTAGTTAAACAGAAATTTTCGTAAATTATAAAACATGAAGTCCAAGTGACGCCTATAGACGTAGTATACAATTTTTTAAACCTGTATGTTATGGCTGTAGCATTATGACTGTTATTAATAGTATTACAGATTACAACTAAATTATAATATGGCAATTTGGCTATATATGCTATAAATTTATTTAATGAATAAGGATCTATTGTATTTTTTTGTTGTTATAACGCCCACCATTGAGTTATTAAACTTTTTTAGCTGTATAAAAATTAGAGGTCCATTTGATCTGGATGATGATTTTTCTCTCTTTAAAGTGAATTTGTTTTGTCAGATTGTTTATTATACAATTATAAGTTTTGATTGATATGTCAGTGTGTATATGCTACTCAAATGATTGATATCTAGTGAGCGATTGTGACAAATTTATGCTATAGCTAGTGTTATTCTAAAAGTTTTTTTTTCAACTATTTTACTTATTATGACTGTAATACGAATGCCATAATTTCATGTTTTATTTTTAGTTCGTGCGTAAATGTTTCATTAAGAAACTGTCATCATCAAGATAAAGTGACATATTTTGATTTTTACTTTTGTGGATAACACATTTTTCAGGTAGAAAAATATAGAAATTCTTTTAATGTTATAAGTTGAAATTCTTAATATACAGGACTATACAATTTTAATTTTTCGGTAAATGAGATGGATTGAGAGTGGAACATACCATTATTTGTGCAGCATTTTTCATGTCTTGCATGTGAAAAATACATAGTTAATTTTGAATAAGGATTCATTCTTATAAAACCAATATAATATTAAAGTATTTTTTCCTAATAATTCTTGTTTGATGTAATTTCATATATAATATAATTCAATATAATGTTATGATAATTATAATATAATTCAATCATATAATAATATAATTAATTTCAGCCTAAATGTTTAAAAATGACCAGTAAAGTGGATAATAATGAAGATGAATCATTTATTATTCTGGGCACTTCTCCTGGTACTAGTATGGATTTGAGATGTGATGGCCTGGCAAATGGTGATGGTTTGGACAAAGATCAGATGGATGGTGTAATGAAGGATCTTTCTACTAAAGCTTCTATGGCATTTAAGGCTCATTTCAATCTTGGTGATAATGTAAGTAAGATTTAAATCTCCTCCATAGTCCTAAATCGTTAAAATCTATTAAGTAACACCTCTAAGAAAAAAATTGGTTTTTTGCATTATCCAGCATACAATGCCATAAATCATCAATTTACAATGGCAAAAGTCTAAATAAACCTTAAAAAAGTGTTTGGAAAATTGAAAACCTAACAAGTAAACAATCATAATGTAAAAAATTGTAAAAAAACATTGTTTAAAAAACTTGTTTTTTGCTCCCTATAAAATGTATTTATCATCATTTTAGAATTGCACAGTCAAAAGGGTACATTTGATGGGTGCTGGGCAATAAAGATTATTTAACTATATCTATAACAGGATAAAAACAGTTGAAAGTAAATCAATTGTTCATTTGAAATGTCCTCATACATCATAACTGTGGGTCGGTGGGTGCTAAGTTTTATGTTTGTATGAAGTTGAGAGAAACATATTATTAATAACATTTAATATGTATGGAATAATAACACTATCATCTCAATCAGGTTACGGCAATCTCTTGCATACATAGGCCACAATCACCTACACACATATCACACCTAGTGCAGTATTCAGGTACAGTCTCTATTAGTCACCTTGCCCATATCTAGCATTCCACATTACATTTGCTGGCATGCAAACATGCTTAACAATATAATTGTACTATTACAATATATGAGTACAAAGTGACTGTAATAAAATTGTGACTGTATAATAAAAAAATACTTGCATCTGAGTGCAATAAATTTTATGTTATTTCATTATGCTAAGCTAAGTTTTAGCCTCATCATGCCTACAATCGTTCAGTGCTGGGTGGAAACTACTTTTAAGCTGGGAGGGTATGCCCAAGGACCCATGGGCTGTTGACTGAAAAGCTAGGCTACTTAGTATAACAGTTGCCTCTAACTAGTGTATTACTATTTATTTGTGCCTAACTATTCCTTTTAAAAGGATATATTGCAACTTATAAGTCACTAGTCAGCAACATAACATTGAGCAATTCAAATCGTCGATCACCTAGATCTCACCTAATATGTTGAATCTATGAAACTATGGAGAGATAGCTCAAGTCTTAACATCTTTTATCGCTATTACTAAGTGGAGTGTTTTGAGGGATTGTTCTGAATAATTTCTCCCATAGTATTCCACACAACTCGCCACTAAGAAAAGTCTCCACCAAATGGATGAATCCTAAAACAACTCTATGTGTCACTATTAAGTGAGACTGGCTAACATTGGCAGTGTGTCCTAACCAATACAACTTTGGAACGTTCATAAAACATGCCTACACATATCTCAAAAGCTCCTGCAATGTTTATAGCATTCATTGCTTTCTATCAGGTGATATGCTTGCTCGTTTGTCCTCCTACAAATGACCTCCCACGAAATAAATATTTCATCATCAACAGGTGCTCTGTATCTCATTTGTGAAATTGTAGGATAGGCTATAAGTTATCATTTTGCCATCTACATGTCTCCTCTCCTTCCTTTGCATGGCGCCTAAACTATAAACTATAAACAGTCAAGTTTTACTAATCTCATTGTTAGTTCTAGTGAGTTTTTAATCCCATCCCCCAATTTTCATGAAATTTTGAAAATATACATATGTACATATGTAAATAAAGGTAAAAATTGTTTGTTTTATATATTTCTTTATTGACATTTCATTGTACAAGACTTGCACATTAAATTTGTTGTCCTTGTTTTTTTTTTGGAAAGTATGTACATGACAGTTTCGTTTTCGTTTGTTAGTTTTGTATAGAGTTACTTTAGTAGATTCGTCGGTGTTACTTTAGTAGATAGAAAGTCTATCGACCATATCATAAAGGGACACACGCAATGTAGTAGTGACCTCGGAGTTTTGCTCAGGATCAGGTACATGATCTTTTATCCACTTTTAACGGCCACAATACCACTTTTGTCGTGGCCGTTAAGTTACTTTGCGAACGAAACTGTGGTGTCGCCAGACGGCATAGTGTTAAGACATCTACCTCTGATTTTGCTCTCTTACATCCCAGTTTTTGTTTTGCCTTCATTCACAATTATGATATTCCACTCCTGAACATTGGCCTACCTTGAAATTGCGGGTCATTGCTTGATCACGTAAGCGTGCGTTGAGGGCGAATTTGGAATCGCAAATACGTTTTTTACTCGGGTATGTAGTTTTTGCTGAATGCTGAATATGAAATTGTCGGATATTTTACATTATAATACATTATACCGTTTTATACCGTTTTACTTTGCTTTTTATCACATGAAAATGAAGTTGAGCGTAGAAGTTAAACTTATTTAATTTTTTTACCTTCCTACCTACATAAGGGACATAAAAACATTATATTTTCCTTGCCCAATCCACCATGTTCGCTTTTTATCTCGTTTTAAATTCCATCGGTCACTTATCGATAGTACTTGTAGATTAGTCTAGCCGTGATTTCGAATTACGCGGCGGGACTTTACCGCCGACTCCCGCGGACAGTGAATGACCTAAGAGCGCAGGTTATAGGTTGCAATGTAAATTCTATGCGTTGGTGTTACAAGTCTCGTTTGCTTGTACTGCCATCGACTTTTAAGATATTTATATGATTTGAAGTATAGTTGTGGTCACGTTGAAAACAATGAATATGATATATTAATGTCAACTGAAATGGCTTTTGTTTATGGTTATTTCTTTCGTAGAATAATGCGACAATTGTTTATGTTTTTAATACAAGGAAGGAATCCAATAACAAATATCAATTTTTTCTCTCTTCAAAAAACAAGCCTACTCATATCAAAGCAACGCATTTGTGATGCCTCTGGTGTTACGGATGTCTATGGGCGCTTGCTCGTTTGCATTCCTATCCCATAAAAGTCCTTCATAAATGAGTTGGTTCAACCTGGAAAACACCACACTCCCACAGAACACTTTGAAAGTGGTAGAGCCACGCTGCACACTAATACTTTGTCAATAATGGCATAATATTTGTTTGTAGTATGAATGGGCCGCCACACCTGGCGAAGTACCACACTCTCGTATATACCCGGCGTCTGAGTGGTGAGCTTAGCTACCGCGCTTCGTACGGTGAGCAGCTGAGTTCCGGGGGCCCAACTATTTTCTAATTTCTCTGTTAATTACTTTTGATAATATAATTACTATTAAGTGGTGTTGTATACTTAATGAGAAATTTATTTTAAATCATGGCTAGTAGTAGTAGTCCTTTAAAAAAAGAAAAAATACGTAATAATTAGCAGTAAACGGCGGTGAATTCCCTGCGATGTTGTTAATATAGATTTGCCCTTATACTTACGGCCTTTAGCTAGGGTTGTCACTAGCGATCCTTTTTTTTAAAACATTATTTTTCTTCTAGGACCCTTATAGAAACTTAGGATCCAATATTCTTGTGTTGTCAATATATACAGTATATATTATTTATAATTTACATGACAACATCATCATGATTCGGCTTAGTGGCGAAGTTACCACTCTCGGATCTGGGAGCGAAGCTGGCTGGTTCAATTCACGCATATCTATAAATACATATATCACCTATAAGTCTAAATTTTTTTTATGGGATAGGAGGGCAAACGAGCAAGCGTGTCGCCCGATGGAAAGCAATCAACGCCGCCCATGGACAACCGCGACACCGCAGGAGTCGCGGAATCGTTGCCGGCCTTTTAGGTATGTGTAGGCTTGTTTTTTTAAGGTTCCAATGTCGTATCCGTAATACCGTTCGGAATGACCGCCGAGGGTAGCTGGTTCCCCAAACTGGTGGTGCGTAGAAAGAAATTACGAGAGAAACGCACCGTAGTTGATCGCCACTCATCCAGATGGTGGGGATGAAATTTTCCTTTACGGATAACACCAATCCTGTACACCTAGCTTATTTCAATTTTCTTCACCTTTACACTATTACAGGTATTCATTGAATAACTTAACGAAGGTGACAAATATATTTTTGGCTCGAATAGTTGCTAGAAGCGACAACCCTCGGTTGCTCGTTTCACTTCTTCAATTACTGTATTATTTCTTTCATTAGTGGTGCTGAACTAACGGACACTCATACTGCCTTATTTATATTTAGTATTATTGTACATTAATATTTGGCAAACACTTTTAAATCAGGTAATTTTTATATTTTTCTTTATTGAGAAAAAGGGGATTATTCCAGTGAACATGTCACCCTTATAGGAGATCATTAGGTACGTATTAATTATATCTATCTATTCTAGCTAAAACGAATACTTAAAATTAACAAAAAATAAATCGGCCGCTTATATTAGACGGGCGCTTATACGACATTCTCCCACATGCCCGGTCGGTTCTCACCCCCCTAGACCTTAGGGCCTAGGGGATTAATTACACACGATTACACGTTTAACATAGCGTCATGACGAAATTAGAATCAACACACACACATGTGTACCTCCGACACGGCATGGAGCGGTTGGGATATGCGTTTTGCGTAGATTCCCAAATACATTTTATTTGCCCGGGGGCCCAGTATTCGATATAGCTGTTAAAGCCAATAAAACTATTAGCCTATCGTTTCCCGAAGCCGACTCGTACCAGTTTATAGCGGCCTCTGAGAGCACATAGGCCAATATACAATTACTAATACCTATGCTAAACCGGCTTATGTTTAATCAGGCAATTTTTCTTTGCTTTTTATATAGTACTAGCTTTTGCCCGCGGTTTCGCTCGCGATCATTTTAAATAAATATTTTTTTTTTACTTAATATATGGTTCACAATTTTGGTCATAGTGGCTTCCACATAAAAGGTAGATATATGCTGTCGCGGACTTTTATTTAGAACTATTCAAGACAAACAATCCTGTGTGTAACTCCAATGGTTTAGGCAGCGTACGCCAAGGTAGCTCTCAGAGGCCAGATTTTATCCGGCTTAATTGACATGTATCGTTATATTATGACCAAAATTACATGAAATTATTACAAATTGTAGCCTATATGTTATTATCGGAATAACATATAGGCCACCTATATTACTGTAAAGTTTCATCCAAATCCGTCTAGTACTTTTTTCGTGAAAGAGTAACAAACGTACATCCATACTCACAAGCATTCGCATTTATAATAGTAGTAGGATTAGTAGGATTTGTTTACATTCTGAAGTGAAAACGGCACTTTTGAGATGTGAAATTCGATAAACGATTAAGCAAAGCTTAAAAAGTGTAACACACATACATCTATAGGTTTTAGCGTGCGACAGAATGTGATAGAATACTGAAGGTTTAAGGTTTATAGCGTTTGAAATGCACAGATTTTTTTAACACCTTTGTATCAGGTCAGGGAGTATATTTGGCTAGCAGCCTGTCCGGTAGTTATGGTATTGATACACGGGTACACGACCCTGCCCTCCCGAACTACTACCGTATCACTTCTTGTCTTCCGTTGCGGTAGTATCATATCCCTATCATCGTGTCTAAATCCCTTTCCTTTCACTTCCTCTGCCTTTTCTTTTCTTCTCTATCCTTTTCCCTTTCTCTTCGCCAATTCACTATAGTTCCTTACCTCAGCATGCGGGACTCTGCTGGGGTTTACCTCAGTCCTCCCTTGCGGCTCGTGGGATTCACTATGACGAATTTTAATATACCTAATTTGTTAAAAAATGACGGCAACGTGGTTCGCCACCCGTCACGTCCACGAGGGCGAAAAGCGACTAACGGAGAGCCGTTTCGCTACGATGAATGTGAGAGTAAAGATAGATAAAAAGATGGATGAGTGTGGAGGAAGCAAGGAGGGTGTGCTGGGATCGTAAAGAATGGAGATCTGTGGTCTTTGCCAACCCCTACGGGAGATAGGCGTGACGATATGTATTTATGTATCTTTGCATATTAAAGTGAATCCTTTTAAAGCTGTTAATATGAGTATTTTGTTTATTTTATTTTACCAATTGAAAGGCATCATTTTTTACTATATTAAGGGGCCATCCATAAATTATGTCACACATTAACGGGCGGGAGTCAACAAAGTGTGACATCGTGTAAACAAGGGCGGGGGACGTGTCATAAACTTAGAACATTTTTAAATCTATAGCGCTAAAAGTCTTAACGAAAATATTTAAAATATTAACAATACTGTCAACGTTTAAGAAAATATATAAATATTTTTGGAAGTGCTGTTTAAATTTATTAATATCTGAATATAAAATTGGTAAATATGTTTAACGTGAACCGGGTACAAAAATCGTAAAATTCGTGTGATGTAATTTATGCATGGCCCCTTATCACACGTAAATATTGACTTATCTGATAATACATGTGAAGTTTGCACTTGCATGATGACGCATACGCGTTATCTACCTGAAGCGATGGGCCCTGTATCGTAAACTGGGACTTCCTCAACATTCATTATATAAGACAGGGATTCCCAAACTTTTTCAGTCGGCGGCGCACTCACAGGTTAAGAATTTTATTTCGGCGCCCTAACTAGTCGAAATAGGATACTGTAGTGATACATTTATAAATGTATTAAAACATTTATTTGAATACAATAAACCCTAAAATATTAACTGTTATATATAATAACTTTTTTTTAACCTCTTCAGGGACATTGGCACATGTGTGTACGTTTAGCTTTTTTTTTATTTTAGTTATTTCAAGAGAAATTAGCCTCACATGAGGACATTATGTATTTTTTTGTAAAAATTACTATTTTCTGTTTTTTTCGCTTATCTTAGTGAACTGTTACAGAAATAAAGTGAATAACTTGTAATAAAAAGAAAAATTTTATCAATGTTTTCTCACTGAAAAAAATTCGTCCCTGAAGAGGTTAAATTCTTAATTTAAAATAAAAAAGAAATTGTTTTATATAAAAACAAAAGCATTAGTTCGACTGACGTCTTTGGATAGACATGTCACCTTTCCGGCGTTAGAAATTGAGATTATATTTGTTGAGATATAAAATGTAACTTGATAAAGCGTGAATAAAGTATGAATAAGATACATATAACTCTACAATGAATAGAAAAATAAATAAATTTCATTTGGAAGAATTTAATTAAGCATTACGGATGTCACGTCACAGTACTCTGATAGAGAGAGAGAGAGAGAGA
Organism: Baronia brevicornis; assembly: GCA_031353405.1. Lineage (NCBI taxonomy): Eukaryota > Metazoa > Arthropoda > Insecta > Lepidoptera > Papilionidae > Baronia > Baronia brevicornis. The sequence goes on from JASFAT010001306.1 coordinate 83,185, forward strand.
GAGAGAGACGAAAATTAAAATATCCACAATATGAAGCCGCGTTTTATATTTAAATTAACTCACAAGAATTTATTATTTAAAAGAAATAGGGAATAAAATAAAAAATGCTAATAGTGCTACTTTTACGTTACTAGCTACTGAGGCTTGTTGAGTGAATACGGTTTTTTGTTTTTGTAAATGATCTTCTTCATTTCGGTCATAAGTCCCCTTGGTGGGGCATAGGGCAGACAGGAAGTTCCTCCATTCCGTTCTATCGGAGGCCACGCGCTTTGCTTCGTCCTTTGGACGTCCGCGTTTCCGTTTTCTCAGCGGGTTTCAGTAGAGTGCTCATCTGGCGTCGAATAGTGTGTCCTATGCACTTCCATTTACAGCGACGAATCTGCACATCTATCGGATATTCATTGCTTATTATACACAGTTCGTCATTGTCAACATACTATTATTTATTTTTTGTTTATATTCACACCTATCCCCCGCTGGGGTTGGCAGAGACCACAGAGCTTCATCCGCTACCATTCTCGCAGCGAAACGGCTATCTATTGATCGCTTCTCGTGACGTACCGGTGGCGAACCACGTCGCCGTCATTTTTCAAAAAAATAGGTATATAAAATTCTTCTTAGTGAATCTCACGAGCCACAAGGGAGGATGGCGGTCAGCCTCAGCAGGGCCCTGTATGGTGAGGTAAGGCACCATAGTACCCGGGGGAGCCCGACCCCGGGATTCCCCGGGTACTATGGTGCCTTACCGCCCTTAGCCACGCATCCATTGGCACGGCAGATCGTGGATTGGCGAAGAGGAAGGGTAAGGATGGAGAAGAAAGGAAAAGGCGCGAACGGCAATGCGGATTGGGGGAGTTACCAGACTCGGAATAAATATTTATAAATCCATACATATATTTATTCCGATGCGGGGATCGAACCCGCGACCATTGACTCCGCGGGCGGTGGGCCTCGCCACCGAGCCAATCGGTCGGCTAAAAAAATCGCGCCACTTTAGTCCAAATAAGTATCACGCTTCACGGCGCCCCTCTTTGCTCTCTACGGGGCACAAGAGCACCGCGGCGCACACTTTGGAAACCACTGGTGTAAGAGGTCACTGTCTCCTTATCACATAAACATTAAGTATAAATATAAATGCATGAATATTTTTGTTTCATTGTTACATTTTACCGCCTTGACATTGGTAATGTTATTTATTATCATTTAAATATATCTACATATACATCACGTGTACTCGGGGCCTGCCTTAACCATTTAGGCGTTTCGGGCAAGTCAATAATTTCGCGCCTTTTTTTATTTAATTATATAGTTTTGGTACTTTTATCATTTCCATCAACCCAAAGATTAACTAGCAGAGAATGTCTGTAAGTCCGCTTTGTACCTTAAATATACATAAAAAATATATAAATAATTATACCCTGCACAAGTTAGCTTGATCTTTTTGACAGATGTAAATTTTTCTGATCGACATAACTTTGCAATGACGAACATATTATTTTCTTAATTTAATGATTTTAAAAAAATTGTAAAAATATTAAAAAAATAGGAAAATTTCAAGACTTTATTGCTTCAAAGTAAAATTTAAATAGGAAATAATAGACGCTTGTACAATGTTACATCGGTCTATACTGTGTATACTGCCTGTTATTCGTGTCCCATCCGTCCAACCGATTATTTTCAGTGTTCCTATTTAAATTTTACTTTGAAGCAATAAAAAGTCTTAAAATTTTCGGATAACGCTTGAATCTTTAGGGACTTTTGTGTTATATGTATTTTTTTAATATTTTTACAATTTTTAAAATCATTAAATTAGGAAAATAATATGTTCATCATTGCAAAGTTATGTCGATCAGAAAAATTTACATCTGTCAAAAAGATCAAACTAACTTGTACAGGTTATAGTAATACGTATATTAAATAATTTGAATTTAATATAATTTTCTTTATTTTCGGTCAGTTGGTTGAACACGAAACATTTAATGAATAACAAATATTAACAAACATCTTAAACATTAGTTTTCTAGCTTTTTTGCTTTCAGATATTTCTTCAATAATATTTTAAGGCATCTTTAAAATTATTAGTTTCATAAAATGAATGATTTTAAGTTACTGTTTACGTACTACGAACATTAAGTATTGTGGTAAATTTAAGACCCCATAAATTTTTTTAAACATGCGTTACTCTTGGCCTCTTGGTTTCCGCTCCAGGGTGAACCAGGTTGTCCAGGTTGAACGGCCCCCCTCTAAAGCTGGAGAAATATCACTCTTTTGTGCTGCAGACCATGAGTTCATGATGCAGATTAAAATGTGCCAAAAGTTGTTCAAAGAAGTCTTACTAGACTTCTTTTGGAATTTTCAGATTTTATATATTCTACTTTTATTTTACTAGAATTCTTATAACTCTTAATTTACTAGAACTCTTAACCATTCCAAGTAAGCTTGTGTAATGAATATGGTTTACATCAATATTCCAATGGAAGGATCGCACCCACGACCTTAGGCCGTATACGCAAGCAAAATCAATCGATCTACTTTTTGTAGATAAGTTGTCAAAAAGAATTGACAATTTCTCTATCGCTGTAAAAAAAAATTGCGTCGTTAGTTGTACATTAATTGGGGCAAATATTTTAACTTGTGGTCACCCACTGGTCGAAATTCCGCCCTAATTCGTCGTCGTAATTTTTTTTTTATTTTATCTTTCTGCACTAATTTTCCATATGAACTATATAGCTTGAAAATGAGTACAAAGTTCTTTCTTTACGTATTTTTGTGTAGAACATTTGTTGAATTGCTTTCAGCCCTCACCAGCGAGTATGATGGTGGCAAGCACGCTCATAACAGATGGCAGGAGTACGGAGGAATTGCAGAAGAGCTTCGGTGAACTTTTGGACGAGAACGTCATACTGAAGGAGACCCTCAAGCAGAACAACGAGTCTATGAAGGAGCAGTTACAGCTCATAGTGACCTGCCAGGACGATATGCTTATGACCCACAGGGTGCACAAGGAGAAATTTAACGAGACCAGGGAATTGGTGCAAAGGGTATGGGTTACTTAATATTATATATGTTATGGCAAAAGAAGAATGAGTAAACGATGCCTGCATGTAATCATCTAATGGACATTAGCAATACCGAGGGCATTGCAGATGCATTGTCTACCTTAGGGTAAGATTTAACTAATGGGAGGAGAAAGAGACGAAGAAAAGAGGAAAATGAAAAGAGTTCCTTCGGATCCTCGTACTCACAGCAAAAAACGCGGTACCAAAGAAAAAATGCTTCCAATTCTTTCATTTTACTTGTTTTATCTTTCTTGGCAATTAGTTATAACTATTATGCTAGTATCAAATAAAATAATATCAAGTATTTCGTAATGTAAATTTAGCTTTTCACTATATGCCTCTATAGAATGGTCATAGACACAATATATTTTTTGTGATATGTGTGCACAGAAATGAAAATCACAATTAGGATCCAATATTGTTCTGTTTCGGAATAATTTATTTTTAAGTTTATAGCTAGGCATCTTACGAAAATAAAAAAAAATCTATTCCGCAAATATTTCACTATTTTATAGTGATCTGATGTCCACCTATTTCAGCTTCGGCAGGAGAATAAGACACTTAAGCAGGAAGCGGCCAGGATCCTCGAGAGTTCCACAGCCTCGGGCAGCTCGGAGAAGGGAGATGGAAAGTCAGGTGCGTCGTCGGGAGTTGAATTTGTGACGTCACCGGATGACGACACCATAGAAAAACTCACTGCCCAGCTTGAACTCGTGGAGAAACAGAGACGACAGGTCAATATAATACAATTTTTTGTTTTTTTTTTTTTATAATTTCACGCCTATCCCCCGCAGGGGTTGGCAGAGACCACAGAGCTCCATTTGCTGCCATTCATCGCAGCGAAACGGCTCGTCATTGGTCGCTTTTCGCCCTCGTGAGAATCAGGACGTGACGGGTGGCGAACCACGTCGCCGTCATTTTCGACAAATTAGGTATATTAAATTCGTCTTTAGTCAATCCCACGAGCCGCAAGGGAGGATGGAGGTCAGCCCCAGCAGAGCCCTGCATGCTGAGGTAAGGCACCATAGTTCCCGGGGGAGCCCGACCCCGGGACGATCGGCACGCTTACGCTAATTTTTTGTTAATTGTTCAAAATGGAATAAACATCGATGTTTTTTATTCGATGCATCGAAAAGGCAAATCTCCAGTAAAAACTTAGTAGTGACTAGTATAGTAATCATAAAATCCACATATCTACGTTTTGAAAATAAATAGTAGAAATTACTATATTTTTACAATTTTTCGAAAATTATTCATTTTATTGTATATTAAACATAAGCATATTACATTCTCGTGAAAAATATATGATTATGTCACTTCTATGCCTTTTGGCGACATCTGTTTTTACAGAGTGCATTTATTAGGTTTAAGCGTCCTTTTTTCTTTATTTGCGCCTCATTTCTATAATTTTTATAATAAAAATCGATTTACTAAAAACGATCATGTATTTTTGATGCATCGATATTAACATTGATGCCTCAATGCTATATATTATATCGACAAACATATCGATGTTTTTTTAATGTCCATCACTGTGAAAAGATTGACTTCTATTAGATTCAGAGGTATAGTTGGGACTTTCTTCCCGTTGTTACTGAAGCCAATTCACACAGGTGCTGGTGCTGGTGCTATAAAATATTCATTTTATATTGCATTTATTCCACATAATGGATAGCTGACTTCTATTTTTACTATGTATGAGTGAGACGGCGAATAGACGAGGGTGCAAGACAGCAGTGTAGGCCAACCTGGTATAGGTCCTTGACTCGTTTTTATTATGTACATAATAAAAATATTTAAATATTTAACTATTTACATAATATAAATATTACTTATTAATGGAGTCAGGCGTTACTTTGCGGAAATCCATCACTATATGGACAGTCAAAAGTTTTACTTAGCTAAGACCCGCGACAAGCAAAACAATAACAGAAAATTAATAATGTGTGTTTTTCCGTTGGGTTAAGTGGATTTATTTGGAACTTAAACCAAAAACTTACCGAAAATCGGCCATCAATTATCCACCCACCAACCACTATACACAACATCAAATCACTTTTCGGTTGTCTTCCGTAGAGTCTACTATACCTGAAGATGCCTCGTGTTGGGGCGAAACACGTGTCGTTTACAAGATGGAAAAGTGATAATGTGTTTGGTGTTGTGTTAGTGGTTGGTGGGTGGAGAATTGATGGCCGATTTTCGGTAAGTTTTTGGTTTAAGTTCCAAATAAATCCACTTAACCCAACGGAAAAACACACATTATTAATTTTCTGTTATTGTTTTGCTTGTCGCGGATCTTAGCTAAGTAAAACTTTTGACTGTCCAAATATAAATATTACTATAAGCCTAAACATATTATATGATCTATTATAAGCTTATTTGCTATTAACATTAGAATGTATATATGTAACTATGACTATTTCTTGTATTTGTATTCTATATCACTATTTGTCTTCTATTTAAATCAATATACTTATCTTGTACTGTAATTGCTCCTCACAATTCGATTTGTAAAATCAGGTTATATTATTTTAATGATAAATTTGTTTTCGTTTTTCATGCTTTTTTATCAACCGATTCAATGTAAATTCGCAGGTGATAGTTGAAAATGAAAAGTTGACGTGGCAGAAGGAGTCCCTCGAACACATAGTTGACGCAACCTCCAAAGAACGGGACGATGTTAAGGAGAAACTCAAACTTATTGAGGTAGAACACTATCCTGATGAAAAATCTCAATCAACGCGTTGAAATATCTCCACGCGATTGGGTGTTCTAACGCATTTACGTGGATATATTTCAGTGCACGAAATAACTTCTATCAACAAAAAACACATTATTATTTTTCTGCTTGTGTTTGCTTATCGCGGATCTCCAACTAAAAATTCTGACTGTCCATGTATCTATCTATGTATGCAACTTATTTTACAATTTAGACAACAGTATGATAGAATTATCTGTACTTTTTTCAGTTGCAACTTTCAACCAAAGAGAACGACTATATGGAGAAGACAAACAAATTACATTTCATCATACAAGACTTGCAGGCGCAGCTCAAGGCTTCTAATGATGTAAGCTTATATTTTTTGTCACACCCTATATACGTCCCACTGCTGGGGTCGGGCATCACTATATCTGGAATAATGGACAATAATTTATTATTAATCTATTATTAATAATGATCGGAATAGGTAAATGGATTTTACGTATTTGGAACATACTGTCATAACGTGGACATGGCCTATTTTCAAATACCTCTAACGGAAACTCAGGTATTTCCGGAAATTAGATAAATGTTATTAAAATTGTCTTACTTGCAAATAAATCATTAAAAATTTAACAAATAGTGAGTTAAAATTTTTTAATTTTTTTTTCCTTATATTTTTAATATTTGTGTTCTTACAATGTATTATTAACTAAGGGAAAGCCTAGTTTCCTACAATACGGGGATTCCTAGTATGTAGTCTAGAGTCCCGTAACATATGTATTTTTTTGTAAATGAATGAAATTTATGAAAAAAAAATATTTGTATTATTTTAGTGCAGGACTTATTGTATGACACTATCCCTGAAACTGTTATGAAAGACTGTGGTTCGCTTTTTCCAGAAGCAGTCGTCACCGGAAGAAATCGCCAGTCGGGATAATGTAATCCAGCAGTTGGAAGGGAAGATTTCGATGCTCCAAAACGAACTCAAGAAGGCACAGATCAAAATGTTAGATTTGGAGAATATTAAGGTGAGGAGCTAAATACACGAAATATGTTTCAATGTTTAGTCTGTTGTTTTTTAGGTCGATTTTAATATATTTTTTACCCACAGTTGGAGTTCACACAGCACAAATCTGGAGTGTCGGAGACTATCAAGATGTACAAGGAACAGATACAAGATCTAAGCACCAGGTTAAGAGATGCACAAACTACGGTTAGTTTTTAACATTAAATAACTACACTATTTAACATTAATATTATATAAAGCTGTACAGGTGGAGGGTAAGTAGGAAAATGATTGGTGCAGTGCACTAGGGCTCCAAAACTCAGAGGGCCTCCTAACCTAAACTTTGAAAAGAGCGGAGGAGCCAGCGCTCGAAGCTAGAAAACCTTGGGTCCGCTCACGAGAAGTCTTTTTTTCCGATGTTAAATGAACATTAACAATCACAGATCCTGATTTAAGACCTTGAACACATGCGCCATGCGTCCTTGATAAGCGTCTGCTATTTACTATCGTTTTTTTGGTAATTTGGTTCAGTATGCCCGTAGCTGTAAAAAAGCTTTGTTTTCCGTTTATTCATCTCATCTGTATAATAATTATTTTATATTGCCATGTGCGTCGTTGTTTATTCATTCCAATTTTCCATAGAGGTTCTACCCCTTGTTTTTTATGGTATACGAAGGCCAACAAGCAGGCGTGTCACCTGATGGAAAGCAATCAAAGCCGTCCATAGACATTCGCAGCCCCATAGGAAGTGCAGACCTTTAAGGAAAGTGTCATTATGGGAGTGGGAGGGGGAGGGGAGGGGGAGTAGGTTGGGCCTCCGGAACTCAGCCGGTTGCAGGTTTTCTGCGGGAGTGTGGTACTTTCCCGGGCAAGCCGGCCCATTCGTGCTACAGACAAGTATTACGCCATTCTTGACCAAGTATTCGTCTGCAGCGTGGCTCTACCGCTATAAAAATACCTTGTAGAGACGACGTATGAATTTACTACCTACTGTTGATAAGTTCAACCCACTGTTTCCGATTCTTATCCCTATATATAAGTTTGAAAGCCTATATAAGTTCACGCTATGTGGAAAGAGCATGTGAGGGTCCCATTCTTTCTATATGCACCGGCGCCCTCGTCCATCTAGCTACGCCACTCACTGTGCTATTGTATTTTCTTTATAGCATTATATTTTTTTTGTTTCAGATGTTCCAACCAATGCGAATATCCATAAGCTCAGAGCCGGATTCCTCTACGCCAGAGTTCTCTAGTTACATGTCCAACGTGAAGATGTATGACAGAACGCTCAAGCATCTGGCGGAGTTTCTCAATGTCCTGACCCATGGGTAAAATCTGTTGCTTGATTATTGATGCTATTTAATATAACCAATAACAGTCTATCACATACTTCCACCGGTACCTCTCCGTTAGCCGGGCGCGAGCGAAAAATTGTCAAAAAATTGTCTTAAAACCTAACCTAACCTTTTTTTAGTTTTTTCCCCACGTAAAAAAATCCTAGCCTAACAAGCGCAAAAACGCCAAATAATGTAGAATACCGCTAAATTTCTTACAACATAATCTAATCTTTTTTGTTTTTTTCACCACGTAAAAAAAACTAGCTTTTTTTTAATAAACCGTTCTGCGCCAATTATCAGAACTGCGGAAATCGCTGAAGCATGCTACCGCAGCTCCATCGGCGCTGTCCCTATTTAGGGGGTCAATCTCATGGTGGGAGTGGAGATGAGGCTCCCCAACTCTTCCCTACTTTGGGGGCACATATGGTGCACCACCTTCAGGTTCAAATGTCGGGTTGCAAGGCTTCCAAAAAAAAACTAGCCTAACCTAATAAGCGAAAAATCGCCAAACTTCTTACAACCATAAGGGGAATATTCGTTTGGGGCCATGTTCGTTAATTATATTTCTACCTTCTATATTTCAGTCTATCGGACAGCATAATGGCCACGTTAGGCGTTGTGGCTTCTCTGTACGACTTCAAGTTGGAGCGAGGGTCGGTGGACCGAGTCAAGTCTGGCCTTGCAGACGTCAAACAACAGTTGGAGAGGCAACATAGCAACGCACTTAGCAACATGTGAGCATGGCGTTTCCTAAGGGCTAATAATCTAAGCTGTCCTAAAACATGTTTTACGGTTAAAAAAAGTATAAGGCTATGTTACTTAACAATCAATGATCTTACAACAAGTTATAACAAATTTCAGCAGTATTGGTATTATCACGTATGTTTTTTATACAGATTCCAAAGCAAAGTAAACTTCTTTTCCACGCACCACCACTCTGTGGAACCGCCTACCTTCGGCGGTCTTTCCGAACCGATACGACATTGGCACCTTCAAAGAACAAGCCTACACATACATACCTTAAAGGCCGGAAACGCTTCCGTAACTCCTGCGGTTTCGCGGATATCTATGGGCGGCGTTGATTGATTTCCATCAGGCGACACGCTTGCTCGTTTGCCCTCCTATCGCATAAAAAACCTATGCACGTAGTTTATTTTGATATATGAATCTCGCCCAGACTGAATTTCGGCTTTTATTCACAAAATGGTGAAGGCGAACAAAAGACAATAAACAACGAACAAAGAATCTAAAAATAGATTCGCTTCAGCACAGCAATTTTAACGATTCTTAACCGCTTAAGTGCTTGAAACCAAGCTCTTTTCATCTAAAGTAATTTCCATCCATTATTTTTAATTATTAAAAATTGTCAGAAATTACATGAAAATCGAGAAAAAACTCGGACATATAAACCAACGTTATTTTTACATCACCTGCTAACAGATGGCGCCACGAGACATAAAAGTTTAAAATAATGATATAAGTGTACATAAAATAATTAATGATAATATAATTAATTATTTTATGTACACTTTACTACGTAGCATCACAAGAAGAAATATGGTGATCCTCTTACACGCGAGACATCAAACAGAAGAGCGTATAATAAAATATATAAAAGTTCATTTCTATGTTGATCATTTCTTTCCGAACGACCTTTCACTAGATACACTTCTAATTGTGTTGGTAAGAGTTGGAATGAAAAAGGGGGTTTGTGTTATAATATTATGTTAGTAATATTATGTGTAGTAATATTATATTAGTAATATTATGTGTAGTAATATTATGTTAGTAATATTATGTGTAGTAATATTATGTTAGTAATATTATGTTATAATGCATAATAGCTGCTTTTTTAGCAGCAAAAAACAGAAAAATGGAAATCTTTGGAGGAGGCCTTACCTAAGGGGGGTCCATGCAACTAAAACAATACATTAGCACTATATATAATATTTATTTCGTTAAATAAATGTAACATGTGTGAAATTAAAGGTTTTTTTCATTTTTATTGATGCACAAATGACATAAAAACACCCAATCGCTGGATGATTGGGTGTTTTTGTACCTGTTTTTAAATCTGTAAACCACAAAAACTGTCAACTAAAATTAAAAATAATATTTCCATTCCATCTAATGTTACAGAGGAAAAGTGAGAGGTGTCCTGTCTATATTTGAAAGCATTTTCAAGGACTACAACGAACTTCTAAAGAAATCGCTGACCAAACAAGAAAATGTGAGTTTTGATTTTACAGGTTGTCCGCTGGCAGACCTGGGTTTTTTAATCTTAACTACTAATTTCAAACAAGAAATATTCAACCACATTTTTATCAAGTTAAACATACATGTCGGCGCGCCTGTCTCCCGTAGGGGTAGGCAGAGACCACAGATCTCCGCATCTTTCCCTTGCTTCCTCCACACTCGTTATTCTCCTCATGCAAGCCCGCCGGTTAAGCGTACTCTTGACCTGGCCTTTCTTAAAAACTAGCAATTTAGTCCAGGTCTGTTTTCCGTGGTTTTCCCCTATCGACCTTTCCATTCATATTCGCAACGTAAATTTCTTTTGCCAGTCTTCTTTCATCCATCCTCTCTATATCAACTTATAGGTCGAATATTCCTTGTCTGAGAGTAGTCATTGACCTTATTTTATATTTTTTCAGGAAAAACAAAATTGTTTATTGTATGGAAAATTGGTTCTTTATTTATTTATTCGACATAAGTTACAGTCTTAAAAGAGTAATATATGACTTAACCGGCGAGCTTGCATGAAGAGAGTGATGCGTGTGGAGGAAGAAAGGAAAGTGTGCCGAGATCGTAGCAGATGGAGATCTGTGGTCTCTGCCTACCCATAAGGAAACAATTGTATTTAGTATAAAAAATATTAATTGTTTATCCGTAGACGAACTCTACTGAGGGAGTAGAGACACTTACGGCGGCGCTAGTGGCGCGTGGCCAGGAGGTCCAACGATTAATGGTCGAGCTGAACGAGTGCCGTGCGCACAACGAAGATGCTGATCTTCTGCGGGCGCAACTTGACCTCTACAAGTGAGTGTCATTGTATCTCAAATAATAATAAAGACGTGATAAACAAAAGTACAAAATACCTGGTGGGAACTGTCACTTCGATGGCTGGATGGCTCTGCCTCGTGAAATTTAGTCGCAGTTTTCTGTCTGTCGGCCAAGAATCGTGCAAATGTGGAACAATTTACTATCTGTGGTGTTACCATGTGTAAACGACATAGGAGCATTCAAGAAAAGAGCGTGTGTTCGTGAGGCCGGCACTCTTGTGACCGCGAGTCATGTCTTTTTCCTCGTTTCCTGCAGACGACACATTTTGTTTCACGATAGTCAATTGTATATGGCATGCAGTGTTGCCAGATGTTCGATTAACAAGAGTATCTCGGTTAAAGTATGAAATAAAAGTATATATGGTATGAACGTGTATGTACGTACGCTCTCCGTACCCGCACGCCCCCTTTTCCGGAGCGTATATACACGCTCTTCGTATATGAATATTTATTCTTCGAGAGCCTCGCAGCGAAAGGGTGCATGAATGAACTAGTTGGGTACTGAATATATATTTGTTATAACTTCGAACCTGTCTGCCACAGAAGCGACTTTGAAGCGGAGCGCGAAGCGAGGGAGAAGATGGCGAGTGAGAAGGACAACGTGCTGAAAGATTTGCGAACAACTCAGCGTCGCAATCAGGAGCTTACGTTACAGGTGAGTTCTGATCGTAGTGATTTTAATTTTGCAAGAAGATTCCCCCCCCCCCATACGCTTAGCGTGTTTTCTTCTTTATAAAAAAGTGACAGCGTAGGATATCACCGAAACGGCGCCGAAACGTGGACACTGACAGTCGGTCTGCTTCGCAAGCTCACTCAGCTATTAAGAGAGCTATTCTCGGCGTTTCTCTGGTACATATGTTTCGGAATGAAGAAATCCGCCAGAGAATCAAACTCACCGACACATCCTTTCAAATTAGCAAACTAATGTGGTAATGGGCCGATCGCGTTTTTCGCAGATCCGTCAACCGCTGGAGCAGACGAGTGCTGGAGTGGAGACCGCATCTTGGCAAACGTAGTGTGGTACGCCCCCCGGCTAGATAGTGTGACGATCTACGCAGGGCGGCTGACTGAGACTAGATGCGTGTAGCGGAAGATCGGGTTAGGTAGCGCTTCTTCAGTGAGGCTCATGTTCAGCAGTGGTCTACCACAGGCTATTGACGATAATGATGATGAGGAAATCACCGCCGCCTCTAAATATCTGCAACACCAAGGACAGTAGATGCATTGGCTATCTTATAGATGAGGATGTGAATGATGATAGGAGAAAAAGTTTTGGGGAGAAGAAGAAAGTAAAGGAAGGGAAAGGTTATGGATCTCCAAATCTTCGTAGTAACACAAAAATGCTAACCACCTAACGCCGATTATTCTGTGTGGGTGTGTCTTCTTCTATCTTTATTATAATCTTTGCTATCAAGCGAAAGAAGATTTTTACAAAGGTATTTTTGTATATCAAGATTAATTATTCTCGCCAGCTCGAAGAGGTTCGTAAGCTAAGTCCGGGCATACACCGGACAGTCACGACACGGAAACCTCAGGGTCAAGCGTCTGCGACCGGAGCCTCCGCACCATCCTCACCTGGACCAACGACGACCAACAAATCACCCACCACTGGGAACATGGTAAGTGGAAAAATGATAAAATTAAATCGAACAACAAGGGAAGAGTATTACTCAATTTAAAACCTCTTGTGTGGGCGTTAAGACTCAAAATTGCATCCCGACGTGCGTGGCACGTCTTTATAGCGCAAGTGGTTTTAAGTATAAGGTACCAACTCCACTAGCGAGTGTATTGTGGCGACATTATCGCTCAGCCATTTCATTCTATAAAAATATATGAACGTGTCTTCACACGGTCGTACCAGCGCAGTGATGTGACGAGATTCATCGACGAACAAAACGTTCTACTCGCAGAGAGCTACTAATAGTGATAGAGCAACGCTGCAGACGAATACTTTGTCAAGAATGGCATATTAATTGTCAGTAGCACGAATGGGCCGGCTCGCCCGGGGAAGTACCACACTCCCGCAGAAAACCGGCGTCTGAGTGGTAGCTTAGCTACCGCGATTCGTCCGGTGAGCTCAGCCCCCCTTCTCAGCTTCCCCTGCCATCTATCCCCCTCCTTTTCCCCCTACCTCTCACACAACCACTTCCCTCCCCTCCACCCTCTCCCCTCCTCCTCCCATAATGACACTTTCCTTGAAAGTCGCTTCCGCACTGCCTATGACGCTCCGTATGTCTATGGGCGGCGTTGTTTGCTTTCCATCAGATGACACGCCTGCTCGTTTGCCTTCCTACCCCATAAAAACAAAGCGAAAACTCTTCCTTCAACAAAACACCTACAATAACTCGTCACTGATGACGATCCATCGCCGTATTCACACGATGATCCGAGGCGTCATGACATAGAGGCATAATTAACCTCTCGCGGAAATTGTCCGACGATAGCTTGGCGGGATCGCTGCGATATAATCACTTGTGCAGTTGGCTCTTTAGAGATTGAAATATTGATAGAATTAATGTCTTATGTCCTAATGTCGTAGAGTTTTTTCATTATTAGACTATTGAAATAAACCAACTTCTATTCAATATTTTTGTTAAATTGTTAACCCTTTTCTTGATAATGTATCTGTAGAGATACATCACAATTAAAAACGTAATATATTTATCAATGCTTTTGGCAATGTATCCCACAAGATACATGTGATTTTTTTAAACTATGAACTATGAATTTTTTTTAAGTTTTCTTTCTAGACACCTTGGGTCATTAGGGTTAAGTGCTATGAATATTATTTTGATGTTCAAAAAACATAAGTCTGCCAAGTTAAGGGTTATATTAAATTTAGTAATATTTTAACAGTATTTCTATTTTTGGTATCCCGTAATGTTCTACAGCTCTTCCCTTGTTGGACAATTAGTTCCTTTTTTTTTTAATCAATTTTAGTGCATATCTACTTAGTTCAGTTAATTTTAAATATTTTCCAATGGACGAAGGTGCGAAAAAAGAACAAAGTATCGAAAGAATCCAGCGAGGAAGCGATGCACGAAGGAACTCCACCGCCATTACGTTTCTACTGTCCAGTGTGCGATCAGTCTTTTAAAACCCTCATATTGTTACAGCAACATGTCGATTCATGTCTACTATGAAGATAGTTTAAATACGCAAGTTTGAAATATGATAAATCAGCCGTTACTTTGCGTTAATAGTAAAAAATTTAATCAAAAATTAATAACTTGAGAAGACGATACATTGTTATCAAAAATGCGTGGGACACAGATATAATTAATATTTTTTTTATCTGTCCTTTATGTGTCATTTTATCAAGTTATTAAACAATGGATACATTTATTAATGGAGTCAGGCGTTACTCTGCGGAAATCCATCACTATGTGGACAGTCAAAAGTTTCACTTAGCTAAGATCCGCGACAAGCGAAACAATAACAGAAAATTAATAATGTGTGTTTTTCCGCTGGTTAAAGTGGATTTATTTGGAACTTAAACCAAAAACTTACCGAAAATCGGCCATCAATTCTCCACCCACCAACCACTATACACAACACCAAATCACTTTTCGGTTGTATTCCGTAGAGTCTATTATACCTGAAGATGCGTCGTGTTGGGGCGAAACACGTGTCGTTTACAAGATGGAAAAGTGGTAATGTGTGTTTGGTGTTGTGTATAGTGGTTGGTGGGTGGAGAATTGATGGCCGATTTTCGGTAAGTTTTTAGTTTAAATTTCAAATAAATCCACTTCATCCAGCAGGAAAACACACATTATTAATTTTCTGTTATTGTTTTGCTTGTCGCGGATCTTAGCTAAGTAAAACTTTTGACTGTCCACATAATGCATACATTGTCTATTGTCTAATATCTATGGTTTAATATTAAAAAAAAATAATGTCTATGGTATGTACATAGTAGATTATACAGTGTCATTTGACAATGCATTTCATTTATTTAAGATATCTATCTAGGATTTTTCCCGCCAAGTTACATCAGTGACGATGAGTTTTTACTTATTTTCTTTTATCTCATATTATTATCAGGTATATTGTTTAATTCTAGTGGTGTATTACCTAATATAGTTTAAGGCTTCGATGTGATTCGAAATGGAATAAACGAGTTTATGCTTGATAAGTCCATGCAAATTTTGATAGAACAGCCAACATTTTATCAAGACGTATCTGAATTCACATATTTGTTAATAATATCAACTTGTTATAATTTTACTTGTACTGGCATAATAGTTATAGCTAATTGTCGTCGAAGATAAAATAAATAGATATTATAAACTAGATTTTTTTATTTGTTACTATTTATTTTTTATTTTTATTTTTAATAATTTATAAATATACTTTGTTTATACAAAATATGTTTTATTCAATAATAGTAAATTCATTACAATTACACGATCCAGTAGCGTTATAGGTGAGATACGATTTTTATAGTTGTGTAACTAAATTCTTAACCGCATGAGAGTGAGTGAATTGATATAAAGTATTGTCTGCAAGTATTTTTCATTAATATATTTTCTGAAGTGAATACGTCTATACACGACTTTGGGTAGGGGATCTATGGGCTCGCGTCATCAACATGCTTAAGGTATATCTATAGCTATGAGTATAGCTATAGACATACTTTAAACACAGTTGATTCGCGCGCAGCTGCCTACGTACACGCATCACGCCAACACATTGTATATATCCGATTGTATGTGTGTCCGTTGGACGTTGTTATTTTCGTTTATTTGTATTATTTTGCATTATTAGCACGTCAAATGTGTTTCACTTTAACCTTTGTGTATCTATACACCTTTAAGAAGATAATTTCTTAACCTTTATATATATATATTTTTATGGTATAGGACGGCATACGAGCAGGCGTGTCACCTGAAGGAAAGCAATCAAAGCCCCACTCCATAGACATCCGCAGCGCCATAGGCAGTGCGAAAGCGTTGCCGACCTTTAAGGAAAGTGTCATTATGGGATTCGGACGGGGAGGGGGGGGCGGGGTGTTGCTACAGACAAATATGCCATTCTTGACTATAGTATTCGTCTGCAGCGTGGCTCTACCACTAACTATCAAATACGTTCCCTATGTACGATATTAATACAGCATGGGTCGTGAATTTATTAACATTTAAAACATACGAACTGGAATTTATTTTTTAAATATATATTTAAATGTCCACCATGTCAATATCTGTTTGCGTTATTAAACCCACGTTTGGTTAAGCGTTACCATTTTCAGAGGAGAAATCATATTAAAAAATTGCGGTAAAAGCTCGACTATTGCCGGGATGACGTTTGAAAAATGAAATGTATTTTTTTTATATATATCGAAATAAATACTTCGAATTAATTCTTTGAGCATGTTTGGTTTTGTCTTTCTCATTGTGTCTTTGTGTGAAACTAACCCACAAATCGTGATTGGTTATTGATTATTTATCACAGACGTTCCCTTTTCTAGGTGTACACGTGTCCAAAGTGCATGAGGTTCTCTAGCGATCAATACAAAGTTATGGAGGATCATTTCGATTTCTGCTTGGACGATTTTTGAATGACTCGGTGAGTTGTCCCCAATGCTTTTACCTCTTTAGATTTAGTGATCATTTTGAGGAAAGAAATAAACCATGTCGCTGATACCTGAATTTTGTAAAATATTACTCTCATACGCAGTATGTGGACGGTTAGAATTTTTTACTTAGCTAAGATGCCTTTAGTGTGTGTTTGGTGTTGTGTATAGTGGTTATTAGGTGGAGACTTGTTGACGGCCATTTTTCGGTAAGATTTAGTTCAAGTTCCCCGTAAATCCACTTGATCCAACAGAAAAACACACATTATTAATTTTCTATTTTTGTTTGTTTGTCGCGGATCTTAGATAAGTAAAAAGTTCTAACTGTCCACATAGTAATGGATTTCCGCAAAGTTACACCTGACGGTAAGATTTAGTTTAAGTTCCCCATAAATCCACTTGATCCAACAGAAAAACACACATTATTAATTTTCTATTTTTGTTTGTTTGTCGCGGATCTTAGATTAGTAAAAAGTTCTAACTGTCCACATAGTAATGGATTTCCGCAAAGTTACACCTGACGGTAAGATTTAGTTTAAGTTCCCCATAAATCCACTTGATCCAACAGAAAAACACACATTATTAATTTTCTATTTTTGTTTGTTTGTCGCGGATCTTAGATAAGTAAAAAGTTCTAACTGTCCACATAGTAATGGATTTCCGCAAAGTTACACCTGACGGTAAGATTTAGTTTAAGTTCCCCATAAATCCACTTGATCCAACAGAAAAACACACATTATTAATTTTCTATTTTTGTTTGTTTGTCGCGGATCTTAGATTAGTAAAAAGTTCTAACTGTCCACATAGTAATGGATTTCCGCAAAGTTACACCTGACGGTAAGATTTAGTTTAAGTTCCCCATAAATCCACTTGATCCAACAGAAAAACACACATTATTAATTTTCTATTTTTGTTTGTTTGTCGCGGATCTTAGATAAGTAAAAAGTTCTAACCCTCCACAGAGTAATGGGACTGTCTAGCTTTACAGCCAATGTGCTGAGGAGGTTGTTGGAGCTACTCAATAATCTACTCATTGCGGACGCAGTTCGCTTGCGAATGATCGCATAGAAGTCATCTACACGAGCCTCCGCAAACATGGCCGACGCGCTGCAGTACCGAGGCTTTCTTAACAAAACCCTCAGCACATTGTTGTACTGAACACGCAGGGCGCTATACGCTCGTCGTGAGTAGTTCTCCCATAGACTGCACGTGTAAAAGGACTGGCAAAAAGCTTTAAATAAAATTAATTTTACCGGTGACGTACATCGTTTAAGTTCCCTATAAATCCACTTGATCCAACAGAAAAACACACATTATTAATTTTCTATTTTTGTTTGTTTGTCGCGGATCTTAGATAAGTACAAAGTTCTAACTGTCCACATAGTAATGGATTTCCGCAAAGTTACACCTGACTCCATTAATCATCTCTTACATAGTGTCATTCTGAAAAAGGAGCAGAAGTGTAATTTAGTTTTTTTATGGAATAGGAAGGCATTGTTATTTGCTTTGCGTGTCACCTGATGGAAAGAAATCAACTAATTGAGAAATATGCAGGTTTATCTTTCAAAATTGCATTGACTTTTTTTGTTAATGTGTTTTAAATCGTCCTTCATCCATCTGAAAACCTTTATTTTGAATATAATTGAAGGAGAATCAGAAAATTTCTACAATAACTAAAATAAAAATCTTAATTATATTCTAATATACAAATAAACATACAAACGAAATAATTTTAATCTAATAAATGTCATAAAGTGGTTTTCATGCTAAGCATATGCCAGAATATTTGAATACAAAACTAGGTAGAAGATAGAAGGTAGAAGTTTACTACTAAGATAGTCTATATATATTATGTTTAATTAGTCTACTTAGTTTATTATGTGTTTTGTTTATAGATCATTACTTCATACGCACTGCTGGACTCCAATAGACTTCGGATGGTAACATACATACATACATACATATCGTCGCGCATTCTCCATCTGCTGCGATCTCGGCATGCTTTCCTTGCTCCCTCCACACTCATCACTCCTCCGTTAAGGGGACTCGTGACCGGGTCTTAGAAACTTCGTTAATTTGGTCGAGGCATGTTTTCCTTGGTCTTCCCCTACCGACCCTTCCATCGGATGGTAAACGTATAGGATTACATTCAATTCAGATTTTTGTCGAAACTAGCTTGCCAGGGAATGTGTTAAAAAATTAAAATAGGCAAATAACATTGTCCCTGCTATGGATAACTACGGATTACATTTTTATTAAAAATTGACTATTTTATATTTTTAAAAAAATATATAGATAGATAGATATAATATTTACTCCCAATAGAAATTTATAATCTACTCTATAAGAACCTAAATTAAATATTTTGTATGTGTATTTATTACATTAAATGAATTATTTTATTACTAGCTAATCAAAAATTGCAATTACAACTGTCAAGGACTTTTCCCGCCAACTTACATCAGTGACGTTGTTTTAATTTCATTTTCATAATCTTATATTATTATCAGTTATATTGTTTAATTATGGTGGCGTATTATAAAATATACTTCGATTAAGGCGTACAAGTGAAGTGATATGAAATAAATGCTTGTATGGTAACTTTTTAAATTGACTGAAAAAGTCCATAGAAGGTTTTCGTAGAATAGCCACCATTTTATCAAGACGTAACGTGATAAGCTGTTACATTTCAAGAGATTGGATATTATTGTATTTTACTTGACACTGGTATAATAGTTATAGCTAATTGCCATCAAAAAAAAAATAAAAAATAAGTTCCTTTAATAACATTTCGTGCAGTTGATGTTGCTATTTTTTTAACTTGTATCCCAAACTAGATTAAATCTTTTACGCCAATGTTCGTTACCCTTAAGCTAGAGTTTACCTTTGTGATTGTAGTCATACAGGCATAAAATGTTAATGTTCAATGTATGTAATCTTATTAGGGGTCTGCCATAAATTACACCGTGCCAATTTCGGGATTTTCGGATCCCCTCCCCCGTCCTTGTCACCGTGTCACATTATATGGTGTGATGTCACATGTTTTGCAATTTTATGCTCAGAAATTATTAAATTAAAATAGTACTTCATAATTACTCATATGTTTTCATAAATATCGATAGATTTGATATTATTCTAAAGTATTTCGTTGAAGTTTTAGCATTTCAGATTTGGTGCAGGTGCAAATGCAAGATCACATACCATCCCCTGTGTCACATACCATGCAAGGTCCCATCCCCTGTGGTCACACTGTTCATTGCCTCTCTCCCTGTAACTTGTGACGTAATTTATGGATGGTCCTTTTTATATAAATATAAATTTATTTTTTATAAAAAAAAAACATTTCTACTTTTTGGGTTTTCTGTTAAAACTACCAAACTTAAAGTACTTTAGAAAACGATGGAAGGATCTCGATATTAAGAGCTTTTATACTTTGTTTAGAAATGTCAAACTGATTTTCTTGTATAGTTTGAGAAATATTTATAAAACCATTCTCACTTTAGGTATAAATACGAAGTATTCGACCGAATGTGCTTTATCCGCTAGATGGCATCAAAAGTGAGAAGAAAAGAAGAAAAATATATATTATTTTTTGGTGTTACTAATTCTGATAATTAGTCCGACTAGTTATTAAAAAGGATATTCTCCCCGCGATAGATTTTTTTTAGGTCATGGCAGGGCAAACGAGCAAGCGTTATCGCCTGATGGAAAGCAATCAGAACCGCCTATAGACATCCGCGACACCGCAGGAGTCACGGAAGCGTTTTCGGCCTTTAAGGTATTTGTGGGCATGTTCTTTGAAGTTGCCAATGTCGTATCGGCTCGAAAACACCGATGAAGGTAGCTGGTTCCACAGAGTGGTGGTGCTTGGAAATAAGTTTCGGGAGAAGCGCACCGTACTGGATCGACACTCATCCAGATGGTGGGGATGAAACTTTAAAATAAATGAATAATTGTACTAAATAAATAAACTAAATTGAATTTGAGTGCCATTATATTGTATAGTAATATATATGGATGTATTTTAATGTGATAATTAGCAATTGATTCCGAATATTTCATGCCGCCCTTTATTATGTGTATAAGAAATAAAATGTCAATACTTAATTAGCCTAGGGTCAAAGCTTTGAGACAATGATCTCGGTTTTAATTCCCACATCGGGATATATAGATATTTATCCCGATGCGGGAATTAATACAGCGAATCTAGCTAATAATATTGCGCTAAGTTATAAATGGGTAGGCCCGTGTATACGAGGGAAAAAATTATATATCGATTTACTAAGTGATGGTAAAGTAGACAGAAATATATTTTTTGAGGGGTACACGACATTCATAATATAGATCAGTATTTCCCAAAGTATTGGTCGCGACCCCCAAGTGGGTCGCTAGCGAATATTGCTTGGGTCCTGAAAAATAAGACGATACATCGACCAACACGACTAACAGGCAAGCGAGCAATGACGGAAAGCTCTAAGTTGCTGACAACTATTGCCTATTTACTCTATTCTACATGACATCTGCGAAATCATCCGTGCTATTTTGATTCTATTGAAAGCCATTATTAATTCAAATGAATGAATGAAGCGCTATAAAACTACTCATTTCCTTCAGTAACTCACACATGTCAGGAAGGATTTTTGGTTATAGTTAATATTCAAAATAAATACTGAAATAAATTGAACGTATCAAATTGATTGTGATTGAAATTAACTAAAATTGAAGTTGATGTCAAATTTCCTATTAAAAAATTGTATCACACTATCTGTATTCAGGTTATATTTTTTTCTTATTTGAACAGTTCTTCATTTACACAGTTACCCCTTTTTTCTTAACTTAGAGGTGATTCTCGTATTCGGAAGTTTTTCTTAAGTGGGTTGCGGTCAGTCAACTTTGGGAACCACTGATACAGATAATTGTATGGTATTTGTAAATAAGACATTAATTTGTTCCTGCCTTATAAGAGATTCCAAACATCGGATCGCTGTCACGCACAGTTTCATGTAAATTTATCTTCAATGTATATGTTATATAATATTATCGAATTGTAAATGTTAATCTTAAATAAATAGATATAATGATACTGTTGTGTTATTTTTCCTTTATTAATACACTTACAATTTTAAAAGAATTTTAGACATCATTGTTATAATTTACGACTGGAGCTACAACTTAATTATTAGGATTATTATTTAAAATATAAGTGAACTAACATATTTTATAAACTAGCTTGTTATAGAAATATACACCGTGACTTAATAATTACCCGAGAAAATTAAGTAATATATTCAGTTATCGATATACATTAAATTAGAAAAAAAGTTAATTAGAAAAAAAATAGAAAAAAAGTTTTTATTTTTATGAAATATTTATTAAAAATGTCCTTAATATATACCAAAAATTATACAACAAAAAATCTTGCTAATTCAAATAGACATCATTATCATTCCAATATGAACTGCACCCAAACCAACCTAATTTGGTCGCGTAATATTTACGTACGGAAGGGACAACCGAATGAAAACAATTTGCGCAACCTGCCGACAAAAGAAGTTTTTCTCTTATGAATACATGCGTCTCATGCATAGTAGTAAACAAATACTACGAAGATGGCGTACAAGTATTTGATGCATTTACAGGATTTCTTTGAAGTCCCATAAAACAATATTTTTGTATGAACGCTATAATTTTTGAATGTTACTTATTGACATACATATTTTTACAAACGCAAATTTTAGTTTTCTCGGGTAATTAAAAAGTCACGGTGTATAATATAATATTCATCATCGTCACATATTCTTTATCAGAATTTTTTTATAAATCCAATAAAAAAGTTTATATTTTTTATATTAATGATGCTTTTCGGTTAAGGCTCCTCCGGAACTTTCAAATGGTCTTGTCTTATCCAGTGCACTCCAGCTAGACTTTTTTTTTGTGGAATCGGAGGGTAAACGAGCAAGCGTGACACCTGATGGGAAACAATCAACGCCGCACATAGACATCCGCAGCACCATAGATATGTAAGCATTTGCCGGCCTAGCTGATTATTTCATTGACCCACCTCGGGACGACCTTCCACTCGTTTGCCTCTTGGACCTACTCATTTGGTTACTAGTTTAGACCATCTTCCATCTTAAATGCGGGCTCCGTAGCTAGCAATGGGATACATATATGGGCTGTGAAAAAAATAACCTTTTTGGTACGTAGCTATACTCGATCTGCAGCCCGCCGGGTTTTTGTAGTTGTCCCATGTGGTATTACTTTATTTTAAAACGCGCTAATAAGAACAATTGAGAGCGCGCTGGGTAAATAGGTTCTACGTAACACTACCGCGCCGCGGTGTGCAGTGCTATTATTGATACGGTAATTTGCTGTAATACATTGTAATTTATTTTTTTTTTTTTTTTAATTTACAACACATGTCTGATTGTATCACAGCAACACGTCATTTTAGTGTTTTCGTAAATACGACAAATCAGGTGTTTGGATTAGCGAGGCTTTGCATTGGGCGTTTTGAGTGCCGCATCGAGCGAGTTCAGACCGCAGGAATCATTTTCTTTCAATTTCCTTGACTTCCATACTTCCATGTACATACATGTTGCTTTGTTTGCTAGTCGTCACTTGTTTTGAATTTATTTACATGACAACTGTGCCAAACCTAAGAAGTCATTAACTATTTCTTTTTATATTTTATAGCCCGTGACACTACGACTAACATGTGTTTGTGGTCCTTATAAAAAAAAGGTTGAGTACCATTAGTATATATGAAGCCTCTGTCGTCAACTTCACCTGCGATCTGCGCACGGATTTATTTTGCTAAAAAAAGGTGATTCTATCTACCACTAGATGGCAGTATTACCATTTGGAATACACGGTGTCATAGACAAAGGCCATTACTAGGTTCAGCCATATCTCGACGACGCGAAGTCGTTAAAGGACGCCTGAAAGCCGCTAGGAATAGCGGCATCTAGGACCGATGGGGCGGTTGCCCCCATTGAGTTGCTGCACGAGCAGTGGGGTTCATCCCCGAGGCTCGATCCCACACCTCTGCGCGGGGTGTGGACGTCCCCGATTGATTGATAGGCCATTACGGCACGGGTGAGTATAATCAATATTAAATAGGCTAGAAAAATGAATGTGTAGAGAAATAAAATATACATAAAGATTTTTCAAAATGAATATATTTGGAACCCGTAGCGTTTCTTAGCTGTTTTATATAAAATTTATACAAATAGAATAATAATTCACTAATTCGATATATATATTTTTTTACAATAAATTCACAGTTCATATAAATTGTTTAAACATTTTCAAAACATTAGTAAAATTCTTTAAACCTAGTTTACTTGGGTCAATACTTGACACCATTTTTATAATTCAATTTATTAAAATGGCAGACTCGTGCAGTTTGCTACGTTGCAATACAAATTCGACTGTTGTAAAAATATTTACGTTAAATGGAACCATTTGTGAGTAATGGCAGATTTAAGAAACGCTAAAAGAAACAATAAAATAGTTGAGATTCAAACACAGAGAAGTTTCGACGGAATTAACAAATAGTTACAGTAAGTATAAACCGCAATTAAAGACAACTTCAGATACACGGGAGCGGCCGAATCAATTGTTTGTCACAAAACCACTCGTTTCTTGTCTACGGTTACAAGCAATACCGTTTCTCAATAAATAAATTGTAAAAAGTAACAAATAATAAATAGTTCAGAAGTATACAAAAAAAAAAATAATAATTTATAAATACTTAAATAACTAATTTAAAATAAACATAACCATAAAATTGTCGACTTCATATGACCAAAACCGATGTGAAACTGATATGTACCTACAAGATGTACTATGCCATGTGATATATAAATTAATTGTTCAATGTTAATACTATGGCTGAATGACGAATACAACTCGAAAAATAATAAGAAATTATTTTATAAATATATATGAAACATGTACATCGTTTGCTTTATCCCGTAAAAACTAAGTATATGTGAGTCGAGTTAACCTAATTGTGTGTAATGAATTAATTACATGTGCATTAAACCTAAAACTTTAAGATGAAAGTTAATAGGCATAAATAGATAGATACATACTGTATTTATTTGATCACTTCCGCAATTCACGTATAAAACTAAATATATAAGGCTTAATTTAATAAAAAACTATAATACCGACAGTAGAAATACAGAACTTACAACGTTATTTGGTAAAAACAAAAGAATTTTAAAAAAGCGTACGTATTTTTTAAATACTGTGTTTGGAATGCGTCACAATAAAATAAAATTTGCAAACTCAGTCGGGATTCTTTTTTTCTTGGAAGACAGACAACGAAAGATGACCAGCATCGAAATCTAGAAGAATGTCTGACTCGCTATTCAGATTCCATTTTTACCTATTTTCAATGGCTAGATGTGATTTCTTTATTTAATAAAACAAATCTTTAATGTACTTCACACTCCCGTAGCTCGCAGAAGCCTACAACACTTAATAACACAATTGCATTTTTTTACTATTAAATACACAATAAATGTCCTTAACATTGTATACACATTATCTAACACAAATTATAATAACATTACAATTAGTTGCAAACATAAATAATTTTATGTCGCGATAAAGACTAGAATACGTTGAGGATAGAAAGCAGACGTCAATGTGGAGGAACTTGACAATAGTTTCTGCTTTTTGTTGGCAAAGCGGTGGAGTTGTGTTGACCATTACGCTGTTCAAATTTTTTTCTTTGCGGTGGCGGCGTGTTCACTCGGTTGGATTATACAAAATGGCGTCATGTGTCAAGAAATGGCGCGTATTATTGGTCTAGCTGTTTGCTTGTTAACGTTTCCCGACATAATCGATCATTTGATCTATTTGTTCCTTCTCGTCGTGGAGGTACAATGTCTCCATGCAACCCTTGAAGTAGGCCGTTGTGAAACATTTCGCCCTGTAAACAGAGCGGACGGATAAGTATCACACATGAGTTTTGTTCATTCCATAAAAATTACAAGTAGTATAATGTAAGCTATCATTTCGCTAATTCCTTTACCGAAACTAAATTTGACGTGAGATCTGGCTCCTGAAAGCAGTAAATAAAAGAGCCCTAGGCATGCATAATATTTTTGTGGTTACCATACTTAAAACATCACTTCGTGTATCTACAAACACAAGGAGCACGATCTATCGTCAAATTTAAATGTACTACAAGCCCACACACCCATTGCGATAATCAGTTCCAAATACGTTACAAAATGATGTACATAAGAAATGCAGGTGGCATCGTTAAAGAATCATTTCCTTGACAAAAGAACAGGAAATTCCTAATATTATAGATAACACATGATAAGCGTTGTAAAACGAATTGTTTGTGTAAGAAGAAGTGACTAGTTTAAGTGATGTTATAAATTCTTTTCTAAGCTTAATTTGCTGTGTTACTTTAGGTCTTGATAAAAATAGACATAGGGATGGTTCGCTATTCTTACAATTAACTCAAAAGTTATAACATGTATTCATTTCATTCGACTTATGTGATATAATCGAAGAATATTAACAAAACGTCATCAATAGTCAACTGTAATTCGTGCCAAAATTACATAGACAATATTCTACATTATGATGACAAAGAGGAAAACTTGTATCTCCGCTTTTTCCCGCCAACTTACCCGCCAACTTACATTAGTGACGTTGTGTTTTTATTGCATTTTATTAATCTTATATTATTATCAGTTATATTGTTTAGTTGTGGTGGCATATTATAAGTGAAGCGATATGAAATACTTGCATGTATTGTACTCTTAAAATTTACAGAAAAAGGTTATGGTAGAATAGCCACCATTTTTTCAAGGCGTAACGTGACAAGCTGACTAGACATTTCAAGAGATTTGATATTATTTCATTTTATTTGACATTGACATAATAGTATTAACTAATTGCCATCAAAGAAAGTAACGTGAGGATACGTTCATCGAAAAATGTTGCCCTACTAAAAAATAAAACTATTTTCTTTCTATTTTTACTCTGAGTACCTCTATATACAAAGTTACATAGAATTACTTATTTAATAACTTACCTTACTTAACTATTATCATGCAATATAATTTTTGATTTCAATTAAGTAAAATATTCTTATAAGTAATTTTAATATTTAAATAGTATCTTATAACATTCTATATCTATATCGTGCTGTTAGTGACTTATAAAGAAGGATGCAGAAGAGGTGTAAATTGCGTGCTGTTATGACCTAAAATCAAAAAGAGGAAAAATCAAAGCGCCCAAAATCCTACATTGCTTTAAAAGAATTCCCAAAATGAAGGAATAAACATAAAAGGACAGTTGCAAAGCTTGCTTGCATTGAAAAAAAAGGCGATTGGAAAGGTGTAGAATGCAGTACTGATTGTCACCCACGAGCTTCCATAATTGTAGCTACGGGTTTTCACGAGTAAACTCGATTCTTTTATGCGGAACTAGAATAAATCTAGATTAAATTCCAAACGTTTCGTGATTTGCGAAATTAATGACGTCTTGATTACTAAAAACTTCATTGATTGCTAAAAATCCATTTTTCTAATTTACTAAACTGATTTAGAAGGCTGTTTTTCCCTTCTATACGTATTGAATGATATACTAAGTTTTTTTAATATAAAGTATTGCTTCCATTTTTTTTAAATTGTGTGAAAAACCTTTTGCTACAATGAGAAAAATTTGCGACAGTCAGTGCTATGCCCCAGCAGGGAGAGTGAATGAAGGGAAAGGAGAGAAAAAAAAAATAAAACTCAATGGTACCTAAATATTTGGATCGGCCCCGTGTAACTTTTTTATATACATCTTGAAGAGTTCAAGCTGGTCGGTTTCTTGCAGAACTTCGACGCAGCCTTTGAAGTAATCTGTTGTGAAACAGTCTTTCCTGCACCCCAAAACGAACAAACACATTGTCAATAATTTCGAAATCATACAATTTTGAATCATGTACGTTACCAGCCAGTGTTTCATGCATTTCTAGAATATGTATGTAGTACGTGTTACTATATAAACAATCATGTTTTTTTTTAGGTTTGCATGGAATCGAATAAATTTTTATATCCCACCTATGTTACTTTATTACTGAGTGACGATTATAGATATTAGTATTGGACTTCTAGAGGTTTTGATTATGTTTATAATTATTCGACGGTTGAACTGTTTGTGATATTTTTACCTGATTATTCCAGATTTTGTCACTGACGTTGGGATTTGATGAAATTTAAACATTTGAAAATTTCACAACGGGGTTTTTGACATTTCGAGATCTGGCTGGAAAACGTCACGAGTGAAAAAAAAAGCCAAACCGACCTGCAGAGTGTGTAAAGCTCAGGCTCCCTGAATAGATTGTAACAGTCGTCGCAGATGCGATCGAGGCGCGCGAAGATGGCCGCATCGTAGACGCCCTTGCACTGGAGATTGAAGAAGGAGCGCCGCGCTATGTGGTGAGTGGTCGTTGGTGGGGCTGCCGCCGCGCTTAGCACCAGCGCCAACACTGCCGTGCACGCCACGCGCACTGAACTTAGATGCATCTGGAATAAAATAAACCACACGCTTGAAAAACTCCACAGCAAAAGTACCAAGCTGCGAATATACAAGACGGTGATAAGTCCCATAATGATGTATGGAGCTGAAACTTGGACATTCACGCTTAAAGAGGAGAATAAACTATTAGTAGCGGAGGATCGTGGGTACAATCAAAAGAGAGGATATAGGTCATAGAGAGACCGAAAAAACGCTGCGATAGAAGACCTGGTGGATGAGCTAAACATTATGGACGAAATTAAGGTGCATCGACTTCGTTGGCTCGGTCACCTTGAGCGAATGGGCGAGAATCGGAGTGTGTGTATTTGTGTCGACCAAATGGCCTTCGACCACTTGGTTGACCCAGATATCGCTGGAGAGATCAGGTGGATACTGACCTGCGTGAAATTGAAGCTAGCAATTGGCAAGAATTAGCACAGGCGAGGAAAGATGGCCTCTCGTTTCGGAGGCCAAGATCCACTTAGGATCACTGAGCTAGTGGAGTAAATAAGTGCACACTTGAGTATACGCTCTGACGGATATTTGAAGGTCTCAACTGTGAATTAAATTCAATTCTTTGTTTATGGCAACTATCAGTAAATTCTGCCAGTGTCAAGTCAAACATGGGAGTAGCAATCAAATAAAAACTCAAAAAATTAGGAATAATTATAGAGAAAACCTCGCACCGTAATAACTTTCACAAAAGTACTAGAGAGCTAAAAAAATAACAACAATTATACATAAATGAAAAGAAGAAAATGATTTTAATGCTATCCTGCTAATGCTAAAATGAGATAGTTTCAGTAGTCACTCCGAATGTTCAGTAACAAAGCGTTGCCTAGCAACCAATAACTTACATATATTGACAACCTTTTTTAAAATTTTAACAACCAACCGCAGAATGCGCACAAGATAATTATAAAAATAAGGTAATATCAACAAATTCAATCATTCAAATCATTATTTTATTATTTATACAACAAGTAGGTTTACTGCAAAAAAATTTGCTCATAAATACACTGATTTGGAAATAAATTTTTCATCAACAAACATTTAAAATTAAAATTAAAAAAGTAAATTTAAAAGTAGGTAAGAAAAGCACGTTCGTTGTGAGAATGATTGTCAACCATATTTGAAAAGATAATCTAAAATAAAATAGACAAAACACTTTTCCCGCCAACTTACATAAGTGACGTTTGTTTTTATTTCATTTTCATAATCGTATATTATTGCCAGTTACATTAATTATTTGTGGTGGCGTAATTATACAGTATAGTTCGATTAAGGCGTATAAGTAAAGTGATAGGAAATAAATGCGTGTATTGTGACTTTTTAAGTTGACTGAAGAAATCCATAGACGGTTTTCGTAGAATAGCCATCATTTTATAAAGATGTAACGTGACAAATTGAATCAGATAATTTCAAGAGATTTGATATTACTGTATTTTACTTGACACTGGCATAAAAGTTATAACTAATTGTCGTCAAAGAGAAGAGAAAATAGACAAGTTCAAAGAAACAAGATGTTATTTCTAAATTATGTAATAAAACAATATCACATTTGCGTGAGTGATACGTGTATAATGAGTTATAATAATACTCGTTATTGAATATTTACTTTACAATATGTATTATTATAATAAATAATACAAGATTTGTAGTACATGAGTAGTGATGACCCTAAAACGGTTTATTTTCGTTTATTGTTTCAGAATTTATTAAGTTATAGAAGCCATCTTATATGGCGTGCATGATGTTGGATTTGTCAGTAATCCCAACACTCGGCATGTGGGTTGCCATCAACTACGCAATATATAGTATTTTAGTGCCTTATGTATTCGAACGGTTAAAAATATGGAAATGTCTTGTGTGTGAAAAATGCTGTAAGAACGGTGGGACATGGCATCAAGTACAGGATGTTGATAAAATTCATATTTGATACATTATGAATAAAAATAGTGATATCGATAAGCAAGACGATATTAATTCATCATGTATATTGACAATCTGTCTATTATTACTTATTTAGTGTTATTTAGGAAATAAAAGACGTTTTCCCGCCAACTTACATTTTTTTTTGGAATGGAGGGCAAACAAGCAGACGTTAATAAAACAAAAAAAATAAAATTTTATATCTATTAGTTTTGTAAAGTTAGCATAATTGCGCGACAAGGTTCATAAAAAAAAACTCACTATTAGTTGACCGAGACGTAATCTTGAATTGTAAAGCATTTCAAGTTAAATATTTTCCTAATTTGAAACTGGCATAATTATATATTCACTATCATCGAAGAAGCTGTACATCACATTAACTGATTCTAATTTTATATCATAACGATCTGTAGAATACCATTTTAGTTTTAAAGAATACAGTTATATGCAGTGTGAATAACAAATTAGAGTATATAGGGATGTATAGGTACACACGATTATAACAAGAAACTACTCTTAACTGAACATGGCTGTGATAAATTTTATGGACAGTTATCTCATTATTAAAAAAAAAAGTCGACACGTGTAACGTGAAAGTTTTATAATTAAAACAAGCTGTTCGTTTTTAATTTAATAACATACAAGGCTACTAGTTAGTTTAGTGATTGGCTGTTTGACGTTAGATGCAACAGATAATAAATGTTGATTTCGAATAGCTACAGGATTTCATAAAATCGATTTAAAAGATAATACGAGAACGGATAATTCAAACGAGAAAATCCATGTGAACGGGTTTGGTGTCGCAAGTCGATAGCGCGTAATCGCCGGCAGTCTGTGTGGCGCGGGAAGGAGCTGTAATTATTGGCATGCTGTACTTTTATAAATCATTCGTGTGTTGCTTTATCCGCCTGGACCACACACTGTCTACCACTTAGAGTAGAGATCACTTCTAGAGTTCCTCAACAATTTAAAAGTAATACTAACAAGTATTACAAAAAAAAAGTCAATTCCTACTTTTATATCCTGCTAAATATCCTATTGAAGAGATTTTTTTTAAATTAAAATTATAAAAAGATATAAATTATTAAAAAATTATGATTAAAAGACAAAAATAGTTGTGCTGAATTAGCTACCGATCTTCATTATTCGGAGAGAGAGAAAGACATTAAAAGAAGTATCAATTTCGATAACATAATCATATTTATTCCTGTGATAGTTGCTAATGATGATACATTTCCATTATAAATTAAATAGTAATAACATAATAGAACAGAAACATTTTATTCATTACATATTTTTTATAATTACTAAAATTAAAACCTAATAATATGACAATTTACAAATAAACAAAACAAAAAAAATAATTTTAATCTAACTTTTGTGACACTCAAAATGGTTCTTGCTCATCATACGTTCCACCATACCAGGCGTTCTATTGGCGCACCTGCCGCTGATTTTCAGCAAGGACCAACGTGGTCAGATCTAGATATAATACATACATACATTGATATGTATGTATTGTAACCTCTACGGGAGATAGGCATGATGATTCACGCCTATCCCCGTAGGGGTTGGCAGAGACCACAGAACTCCATCCGCTACGATCCCGGCACACCCTCGCTGCTTCCTCCACACTTAACCATCTTTTCATCCATCCTTCCTCTCACATTCATCGTAGCGAAACGGTTATCCGTTAGTTGCTTCTCGCCCTCGTGGGAAACATGTGACACAAAAATGTGACGGGTGGCGAACCACGTCTCCGTCTATATATAATACTAGTTCGTTTTTATTTTATTCGAAAACAAACGTTAATACAGTCACAAAAGTTAACACAATCAATAAACTCCCATAAAATAACATTTGTAACGTTTTTGTAAACGTGGTGAGACGTTTACTTTAGTATTATCTCTTTAGTTCATACACATACCATAGATTATAAACATAACAACGTCGTTCTGCCAGTGTGGTTGTCCCTTAATGCAACACGGCGGCGTAGTTAACCTCGTTCTCTGTACATGTTAAGTGCCCTGAGACAGCGATTAAATAAAATGGACAACCGTGGAGTGTAAATATGGCGGATCGATTTACTGAGCTCGGACCACCTCCAACCAAAGATTTTAATTCACGTCCTCAACAGCCATTATGAGCCAAACTAAGATCCTACTGGAAGAAATTACTGAACCAGGCTAAAGCCCACCCGCGGCTGTAATGACTTGATGATGATGAACAGTATATTATTAAAGATAGAACCGCAATCGTTTCACGTACATAAAGTTTTAAAACTACAAATACAACTACAATAGGGCTCTTACTGCCAATTGACAATGTTACGTTTTTTTTCATTCTATTATTACTTAGTGTTATTAAGGAAATAAAATACTTTTCCCGCCAGCTTACATCACCTCCGCTCTCCAATTCGAGGTTATCTTTATACAATTATATTCTAAAATCATTATTTGTGTTCACTGACGAACGGCTTTTTGATGACAATCAAGTATAGTAAATATTATGCCAGTGCTGTAAGTAAATAATGTTCCTTTCCCCTTTCTTAACTACTTTCTTCTTCTCCCCTTTTTTATAAAATAGAAAGACAAACGAACAAGCATGTCGTCTACAATACATTAAGAACTACAATACATAAAGCAGTGCAGAAGCGTAGCTAGCCATTAAATTCTCCCCGCTTGCCTGTTTAGCTGTCACTTGCATATAAAAAAAAACTTATAAACTTGTGCCAGATAATGAATTATTAGGTTACTAAAGTTGATAGCGATATTAAAAAAACAGGAAATCGTGAGTTATTTGACATTTATGCTTGAATTTATAACCTCAATCCACAAACTATTGGTTCGATGAAAACATTGTCAGGAAATCTTTTTGTCCGAATTTATTTTCGTTGGCACGCGTACTTTGCTTTGAAATCTGCGAGCCTGTGCCTGGCTCCTTTTCAACAGTCCAAATTAATGAGACGATCGCGTTTGACATAGTTTGAGGCGCCGAAAGCCGAAGCCGGTTTTTGGGGATTCCCGCGAAAATAGAAAAACCCGTGAGTATAATAATCAACATAACAAGAACAAGTATTCACACTTATATTCTTTGTAAATAGTATAGTTTTATTGTATTTTATATCTTTATTTTATGCAATAAACATAACTTAATTTTATTTAACTTGTGGCGCCATCTGTCGGTGGACGATATAAGAATAATCTCTGTTTATATTAAATAATTGTAATTTGTGTAAATTATTAAAATTATTTAAATTCAATATTTATTTGTAAAGTTAATATAGTTATGCTTTTTTGAAATTAAACTATATTTCAAGAATTATTTTGCAGTTATTTCATTTGTTTCGTTATAAAAGATGTTATTTCTGTGTTGGAGCAAATTTACTATTTAAATATTGCGAGAGTCTTTGTTCACTGTTTGTTGTTGTATTTGTCACTGTTGTTCACTTGAGGCCCCCCAACAACTAGAGGATCGGGGCCCACTGCGCCTTCCCCTCCTGAAACGTATTCCGCCACTACTGAAACGTATACATTATCCGAATAGATGTTACTGTGGTTAGCTAGTTTTTTCTAAAGGCTGTCTTCTAACATTAGTACAGTCATTGTCATCATTATAGCCCACGGCAGTCTATACATATATAAGCCTCACCCGAGGCGCGCCACCTAGCCCGTTCTTCGGCTACACGCATCCAGTCACTGCAAGCCTAGCGCAGATCGCCACACCATCTAGCCGAGGTGCTTCTCACACTACCTTTGCCAAGATGCGGTCTCCACCCCAAAACTCATCAGCTCCAGCGATTGTCCGTTTTACGAAAAAGGACCATTGTCACTTTACAAATTTGAAAGACTTTGTCGGTGACTTTGGTTCTCTGACCGATTTCTTCATTCCGAATCATATCTCTCTTTCTCTCTCTCTCTCTGAGTTCTAAGTCCCCCTGGTGAGGCATAGGGCAGACAGGACGTTTCTCCATCTCGACCTATCGGAGGCCATATGCTTCACTTCGCTCCAGGATAGGCCCATTTTCTGCACTTCGACCGACACAGTACGCCACCAAGTTTGTTTTCCAAATCATATATACAAGAGAAACTCCGAGCGTAGTCTCCGTAGTTCTTTTAGCGACTCTAAGCTTGTGGAATAGACAGTCAGTGTCCACGTTTCGGGGCCGTAAGAGAGTATGTATGTACTATGTACTTCATTTATTGTAAACGCTCAAATAATAAAATAAAATAAACTTTGACTGTGTTATTGTATACAGCCTATTTATTATTTGTTTCTTTAAAAAATATTATTTTTATAGTAATGATTATTCTACTGTTGTAGATTTTTTATTACAATTACTGTATACAGCCTATTTACAATTTACTATTTGTTTCTTTAAAAAAACATTTTTTTTAGTAATGATTATTCTACTGTTGTAGATTTTTTCATTATAATTATAGTTAAGCCATGTGCGGTTTATTACATACAAGTTCGTAAACATTCAATATTACATTTTTCCGAATGGTATTTATCATTTTGAAATCATCTACAGGTCCACGTAGCGCGAGTGTCCAAGGCGGCGGCTTCGAGTTTTTCAGCTGTGCAGTGAGGTCGTAAAGATGAGCTGGTTTCCCGGGCGGCGGTAACGAGGCTCGCCTGTGACGCCGCCGCGGGCCCCGGCTGATTCATGCCGCTTTGTAATGAAGTTATTATGTGGCCGATCGCGTTTCGCATGGGAACAAGGCCTTTTAATAAACGTACACTCGACCGCCGCCGGTGTTAGTGTATTGTGGATGCTTTATTTGCATACGTCTATATTTATAATCGATGTGATTCTGTGTGGTCCATGCAGACTTTTATAAATGCACTAGCCCCGTACTGCCCGCCGCTTGGCTCACGTGGAATTTGGTCTGCCACATTAAGTTTGTGACAGATGATTTTAAATAAATATATTTTTTTTACTTAATTTATGATTCACAATTTTGGTCATAGTGGCTTCCACATAAAGGTCAAAAAGATTCCAATGGTTTAGGCAGCGTACGCCAAAATAGCTCTCAGAGGCCAAATTTTTTTCCGACTTAATTGACATGTAAATTAGTATATTACGACCAAAATTACATAAAATCATTACAAATTGTAGCCTATATGTTATTCCGATGTATAACCTATATTACTGTAAACTTTCATCCAAATCCGTCCAGTAGTTTCTTCGTGAAAGAGTAACAAACATACATCCATACTCGCAAACTTTTGTATTTATAATATTAATAAGAAATAAGATAAGATGGCATAGTACGAAGGTTCAGTATTAAGGATCATTCAATACGTCTATTGACGAATACGCGAATACTTTGACCAAATCGCTGCTGATGTTCTTCAGAAAGACCAGGTCAAAAGTGCCCTTAACCGACGAGGTTGTATCAAGAGAGTATGAGTGTGGATGAAGGAAATAAAGTATACCGGGAACGTAGCAGATGGAGGTCGATGGTCTCTGCTTATCCCTACGGAAAACAGGGGTCCAAATAAACTAATAATGCTTGTGCTAGCACATAATTAGTATTATATATAATGGTTAACAAGAAAAAAAAAACAAAAACCCTGTGTGATTTTAAGCACATTTATCCGTCCGTATCTTCTTGCATTTCTTTGATAAAATTAGAGAACCGGAAACGTTACAACAAGCAAATATGTTTTTTGTTTTTAGTTGAAGAAATTAGTAACGATGTAAAATGCTAATTATTTCTTGATGGCTATTAGATATAACTATTATGTCAGTGTCATGTTTAATATAATGACATCAAGTATCTTGAAATGTGTTAGACAGCTTGTCACGTTACGTCTTGATAAAACGGTAATCGTTCTACCGAAACTTTCTACGGACGTTTTTTGTCAATTTAAACAGTATTGATACATTCATTTATTTAACTTCACTTCTTTATTTCATTACACACCAAACGCTTTTAACTAAATTATACAATACGCCACCATAATTAAATAATATAACCGATAATAACACGAAGATAATAAAAATGAAATAAAACACATCCATGGTGTATATGGGCGGGAAATGTATAAATATGTTGTTTTGAGAAGTTGTGGTGTTATATAGATTAAAACTTATATAAGTAAATAAAAAGATGTTATTTTTAAAATATATATTTTAACAAAGAAAGAACCAAAATTTTATTAATATTATATAAATAAATAGATTTAGGGGGAATTCTATTACAGTGGTTCCCAAACTTTATTCGCCGCGGACCGATAAACATTTTATATTTTTACCGTGAACCCTTATTTATTATTTTATTATCTTTCTATGAAATCTACAACACCACTGCCCATCTTACGTTTGTCTATTGTCTACGGAAAGTCGCACAATCCCGAGAGAAATACACAACTAAATAATATGCTAAAAACGAAAATATTTTAATATGTTATGTACGGTTCAGTACTATTTGAGCTACGACCCGGTATCGGTCGTAGCCCAGGGGTTGAGAACCACTAGTCTATTATAATAAATATCAATAAAAAATTATCGTAGCTTACGAGTAGTACTGTCGCGAATGGACCGCCATTTGAACGCGTACAATCCTTCGCAGGACATTAATTAGGCAATTACAGTAATTACCTCAAGGAAAGCGTTCAATCCAGTAGCAATTGGCAACGCGCCTTACTTGGTTGCCGGTTGTGAGAAACTATTTCATGCCCATGGTGGGAGTGAATAGACTTAGATTATTAGTCAAGGTACCTACGAATAAATACATAAATAAATTCTACTAGAAAATAATAAAGATTCAAGATGATTTTTGGTCAAATTAACGTATCGTCAGCCTAATTATCGAATTCGTAAGATAATATTATATATAAAAAGCAAGCGTGCCGACCATCCCGGGATCGGGCTTCCCCGGGTACTATGGTGCCATACTTCAGCATGCAGGGCTCTGCTGGGGCTGACCTCCATCCTCCCTTGCGACTCGTGGGAGTCACTAAGACGAATTAAATTTGTTGAAAATGACGGCGATGTGGTTCACCCCCTCACGTCCTGATTCTCACGATGGCGAAAAAATTAGTCGACTAATGGAGTGCCGTTTCGCTGCGATGAATGGTAGCGGATGGAGCTCTGTGGTCTCTTCTGCCAACCCCTGCGGCGTGAATATATATATATATATATATATATATATATATATATATATATATATATATATATATATATATATATAATAGCAAAAGACTGATTTTTTCCATAACTAACTAACTAACGAAAAGAACTAACTATTTTGGCGCAGAGATCCAAAATGGATCTTGGCCTCCGAAAAGATCTTACGCCACCGTGCCCTGTACTGCGCCACCTCCTGCCAGTTGCAGATTTGAAGGTTGCGCAAGCCATCCTCCAGCGGTCCTCGTGTGTCTCCAGCGGTACCTGGAGCGCCCCGCAGGACGTCGTCCAGTTGGGCGACCCGTATACGCACGCTCTGTTGACGCCAAGCCAAGGAAGTCGGTGAGCCTTATTCTCTCCGATTACATTGAGTGTGGTCACTAGATGCTCGATTTCAGCATTTTTTCGATTTCGCTAACGGCCATTATCTCTTTTGGTTGAGTCCAGGATTTTTCGGAAGACTTTTCGTTCTGCGACTAGAAGTCAGCAGCTAAAGCTATCTTCATAATTTTCGAAGAAGCCTACATATAACTCAAAGACAAACAACGCATCTGCAAACTTTATGGTGTTGCAAATGTCTATGCCCGCGTTGACTGCTTTTGATCAGGCGTCACTCTTGCTCGTATCTCATAAACAACGTAACTTAATTATGTATTTTCAAATATTTATTAACATATTTAAAAAAATATATTCTAAATGTAAGACGTAGTAATCTATCAAGTCCCAAGGTTCCTAGGAGTGAATGCACCGTGCAAGCGCCAACGTCATGTGTCCGATGCATTCAAACGCATCCAACGCATACTAATTACACTCGCGCAGCTAGACTGCTCGGCTGCCACCCAGTGCGAGGATAGAATGCGTCCAGGTTTACATGATATGCATACTTAGCGAAAAAAATACAAACGGAATTTGGTCCTGCGAGCCGGATACACTGATTTCATAACTTTGCAATTGGTGCACAAAGTAATTGAAACAGCTAGTTTAAAAAATA
Organism: Baronia brevicornis; assembly: GCA_031353405.1. Taxonomy (NCBI): domain Eukaryota; kingdom Metazoa; phylum Arthropoda; class Insecta; order Lepidoptera; family Papilionidae; genus Baronia; species Baronia brevicornis. Next base: position 121,527 of record JASFAT010001306.1, read on the forward strand.
TTTAAATCCTAATGTTTTAAATTTAATAGTAAATGATTAATTAACTTTGTGATTGAACTTTTAAAAATATATTTAATTTGTCGCTTTTATAACATTTTCACGGTTGAAGTAAAAAATGATAAAGATAATTTAGATTGTGTAATGCAAAGATGAAATCTGTGCAATCTTAATAGATTACAAAGGTTTCATCATATTAATATACGTGAAGAGAGAAAGTTGTACTTCTTTTTAAGTACATTGCGCGAAGGAAGTGTAAGATATGAAGTTCATATGGCGAAGAAAAGAAGGAAGAAATAAAAAAATTACGATCCAATACAAATCCCTATTTTAATCCATTCAATTCTCCAATAAAATTTATTTTCATGTTTGTTGTAAATAGATCTGTTCAAAATATCTACTTACACTGGTGACAGGGTATAGACAAAATGGCACCACCGGTCACAGATAAACTAGCGTTAGCTCTACCGTCTCTCTTGAAATATTATAAAGTATCATTCATTCATTCATTTGAATTAATGGCTTGCAACAGTGCCAAAATAGCACGAATGATATTATAAAGTGTCTATCTTGTAATGAATTTGCTGCTTTTTTTGTTTATGGTTGATTTTATAAATAAGATTGCTATAAGTTTAGACAATTAGACAATATTTTGTATCTGTATATGGTATAATAATATATTTTTATGTTATCTATTAAATAAATAGTTAATATTATGTACTGTATAAACTTGTTTTTGGTGTACAATATAGAGTATATCTATCTATCTATCTAATATAAATAGATCTTAAACACACATATAAAAGCAGAAATATGTACGTATGTATATGTGTTGTAAGTAGAAACAAGCGCTGCGATTTCAAATGAGCGGTTGTTGCGTAAAAACATTGGTGTAAAATGGCAAAATGTCACTACACCTGCCATTACCTCCATTTTTGTATTCTAGTTTTTACAGTACTGGATTATATATGGATATATATAATGGATATAGTATTTACGATGTACCTTACGAATAGGGAACATTCATTCATTTGAATTTATGGCTTTCAATAGTGCAAAAGTTTCACGGATGATTTCACCAATGTCACGTAGAGTGGAGAAGACACGAAGGAGATAAATCGGTTCGGTCGATAGGCCGAATTCCACAACCGCACAACTCGCCGTAAAGAAAAGCTTCGTCCCCACCATCTGGATGAGTGTCGATCCAGTACGGTGCGCTTATCTCGAAACTTTTTTTCACGCACCAACACTCTGTGGAACCAGCTACCTTCAGCGGTTATTCCGAACCGATACGACATTGGTACCTTCAAAAAACAAGCCTACACATACCTAAAAGGCCAGCAACGCGGTGCCGCGGTTGTCTATGGGCAGTGTTGATTGCGTTCCATCAGGCATAAAAAAAACATTTCGAAAAGTTACGTAAAGTTTAGAAGAGAAGTTACTAAAAAGACATTTATCGCTGGTATTTTTTTCTGCCTACGTATTTTATTTTAATTTCGCAATTTATCAATGGCTGGTGTAAATTATTCCTAAATAATAATAGTAATAAATAATCTTTTTTAAAGAATTCTAAAGAAGTAAAATTAATATCGACAATTGATGTTGACCATGACTAAATGTTTCTTTTAAAAGTAAAGGAAGTATTTTAAAGGAGATGTTATATTATAATTTTAAATCTAAACAGCGGAGCTTATCGGAGGCAGATGAGATCGACGCAAGTATTCAAATTGGCAGAGACAATATAGACTATCTCTGTGTAGATCGGCGGCCATTGTTGTACGGGCAACCTTCCATGCGACCTCTGCTCGAGCGGCCTTAGCGACCAATTCGTTGGACGCTCTCACTTCCTCGTTTCACCGAGGGTGTACTCGATGATGAATAATTGAGAGGTGTTCTCGAATGCATAGATAAATCGCTTGCGAAATAATTGTGCTAAGTTGATAAATCGACGCTTTTTCTATTCTTTGTTGATACTCGAAATAGATTTGTTAATGGTGATAAATGTGTTTTTTTCTTCTCTTACGGTAAAATATTATTCTGTCTTGATTGAAATAGGTTTTTTATAAATAAACAAATTATTTACCAGCCATATAAATATATTAACCGTCAGCGATAAATAGGATTGTTGATCGTTAGTATGTTTTTAAAATATTATAAGTATTATATATTTTCCGGTGGGCTTAATTCGAAGTATTTTAAGTTTCTCAAAAACGATGAAAATAGTAAAAAATGTGCTATAGAAGATTTGTTGAACATATAGTTTAATTGTTGCCTTAAAATAAAAAAATTGCAGTTTAAGAGAGACACAAGACATATTTTTTAAATAATATGAATCATGACATGCCTACAGGTTTAAAAGGGAATCTTTTATGTATTTATTACTATAAATGTAGTACTTGAAAGGTTACATAAACTTAACTAGCACCATATTTGCCTTGGTATTAATAATCTATATTGTAATGACCGATCGCAGGTGCTGAGGAAACGCACAGAATATAAATCTGCTTGCACTAATTATTTTTTCCTAATCACGCTGCCAATTCCAAATAACCCTTTTTTAAAATGCAAAATTTATTATCTTAGTCATTCTATTAGTTTCAATGTCCCGTTTTTTATGTTTATTCAAAATATCTTGACTCATATGTATCTAATGATCAGAATGCTGGGAATGGTGTTAGTCATCGATACAATCGATATTGGTTTTGGTTCGGCCGAATCGTAAATTTAGTTTAGACGTTGCATCCGTCTGAATACTGTATTTTAATCGATGAGTTATTTCCTTGTTATTCACGTTGCATTGAAAGCGAAAGCTTGCTATTTTCGTACTGAATCGCCAGGGATCGGATTAGGGATGTTTAAAATATTTTAGCATTAAAACGTCAAGTCGAGATTACAATTAAAGTATTGCGAATATGTGGAAGTTGTAAAGGCGTGTGTCAAAAGAGTCTTTTATAAAAAACACATCAATGTCTCCGACATGCGCCTCTTTTAAGCTAGAAATTGCTATGTGATTTCCAGCATAAAACAATCATTTTGATTTACAAGCGTACATACATACATATCGTCACGTCACCTGTTTCCCGTAGGGGTAAGCAAAGACCACAGATCTCCATCCGCTACGATCCCGGCACACCTTCCTTGCTTCCTCCACACTCATCCATCTTTTCATTCATCCTTCCTCTCACATTCATCGTAGCGAAACGGCTCTCCGTTAGTCGCTTCTCGCCTTCGTGGAAATCAGGATGTGACGGGTGGCGTACCACGTCGCTGTCATTTTTTGAGAAATTAGGTTTATTAAAATTTGCCATAGTTAATCCCACGAGTCGCAAGGGAGGATGGAGGTCACCCCAGCAGAGCCCTGCATGCTGAGGTAAGGCACTATAGTAACTGGGGTAGCCCGATCCCGGGACGGTCGGCACACTTGCGACTAATCTCGCCCCAATCACGCATACTTTGGCACGGCAGACCGTGGATTGGTGGAGAGGAAGGGAAAAGGATAGAGAAGAAAGGAAAGATGGATTTAGTCATATGATACTACCGCAACAGAAGACAAGGAGTGATACGGTAGTAGCTCGGGAGGTCGGGATTGTGTACCCGTGTACCAATAGCATAATTACCGAATAGGAGGCTACCCAAAGATATTCCTTGGCGAAATTTCAATACTTACAAGCGTTTTCATTTTTTAATAATCGTACTACATCTTTTTTTATTATTGTGTCGATATTTCAGAGTTCATTGTTCGGGCATTCGTGTATTATTTTTAGTCTGTGTCGCGTAAGACGGTTGATTGTCTAGTTATTGCATAAGATACCACCATATATGAGTCCAGCGCAGTTCAATTAGCGGGTAGGTCGTCACGTGATGCCCGTTCGCTTCACCAATGAGGAGCAATTAGCCACGTGCGTCGCCACTATGTGGGTCACCGAAGAATTACAGCTGCTGAAGGTGACGTATGAATTTACGTCACGAATCATTGACTTGATTGTTGAACTGACGATGTTTTTCTTATATTGATCATCATTGATATCTAATTCTAATATTGTGTTTCAAGACCGTGGGCAGGGAATCGTCTTTGGGGGTTCAAACCCGCTATTTCATACGTACTAAAATACTTTCGACACTTTCGATATAATGATTTTAATTAATTTTGTATTTAGAAAATTTATTTTAGGGTACGCTTTTTCAATTCCTACTATTGCATATATATTATATATTTATATATTTTGTTCAAATGTGTAAAGTTTTTTTATTCATCCACTCAAATGTCAAACCCATTTTTTAAACTTTTAGGGGATGACACTTGATGTTTATACAGTTTTTACAAATAATAATTCACTAATGAAATTTAGTTAATTAATTTTAGTTTTATATGGGGGATAAAAAAATCTCTTATATTTAGCAGGATATAAAATATATGGACAGTCAAAAGTTTTACTTAGCTAAGATCCGCGACAATATGTCGCGAAAATAAATTTGTCGCGGATCTTAGCTAAGCAAAACTTTTGACTGTCCATATAATTGAATATAGTGATGGATTTCCGCAAAGTAACGCCTGACTCCATTAATAATCATGATATAAAAGTAGGAATTGATTTTTTCTTTATATTGCTTTAAAATTAAGTTGTTAGTTGTGATATCGAAGTAGACCGTCCGACCGAATAGAAGCAAGTCTTCTTCGATATCACACAACTATTACAATTATGTTTCATACTGAAAAGCGTTGAAATTAGAACATATTTTTTCAACTTGGGTTCAAAAGATGTTCTCTACTTTATCAATACAGACGTACTAATCCAGTGCTGGGCCTCCCTTCAAATAGATCCCTCAAAGTGTTTTGTTGCTCTTTAGTATGTTCTAGGTTGGCAATTAATTATAACTATTATGCCAGTGTCAAGTAAAATATAACAATATCAATTCCCTTGAAATATAACTAGTCAGCCTGTCACATTACGTCTTGATAAAATGGAGGCTATTCTATCAAAACTTCAAAGTCCATTGAATCATATTAAAAATTCAGTCAACTTAAACAGTCACGATATACTCATTTATTTCATATCGTTTCACTTATACCCCTTAATCGACTATATTGTATAATACGCCACCACAATTAAATAACTGACAATAATATACGATCATGAAAATGAATTAAAAACAAACGTCACTGATGTAAGTTGGCGGGAAAAGTCGACTTGATATTAGTATTAGCGGAAGTCACTTAGAGCTACCATAAAAAAATTGATTTCACATATAAAAATAAACTTAAAAGTTAATATATTGTTTTGGGGAAAATCACTATAAATTTGAAAATTAATTTAAAATAGTTACCATCCTACCCTAAAAAACTCTAGGATAGTAATTATTGAATTGAAAGTGCATCGGTATAGTTTGTGAGATAGATCTAGTTTAAACCACTCTCAGTATGTACCACACCGTGTTCACCTCGAAATTCCTACAACTTTTATGGTCAATAATTATAGATTGTGATGCGTAGTTCTGTTGAATTTGAACTGTTGTTTGAATGTATCAAACATTTATGAACTAAGTTACGCTTCAAAATAAAATTATTAAAATTATGTGATCTAAATAAATCTTTCTTGTTTCAGTTATAAATATTTATTGTGGGTATAATATTTAAATATGTTATTTTTGTATCCGAAGAGGAGATGGTAACCCGGAAATGCTGGTCATTGTTGGTAATACCGATGGGAAGAGAGCACGAAGACAGGTCGCCAACAAGATGGTCCGACCAAGTAAAGAAAGCCACGGATTCTCCCAAATTTCAGCAAGTGTTAATGTGGGCCGGAACTAAATCGGAAAAAGGGGTTCTATTGACCACGATCCTCGGTAATGAGGGCCGATTAAATTAAAAGAAGAAGACTTTTGTATTTGATCTGATGATAGTCTTGTAGGAGGTTCTCTAATAAATTTCACAGGTTGATGTATTTTTATTTTTACATAAAAACTAATATAAGTTTTATGGTGTAATTCTTGTATATGTAGTTCCGGTAGCGTTTTGTAAAATGTATTTCGATTTAAACGTTTAAGAAAAAATTAAATGAATACGTTTTAGTAAAAAGGCCATCATTTTTTTGAAACATAAAACATACATAAATGTGATGTTATATACATCATGTTATATCATTTAAACTAAAATATTAACATGAAATAATACTCATATTTTTTAAATTTTAGTTCCAATTACTTCCAGTAGTTGTATCATTCTAAGTAGTTAACTGTGTTTCAAACCATTTCTTACTCACTGCTAATACATTTTATCATTACAGTTTCAAGCATTATTCCAGATATATATTTTTATCTCTTTAGAATAAAAAAATTCTTGTCCACTATTCCATCCTGCTATTTTAGATAGAATATATATATATAGTCTGTGAAAAATGTCATTTGCTTACTTTTTGGATTTTAAATTGCGAATCAATTTTAATTTAAAAAAAGTTAATATTAATCTAAATCTGATCATTTTTATTTTATTTTATGTATACGTTTATATTTTCAAATTTACTATATAGTACAACTAAATATAATTATTCTTTCTTTTTTTTTAATTACTGCCGCGTCAAAGTCAGCAATGCCAAAGCGCCTCGCAGTCTGCCGCTCGCCGCTCACTTGGCCAGCTGTCACACGTACGCACTAAATGCTTGTATGTGTTTGAATTGCATCGACACTGTTGATTGACTTATGCACATATTTGAAGTGTACCGTGTTCGCTGTAGCAACGAACAATATTTCATACTTTGCACTAATATGCATAATATTTCTCAACATTCAAGCGTTTCCTCATCGTTTAATTTAGGATTTTTTATCTGTATTTATTTTTTTATAAATTTAAAATAGTCTTAGCTAAGGAGGTACTAAAGACAAACTGATTTCTATTTACTCATAAAATTAAAATCTAATATGATAACCGAATATGTTGTACGTCTTAAGTACTTTATTATGTTTTCTAAAATAATATTCACTAATAATAAAAAAAATACTATTTAATAAAAAAGTCGTAGCAGCGACAAAATAAAAATATTGTTTATGTCATTTCTTATTGGCAGATTGCATTTTTTTCTAATCATGATCATAGACAAGCGATATTCGAATAGGTAACTCAAGGTTTTTGGTGAGCTATTATTAATACGCGTACTCATTGAGTGTATAAAATGAAAATAGCTTTACTATTCTCAAACTGACCGCATATCCTTCATTTTTGTGTACAGATCGGGCCCGGTATTTGTAATGAGTAATAACTGATGTAATAACATAACGCAGCATATTCGTAACTGTACAGAATTGCATTGTGCGCCCGCTCCGTGATTGGCATAGACAAGTTACGTGCAAATTGTTGTTGAATTTGCATCCAGCATTGTATGTGTGCATTAAGGTGACTAACACGCAAGGAATTTCTTGACGAACTGTCAATCATTAGAATGGATGAGTCTGTCATTAAATTCGATGGTTAAGGTGTTTTAAACGACTAACTGTTCTTTGTGTTTGATAAAATATATATGTTAATGTCAAATTACAATAGATATTACTTAGTATATTTTAGTGGGTAACTTAATTCTAATGGCAGCCCGTTATTAATTTTAATAAGATATATAGTAAAATAAACAGTAAGATATATAGTAAAATAAAGAGTGTTGCTTAGTTATACAGTGTTAGATATTAGAACATTGCTTTGATAGTACAATGCAAATATTAGCTGCGTTGTTCATCCAATGTCGGTTGACTTCATTTGCGAAGAATATATTCTCGAACTCTATCGCAATAATGATAGATTTCGACGCCATTTAATGTAATTTATGATTGATACTGCCGAATCACAAATTGAAACTTAATTTTCCTTTGATTTGCGAACATCTCTAATTTTACTTATTTCGTTATTTATCTAGTATTATTTCATACATTATTTATTTAATTTATGTGAATATTGAGTACATCTATAAACGATAAATTGTTTAAAAATGTGTATATTTTTGCTGTCAATATATTTTGAATCTGACATATGAAACAAGTTATATTTTTTATAGCACAGCTGATAAACAAGCATGCGGGTCATCCGATAATACATTAGCTACGCATATACTATACTGTTCTGATATTCCAACCTTATTTCCGTTACAAACCTATATTATAGACATAGTTGACACAAAGCATAGAGTATCTCTTTTTTTTATTTCTGATTTCCCGCGCTATTTACTCTCGGTTTCAGCCATTGCATAGGCCGCACTTAAGCGTCAATCGGTAAAGACTCTATTATTATGCCGTATTAAATTTATCTCTCGTAATCCAAGGCCCACCTGTGCGGTTCAACGGCACTAGACCCAACCAGTTGGTCTGGTTATTTTAACCGGCCAGCATAAATTTACACCTGTCATTTTATATACCGCACGATTCTCAACCTTGAGTAGTGACTTGTAAAAGTGTAGGATATCTCTAAAGATCCGCAATGTAGTGTATGTTGAAGATGCGCCATTTATTTATTTATTTATTTTTAATCTGTATCGTGTTTGAAAGCTTGTGATTATTACCAGTACCCGCGCAAAAGAAGATGTGACCATTGTCTATGACTTTTTCAATGGGCTAAATTAAAAAAAAACTGATTTTTTACTTTTCCGTCTCTTTTCAAATTATTTTTTACTTATTAACGAAAAACTCTCTTTTAGCAATCATATTTATTATTTTCGAATCATAACCAATATAATATTATTTAATTAAGTTAAAATTAATTAAAAACAATACATATAGCATATAAATATGAATCTTAATTGGTTTATATATAGTAAATGAATGGTAACATGTATAGATAATTTTGAATTCTACGAGCTGTAAATTTTCTGAATAAGAAAAACAACGCATACTGTTAAAAATACTTTTTTGTGTATATTATAAATAAACATGTAAATTAAGGTTCCAAATATATCTTGTTAACCTTTATCTGAGAACCGTCATTAAGCCCCTGAATACGTTGAAAAAAAACCGGTACATTCATTTTTAACAGCTGGGAAAACCAAGGCGATTACGGTTACCATTTGTTCTATATTGCTAGATGCATTACTAGAAAAAAAACTATTGTTGCAATACGAAAGGTAATAATATAAATTTAAAAAGTTGAAAATTGTAGAATATGAGAAATTCAAAGTAATAAAGATAGTATGTATTATATAACACAGTTATATTATTGAATATAATATAATTTGTCTTTGCTTCAAATCAAATATAACCTTGGTATAAAATGGCTTTCATTTAAATATTTGCCAATAATTTTGAAAACGAAATACATGTTTCATTACTAAAATTGAACATAACTTTTTATATAACATTTAAAGATATTTGATGTTTGTACGATATCTAACGACATTCGCCATTTTAATCGGCGTTTTCTATATGTTCCAAATAAATGACAGTCACCGCGCTCATGTTTATATAAACTGTGTTCTCGAATGTTCCACTGCTTTCCTGCCGAACTAGCCACTTTATAATAGCGACAATTTTCCAATACCTGCCTCCGTTGCATTTTTTACAGTCACTTGCTAGATCTCTTCGGTGTTGTACACAGGTTTTCCATAAATATAGTAAGCTTGTCTATGCCTTTTTGTAATTGTAAGTAAATGATAATTTTGATATTACCGCTATAAAGTTATCATCATATATATTTTATTATGCTACACTTATTTAATTTTGTTGGGTTATGTTTGTTTTTATTGTGTAAACTAAAATATTAAAGGCTTCCAATTTATTTTTCAAGGCTAAAGCATTTTTTTTATTTATACTCTGTGGTTTATATCAAAAAAGAAGGGAGCCATACAGTAAAACTTTGACTTATTTAATGCAAGGAAAATAAAATTAATGTGAACGATGTTCCTGGTGTTGCTGTTGACTAAAAATACGCCAATCTATAATTAAATAACCCAGTTATTTATTATCTATGGATTACATACATTAAATGTCAAGTTGATTTTAATCAGTTGCGTTGATTAATAGCGTTTCGTATTCGGATATAATTTGGATCTTCCCCATCGTGCAAGTGGGCGTTTCCCATCACTATTATACTTTAAGACGACGTGGTTATTATTAAAGCAATCTATTTAATTATCACTTCATACGACACAAGTCCAAATTAGATTGACAAATACGTTTACACGAAATCTAAATGTTTGAGATTATGATTTACGTATAAAATATGGCCAAATATTTAAATAGAAACGTACATAAGAATCATTTTACATAATGATTCAAAAGTGCTTCTCCATGATAAATCAACATAATGCTTTAAATACATACATACATATATAGAATTATCACTTACTGGTATTTATATTATTTTATGTATATGTATTATTATGTATGTACATAACTGAAGACGAATAATGACCGAATCAAGTACGAGCCGGCCTATTGAGACGTACTATGTATAGTCCTCCCAATTTGTTTTCTATGGGATACGAAGGCAAACGAGCAGGCATGTGGAAAGCAATCAATGCCGCCCATAAACACCTGCAGTGCCATAGGCAGTGCAGAATTGTTGCCGGCCTTTAAGGAAAGGTCATTATGAAAGGGTGAGGAGGGAGGGGCGTTGGACCTCCGGGACTCAACTGCACACCTCACGAAGCGCGGTAGCGAAGCTTTTACTTGATAACTCACTTTATAACTGTTTTAAATAAATAAATAAAAAAAAATGACTAAAAAGAGCGACGATCTCCGCAGAGCGGCTGGCGGAATTTAGATGCGTGTAGCCGAAAATTGGCCAAAACGCCAGGCTGTATATGATTATAATATTATAAAATAACATGTCTTCAAGTAAGTCTATGACTGAAATTACTGTAATTTTTAGCCAGTGTTGTCTACAAACCTGTACTTACTTTAAGAATGCTTACGTAGAGAATAATGGTCCAAATTAATAGTAAAATATACCGTGAAATCTGACTTTTATAATTGTACCTTTTATTTAGCCCAATTAGTAACGTCAGCATGATCATTATTTTTTTTACTTTTTTTTAAAATCATACGATAATAACAACGTAACAAACAAAAGCATCAATAGTTATATAATTGGCCTATTGATATGAATTATATTTTCCTAGCACAATCACTATTAGCTTGGTTGGAATGGTTAACAAGAAGTCCAGTAATATTAAAACATAAACAAATACGATTAAAATAAGAATCAACAAGTCTTGCCAGTAGGAGGAAAATGTGTGGTCCCTTATGATGATAAAGAAATATATAATGTAGTCAGTAGCTGTATGGACGGAAAGTTTGTATCGTTATAATGATCTGGTAATGTGAGATGCTGCGAGTTACCCTTCATATAGAAAGGTCGTATTCATATTACGCTCACACACAGATACATACACACAAATACAAACACCACACAATAATTATTAAATTTTGTTTAATTTTTCTATTTCTTTCAATAGACTAGATTTTCTAGCGAATAGTTTCATTCCGTCCATTCTCTAGTATCTACTATATCTCAGGATGTATAATGTTGAGGCGAAACATGTGTCGTAAACATTACAGAGAAGTTGTGTTATGTGTTTTATGTTTTGGTGTTAGTGGTATTATGAAATTTCGTTTTATAACCGTTTTTCGGTTATCGTTATGCTTATCGCTTTACAATTTAGTGACAGTGGTTCGTGTAATTCTGTGACACCTGTTTCCTGGCAGGAATTTAGAAAAATTATTGTGCTTGGAAACTGGTACGTAAAGATTCGTAAATATATTTCAAATTATTTTCGGGGATCTTTGCTAAGAAATCATTTCCATATTTGTTAAATGCTTTGCGTTTCATTTAATGCGTACAGAAACATATTAATTTGTTCAATAAGCAACCATAGACGATTAAAATCGTCGAAAATGAAATATATCGAGAGAAATAGAACTTGTCAATTTTTGATAACCGTGGTTGCCAACAGTCAAAATAGGCACGTCAATCGAATCAATTATCCATCACATAGTTTTGTTTTGTTAACAGGCAATTATTTTGGGAGAAGACATGATGACTCTTAGGATTAAATTTCGCCTTATGAAAGCCATTAATTCAAATGAATGAATCAATGAAAATTTCGCGTGTAAAATAAATCAGGGACTTCACACAGATTTGAAGAAAACTTTTTTAAGTAAAGAAAATCACCTTTATTCTCATTATTACAACACATAACATAAAACATACAAATAACATAAAACGTATCATATCTTTCTGTTTATGGAAAATTTGTGATACATTATGGTGATTTATATATATTATATAAAAACGTATGTATCTCTGTAGATGTAGATGGAAAATTTGTGGCTTAGTGTAATTATCAAGTAATATAAGACGCTTTAGACGTAAAGTTTGCGTTCCATTTTTCCACATACGACAGCATAATTATATAGAACATAACAAGGCGGAAATAACTACTAGGAAGCGGATACATGGAATTCTTATAGATATTATGTTAATAAACACTAATTATCCATGATAGGCGCCCTGATGAAGTGAGTATCAATGAAAACATAAATTGCGTACAACTTGTATATTATATATATATATATATATATATATATATATATATATATATATATATATATATATATATATATATATATATATATATATATATATATATATATATATATATATATATATATATATATTAATATGCGAACCAAACTATGTAATCCTTTTTTAAAATTGCGCGCGTGTAAATCTGAAATGGAAAATTATAAAAATTACGACCAGAGCCAAAAAATCTTTAAAGATTTTTGAAAAAATTTTGTCTGTGTGTGATCACTCAAAAACAGTCAGTTTCAACGCTGTACGAAATTATGTATAGGTCGTGGAGCTGTGTGTGCCACTCAGACCTTTTGACGCAGTAATTATTTTCTGATCCAAAAATGCAATTAATTTTCCGAAGTTTTCTGCTTGTCAAAAGCATCTCAATCGCCATCCAACGTGGCAATGCATATTAATTAAATTTATAAGTGGTTATCGGGATGTATGTACGTCGCCTGCGTGCTGATGGAAAGCAATCAACGCCGTCCAAAGACATTTAAAACACCACAGCATTGTAGAAACGTTGACGGAAATTTTAATTTTAATTAACCTTAAAACTCGGAAAAAATGTGTATTTATTGCGCTGGCAACCCTGCTGAGAACTGTCAAAATTCAGTGATAAAGTTTAAGATAATTTAAATTAATTTATGAATGAACTCTTTCCTGTCGGTCATTTGAATGGGCGATTGATTTATGTGTTCTCGTTGTTGTGCGTTTATAAACCGCAAGCTTTAATTAATATCGCCCTATATGACTTTTAAAACTGACGTCATTAAGTCCTAAATTATTCACAAAACAAATTACGTAAGTATGTATTCTTAAAACAACATTTATTACGACGCAAAGAGATATGTATACGAACATATAAATAAAAATAACAGTATTATACACTATTTAACTTTATGCGAATATACTCGTCTGTTATTTTGTAGTACGTTTGATGATGACGAATATATCCGTCAAAGGCACTTAAGAGAACGCGGACGGTGGAGTATGAGATTTAGACACAGTCAAAGTTCATGTGAAAATAATAGTACAGAAAAATAATATCAAAAATTAAAATTTTATGAATTACTGTCGAATTACAACAAATGGATAATAGAAATAAATAAATGATTTCAGGTTTTCTTAAAATAAAAGCGTAAGGTACTATTGTATTTTCCATAAGACTATCTATTTGTACTAATGAAATCTAGCAACTTTATTATTATTATTATCTCACTGGCGAAGCTACTGATTTTAGAGTTAATAGTCTCGGCCTCGGTTCCTGCTTTTAATTAAATGTATTTTGTCTATTATTGTTATATTGCGTCTGGATCTCTCGCCCCGAACAAGCGTGGACCCACCACGCTCATCGATCATAGTTATTTCTCCAGATATCGGGAAGTCACGTGTGAGACATACATACATGTACATGTACGTATATGGATTAAAAAATGTTTTAATTCAACAGTTATAATTTAAGTATATAGCTTACATGGTTTGGACCCATAGAGAGGATGGATGAAAAAAGAACGTTGCGGATGTGAATGGAAGGGTCGGTAGAGGAAAACCGAGGAGAACATACCTTAATCAAATTGCCAAAGTTCTTAAGAAGGGCCAGGTCAAAAGTACTCTTAACCGGCGAGATTGAATGAAGAGAGTGATGTGTGTGGATGAAGCAAAGAAAATGCGCCGATATCGTAGCAGATTGAGGTCTGTATTTTTGCCTACCTTGGTACTTTAAAGATACGTGTAACCTTATTAAGGGAATTCATACGTGTATTTATGTTCACCAAATTAAATACGTTATTTTACCTTGTTTGAGAAGTTCTAACATGAGAATAAACAAGTTATCTGTGAGCAGGAAGTTATTATTTTACTTCCCGCAGCGGATAGAAAATGGTACAACAATCATAAGTAATAATTAATAGAAATAAAATTCAAATTTTATTATATTTCCCTCCACTATTGCAAACTTTTTTTATGATGACAACCACGTCAAATCTGTTATGCCAATAAGAGAGAGAAAGTTATATTTAACAGTCAATTTTGTTACATGTGATTTACTTATTTTCACTCAACATATTTTTTATATCTCAAATTACATTGAAAATCGTATCGTGTCTGCAGGAACTGTTAGCTATGATAATCAGTTCCTGCCTGCATTTTTCATGTGAAAATAATCGTTATTAATTGTAATATGTTCTGTCTGGATGTCGCGCCAATCTCTCTTGGAAAAGTATAGTGGATTAATGTTCAATGCGCAGCAGAAGAGCATATATGAGCTGTATAAAAAACTTCACTATTGTATATTCGTAAGTATTATTTGATACACAGTGTTAACTGGGATGCAGTTAACACACAATTTTCTTACCTATAGTATTAATAATAAATATAAATAAAAGTGCGCCAAAAGTCTCTCATTCATTCATTCATTTGAAAGACATTAAGCTTTCAATAATGCTCAAAAGTTCTCATAAGTTGATTAGGATTTTGACATGTAATATAGATTAAGTTAACAGAAAGGCAAAGGCATTTGTGGCCACAGCCAATCCATAATTATCATTAAAAATTGTTCAGATATGTAAGTTTCGTATTGATATATTGTTTTTTTTAACTGTAATTGTGTAAACTATAACTGAACATGACTATTATTGTAACAAAATAAAACGTTGCAAAGGACGGCAAGTCTCCGAGAGCGGACGTAAACAACCGGAGTTGTCAACGTGAGCGGTGCGGGCGATCGCTTATCGACCGAATTATACAAGCAATTAAATATATTGCACTTACTCTTCGCTTTATTTTGCTCTTGTAAAAGTTAAGCCTTTGATCTTAATTCTAGCGCGGGAGCAGCTGTTGCCATTTCTTTCTCAATTGCCTTTGATTCGCCGACACTGGTTTGTCACTGTGACGCGTTTGATAGACGCAATAATTAGCGTGGTGTGAAGGCATTGATTTATTTATATATATTTACACTTTAATTTTTTTGCATGTTTTAGTTCGTATTATGAGTCTATAAATATTTAAGACAAAAAGCTGTTTGCGAAGTGAAAGAAATAAAAAAATCAATTTTTCTTAAGCGGTAATAAATTTGTATATATATTAATTATTTTTTAATATTAATAGAATTGTTATTCATCATTTCATCTCAAGTTAGTCTAGAGTCCTTTTGCTAGGAAATTATGGTTCACATTAATCTTCCAATTAAAGTATCGATTTACAGATCGATTGAGCTATTTTTGCCTAAAATTTAATGTGAACAAGAACAATAATAAAATCTTATGAAAATATATTTGTTTCTGCTGTTATTATTATAACTATTTCTATGTGGATTACAAACACAAATTTACAATTTGCTTTTATATAAACATATACATATACATATATACTTTGTTATAAAACCATAATATGATTTGAGACTTTTGGCGCGAATATACATCAGTGACATTGCGCGTCTGTTTTATATTCATAAACTCTCGATATAATCAGTGACATTTGTTATTCTGTCAGCGCTTTGTAAACATAGTTCGATAAAACCACAGATGTAAAATAAATTGAATTGTAAGCATACTGTGGGAATTTTTTTATAGGTAATATAAAAAATGTCGAAGGGCATGTATGGGATAGACGAACGGAACGCAATTATTTACGAGAAAGATGCAAATTATAATCGATTAGAAAAGTAAATATATTTGACAGATAATATGTAAGCGATATAGATTAAGAGAATTAGTACAGGGGTAAAGGAAAAAGATCATAAAGATTGTAATGGCGAAAGTCGATGTTTCATTTCACGGAATAAATTGCGTGTACCGTATTTTTTTAAATTAAGAACATAAGTTTTTGGCGAGTTAATGCGAAGTTGCAGCCATTTTATCAAGAAACAACGCGATGAGACTTTACATTTCACACTTGTGACCTGTTCAATTTTATCTTAACGACCCAGATGGCGCATTGGTAAAGTTTTCGCTTCTCTATCCAAAGATTTAAGGTCACGGATTCTACACACGGCCTTAAATCTTAAACGCAGTTCTTATCAATTCGGCAACGCATCTGACACGCCTCCGACATTACAGATGTCTATGTACGGCGATGATACCTTACCGCCAGGTGATCTGCATGTTCGTTTGCCAGGTCAGCTATAAAAAAATTGCTAAGCTATTGCTCCTGATTAATTACATGGGACTTTTCCTGCCAACTTACATCAGTGACGTTGTGTTTTTATTTCATTTTCATAATCTTATATTATTATCAGTTATATTGTTTAATTGTGGTGGCGTTTTATACAACATAGTTCGATTAAGACTTATAAGTGATAGGAAATAAATGCATGTATCGATACTTTTTAACTTGACTGAAAAATTCCATAGAAAGTTTTGGTAGAATAGCCACCATTTTATCAAGACGTAACGTGACAAACTGACTAGACATTTCCAGAGATTTATATTCCATTTTACTTGACATTGGCATAATAGTTTTAACTAATTGCCATCAAAGAAAAAAAATTACATGAAGTTATTTTGATATTATTATTATTAGGAAATAAATGTAATGTAATATATTATATAAAAGCCTGTGTATGGTCGTCTTATGTGAAAAAGATCTAGAAAGTGGTTTGTGTACTGGTTACAAAATATACGGACATATGCGGACGCATCTAAATGTAATAAGTTCGCACTTGACGCTCCGTGGTTCTTTTATTCGTTTTATCAAATCGTCTGGCCGCAAAGTAAACTTGTCAACGCCGTCTGGCCAGAAAACATTAACATCTTATTTATGAGCAAATGAACCCTGGATGTAGCTTTCCAGTTGTGACTGGCATCGCTCCAAATGTGATCTTATCATTGCGTGTTTTATAATAATTTAATTTCTCATTCACGCGTACAACGCGTGGGCTGGCCATTCATGATAGATTAAGTTTTTCGATTACTATCATTACCTTACGTCCGATATTCCGGTTTATATGTCGCATCTGATTTTATTTAAATGAACGGATCGAGTTTTTGACAAACTTTAAATATAAATCAATAAAGTACCAACTAATTATTAAATTAAAGCAGCTTTCGACTGATGGCAAACAATCCAGATCGCGCATATTAAATACCAGCCGCACCATATGCATTGTAGAAGTGTTACCGGCCTTTGAATTACATTATTATATTAAAAGTTTTTTATCGTCTCCTAACAACACGTAAACAAATAAGTTGTGCATGTCGTGTAAATAAAAATATGAATTCAGAGTCTAAAAAGTATCAAGATTTGGAGGAACGAAAAAAATTTACATTAATTTGTACCATGATATCGTTACGGATTTCAAAAAGTTTTTGTAAAAGTAGTTGACATTGGTATAATAGTTGTATCATATTATTTCCAACCAGCTAAGAAATCTAATACAGTATATATTAAATGCACAGATAATTACACATTCATAGACAAAGTTTCAGAAATAGAGAGCGGAGCCGTTAGTTTTTTTAACTTTGACACTGGCTGATATTTTTGAACCCCTAGTAATAATGCTTAGATATAAACATACGATATAAACTGTACGATAAAGGTTTAAATACGTATTTCGGGATCTAGAACAAGTATAGAAAGAATATTAAGTAAGTAAACAGAATGAATCATTGACTGATTACATGGGTGTGTTTCATAAGAGTGTCACGTAATTGTTTATCATATATGACGTTTGTATGAATATGCATTAAAATTCAACAGTAAACTATATATTATAAACACATGTTAATGCACAGTTATGTAAGTATATATTATTTTTCTTTGGTGGCAATTAGTTGAAACTATTATGCAGTGTCAAGTATAATGGAATAATATCATATCTCTTGATATGTCTAGTCACGTTGCGTTTTGACAAAATGGTGGCTATTCTACCAAAACCTTCTATGGACTTTTTCAGTCAATTTAAAAGTCTCGATACATACATTTATTTCATAATACTTCACTTATAAGTTTTAATCGAACTATATTGCATAATACGCCAACTATATTGTCTTTGGAATATTTTCATAATGTGTCTGTCCGTCATCTTCGCAGAAAATCATTATCTCACCAGCGCGTTTTGTAGATATTTTTAAGTGTGTTAAGCATGAACGTAAACACACATAGCGCGGTCTTGTTCGAATTCTCCTTAAAAGTTATGTAGGTTGACACTTATGTATAGTTGTTCCGAATAACAATGTTTAAGTAAAGACATAGGACTTTTCCTTCTTAATTCTGGTGGCATATTATACAATATATTTCGATTAAAGTGTAGAAGTGGAGTTAAATAAAATAAATGCGTGTTTCGTGAATTTTTAAGTTGACTGCAAGAGTCTATAGATAATTTTGGTAGTAAAAAAAAATGTAACTAGTCAGCTTGTTTCGTTACGTCTCGATAAAATGATGGCTATTTTACCAAAACCTATGGACTTCTGCAGTCAATTTAAAAAGTCACGATACACGCATTTATTTCATATTACATCACTTATACACCTTAATCGAAATATATTGTATAATACACCACCATAATTAAACAATATAACTGATATGTAAATAAAATACGATTATGAATATTAAATGAAAACACATCGTCACTGATGTAAGTTGGCGGGAAAAGTCCCGATCACCATTTTATCGAGACGTAACGTGATAAGCTAACTAATACATTTCAAGGTACTTGAAATTATTGTATTTTACGTGAAAAAGTGCAAAAAGTAAGAATAAATAAAATTATTACGATTATGATTAAAAGATGTATGTTCGTACCTTCCGTTGGACTACTGATGTCAAACATATATTCATAGTTTACTTGGATTGGATAATAACAATTCTAGTAATATCGAAATATTTAAGATTTCATTTTGAAGTAAAAAAAAAGCAATCCTTAACGGTGTATAAGACCACCCGCACTGTACATGAAGACACGATATAAATTTAGAGGCGCGTTCGCCATGTTTATGTGGCCCTCGAGACTTGGGTTCGACTCCGGTCAGCCTCGAGGTTGCCTGTCACACTGACCGCAGACGCTAAGTACAGTTTGCAAGAAAATCATATTCAATTACATAATTTCAAAGAACATTGAAAATGTTTATATCAAATTTGACACAGCAATATATATATATATATATATATATATATATATATATATATATATATATATATATATATATATATATATATATATATATATATATATATATATATATATTTTTTTTTTTATTTATTTATTTAAACTTAGGGTATTCTCTACCAGGTAACTTGCTAAAGGGGAAACTGAGAAAATTAGTATGGAGGTGGTGCAGTTTGAAATAAAATAAACTAAAAACTACTTATGTACTTATTGCTTAGGTTGTGCTATTAATCAAGAGTAAGCAGTTAAATTTAGCAGCACAGCCTGTTTCATAACGTAAATTTTCTCAAAAGGAGCCCCAGGATACTACATTTGGGGCCCATTGTAAGTTACAGATATATTCATCAATTGGTTATAGAGCACAAAGCAAGCAAAACAAATTTGACTCTTAGTCTACACAATTCCAGTTTTAAGTCAATTTGTTTTTTTTTAATGTGAAACATCTTATCGCGGGTTATGGGAGTGAAATTGTAGACCGAGATGTCGTCTCGATTCAGGCTACGCTCCCCTTCATTCAACTCTATACAGGATCACCTAGACGTGGCCGTGAGCATACGGTAGAGACCGAGCCGTCGTCTCGATTCAGGCTACGCTCCCCTCCACTCGACTATACAGGATCACCTACACGTAGCCGTGAGCATACGGTAGAGACCGAGCCGTTGTCAATGTTTCACATCTACTAAGCGTCCTATAACGCTTCTATTTATTATCTGTATGTGTCTGTTGATCAAATAATCTATATACGGCGGTGGAATATCACTAGCGAACATTGGGCTAAAATTAAGGCATTTTGCTGTTATTCCCCCGCTTAGCAGATTCCTGCACCTAGGAGAATTGAGGATTGCGATCGGTTTTTATTGCTCAAGTACACGCTATTGGTCATCTATTGGTATTTATTCTCGTAGTTGCTTCGACCCACATGGTAAAACATACACACGCTAAGAACTGCACAGGAACCAAATATTATTGCATATAGTTTCAATCAAGACGTGTTTTTTCAACGTTTGCGATGCCAAAAGAATCACAGATCATATGTTTAACTACATTTAAAAACTATAATATATGCAGATTATAGATTACAATCATATTTTTTTCACGGTCGATATATGTATGTGTGTCCCACAAATAGCATGAAGCCTCCTCATATCTAGATTAATGGACATTTATACACTATAATTATGCGAAGGGGATTAGCTACCCAGACTCGGAATAAATTACTCTATTATGTACGTATGTTTTACTTGATTTGGTAGTCGAGTCCGCAATCTTTAAATCTTAAAGCGGTAGCTTTGTCAATAAGCTGATCCTGTCGTAAATTTTGTTCGATTATTTGAAGTAGATAGCGTTATGCATTAATGCATGAGAAAACATTGAATTGTATTTTCTCGACATAAAAGACAATACAACAGTAAAATACATGGTACGCATGGGAACCGACTTAAGTTTCCTGCGCAGTTTCTTATTTATAATTTGAAGCACGGATCTACCACCCGCTTAGCTTTAAACGAAAACATTGTAAGGAAACGGCTACAAATGAAAATATTTTTGCAGTCATGTGAACTCTGCTTATTGGATATTTTAGGTATGGATTGTTGTAATGACCGACAAAGCTTTACTGGTAAGAGGGATTACGGTTGAGACCTTAATATATACAGACAATAATCTATGCATATCTACGCATTTTATTGTCGTATTTCTATTACTTAGAGCATGTACGAACAATATATTTATTATTGGTATTCTCATATATAAAAAGCATTATATCGTTTTTCTGGAAAATATTAACGTAACTCTCTGGTACTTTATTCCTGGCTCTATGGTCACAATTCAGCGTCATAACCGTCCAATTTTGCTTTTTTGAAAAACTTCTAGCGCTGACTATACAAGTAGGAAGACGTTGCGGTTACAAATTGACACGTCAATGTAATGTGAAGACCGTCCCATGGTTATATTTTAATACGTCATCTGTGGAAATTTTTAATCTGTCCCATTATAAAAACGAGGAAATATTATAAACGTGTTTTTGTCTGTGGGGAATTTTAAACGTTTAAATTAAAAACTTTATGTGAATATTTTTATTATACCGGAGTTATTAGCGGATTAACGATAAATCGCCATATAGGTAATTGTATTTACAACTAAAGACATTTATTTGTAATATTAAGTGACAAAAAGAGATAACATTATGATTTTGTTTTTGCATTTGTCATAAAACTTTCAGACAAGCATTTTTAAGTATCCTGTTTGTCTATGGTTATAAAGTGACATATTTATCGAACATACGATTACATACCTATATTATGATAAGGAAATACCTCCAGACTACCTTTTTATACACAAATATTTATTATTTATCCTGATAGTGTGCCGTTTGTATCAAACGAAAAAGCTGATCATAACTGAGAAAGTTTTTTTAATGTATTCTTTTTTTCATGTCATATAAGAGGTACGGATAGTAAATGATCATCGCCACCCATAGACATCCGCAAAACTAGAAGCACTGCTGAAGCGTTTATGACCTTTGAAAAATGTGTATGCTTATTTTTTGAAGGTCCCCATGTCGTGTGGTTCGTAAATACACGCTTGCCTAGATGAGTTATTATCAGTTTATTACAGGACAACGCAGAATTTAAAAATGTTATCATTATCATAAAAAAATAAATTTACCTAAATCGTCACGCTGAGTAGGAGAGTTAATAAAATATAATTTCCATTTAATTTTTTCAAACCTCTGACTGTCAAAAATAAACAAGTCGTTTCAGCTTGTTGTATTTTTTTTTTCACTAACCATATACTAAGCAAAACAAACGCAAAAATAAAAACGCGGGCACTGTTTTTTCTTTTTGACTGTGCATTCATCCATTAGCACGTTTACAACTAACAACTTAAAATTTTTTATGCATGGTTAATATAACATTTCAAAAATAGAACGATAATCTTTTTTAAAAAAAAATAAAAATAGATAACCATATATGGGTCTTATTTTCGTCGTTGCGTCTCCTTTTACAATTTATAAGCGCCACAGGGTAATATGTATGTCACCATAAATCTCCTTTAATTTGATGGCCTACATTTCACAACCACTGCGATTCGAAAAATAGTTTTTTAACTATATTAAGTTATTCAGTTGACTATTTTTTTTATTAAAAATAAGCTATTAATTTGTTGCGCTATGCCAAATACATATGACTGACCTTTAAGATTTTTTAATCGCCTTTTTTATAATAAAGTTTTGTGTTACTCATCGTATTGTTTTATTTTGAGTGATTTATTCTGTATATTGTCAAACAGATATATAAAAAACACACAAATGAAGTGAAATTAAATAAATTATGCCTTTAGTAGGATTTCAAACTATTATACATCAACGATTTATTTGCTAATGGCGTTAAATTAATTACCTAAATAACTGCTATTAACTTCTGGCGCCAATTACCGGACAGTGTTGCCAGTTCAATATTTATGATTCCATCCGCCTGATTATAGTGTTAACTAACATCTCCCCAAATGTGAGAGATGTTCTAGTGGACTCTTGAATGCTGTTTATGTCAGATACTCATAATGATCAAAACAGTTTTGTGATAGTATAATAAGAGACTAATAAACTAGTTAACACCAGACGAATAATTATAAACATAAAGCAACAAAAATTTAACTCTCGGTCGTATAATTTTAAATACGTTAACAAACAACTTCTCCATAATACACGACTTCCTTTAGGTCATTCTCAGTTCAGGTTCTCCGCGAACCGTGAAGCCTTCCACGCAATACTTCCTGGTGATACAGTTGGCGATATATTTAAATAACTTCCTAAAGTATTACATTACCTGTAGAACTGGCTTCGACAATTGTTTGAACCAAAATAAAATAATATCGATTTTTGTCTATGGTTTTTTAAGACGTGTAGTAAAGTTTCATATCTATTATCTGGATACAATATTGGAATGGAATGGAATGTTTGGTTATAGATATTTATGGGCGACATTTATTACTTATTCTTTTTCTTTGATGGCAATAAGATAATAATAATTATAACTATTATGCCAGTATCAACTGAAATACTACATAATAATAGCAAGTGTCTTGAAGTGTACTAGTCAGCTTGTTACGTTACGTCTTGTTGGTATTCTACCAAAAACTTCTATGGACGTTTGCAGTCAACTTAAAAAGTTACGATACATGTATTTATTTAACATCACTCCAATTATACGCCTCCACAATTAAACAATACAACTGATAATAACATAAGATTAGGAAAATTAAATAAAAACAACGTCACTTATATAAGTTGGCGGGAAAAGTGCATTGATTACTTTTAATATTTGCTTTTGCTTTCGTATTACAGAAAGAAAAAGTATTAAAGTTAAGAATAAACCTTGATCACGATGAGCAATGCTCCGCAAACGATATATAGAAGAGTGGATATAAGCAAATCTTAACACAAACAAATAATACTTTGCAAGGATATAAAATACATATATTTATTTAAACGCTTTCTACGATATTCTTGGCAAAGCCCTCTCGGATTTAAGTCAGACGAGCTAACATTATTGTAACTCGAGATACGTATTTAGGTCGCTCGGCGATGCAAACGCGATATTTGATATACAGATCTCGTGTGCATCATTAAGATGCTATGAACGAAGGGCAGGCGTTCGTACCATTTGACTTTGATTAATGGAAACTGGGTTTGCACTGTAACTGCCTCTTCTTGGAACAGTCTGACGGAAACTAGATGGATTTCGATGGAGTTTTTTTATAGAAGACGACAAACGAGCATATGGATTACCTGGTGGTAAGCCAATCTGAAACGGTTCTCTACTCTTTCAAGACTATTTAAAATATAAAACTCTATTAGTTGAAAGATAGATAGATTTATTTCATTTTGACTTGCCTGAATTTAAATACACTGTAAGAGAAACTTAAAGAGACTGCTAAAACCCCGAAAGGTTTTCTTCGATGGCAATTAGTTATAACTATTTTGCCAGTGTCAAGTAAAATATCATAATACCCAATCTCTTGAAATGTTACTAGTCAGCTTGTCAACTTGATAAAATGGTGGCTATACTACCAAAACCTTCTATGGACTCTTTTAGTCAACTTAAAAAGTCATGATATATGCATTTATTTCATATCACTTCACTTATAAGCCTTAATCGAACTATATTGTACAATACGCTACCACAATTAAACAATATAACTGGTAATAATATAAGATAATGAAAATGAAATAAAAACATAACTTCACTGATGGCGGGAAAAGTCCTTCACTTACTTATATCGATTAAAATAAATATGTATTAATGCTATTAATTGTTGTTACTATATTCTTAAAGCATGTTTAAAACTACGTTTAGAAAATTGCTTTTTAAGAATATGGTGTCTTATAATAAATAAATAATCATCGCTCTATGAATCATCGCACTAGGGGTACTATAGGTGCAACTGGCAACAGCCTTTGGATATGCCTAAGGAATGGAGAATGAGTTAGGCCTAGTTTGTGTTCTGAACATTTCCTTTCATTTAAAATGCAAAATACCATGATTTTTTAATTAACAACATGGCCGCTTTGAACAGAGGTAAATTATATAAACTCAGTTCTATCGATCAGTATACTCATCGTTCTCGATTTCGCTTGCGAATTTGATTTATTATCGATTTAGGCGTGAAATCGATGAGAAAATAACCACTTTCCCCCGACAGAGTTCGCCTCTCTTTGGGCGTACCGTTTACAGTTACATATATGAATTTATGATCACATGTTAAGCTGAAGACTTGTTGTCCAATTTATCAAATTGTAAATGAGAGTTTATTACGGGATGTGTTATCTTACCGTACATGGCTCGCGTACATACATTATCAAAATAATGGCCAACGAGGAAAAATCACAAACCTTTCCTATGACAACTTTATAATACACAATCCCATGAACTATATCGATATATTGGGATATTACCATTACTATCGATAAATCTTAACAGTTCGTCAAGATCTAATGATTATATACAAAATGGAAAAAACAGGCCCGGGCAGACCGAACAAAGGGACAGGCTAATTGCAATAGACGAAGAAAAAAATTGAATTGAACAATTAAATACATATGTTTAATAAGGAAAACCAACCCCAACGGGTGATGTTTCATTAATGGTTTTACACAAAAATAAATTACAACTATTAATAATTTGTTGTGGAATACCTACGACAAATCGCAGTCAAGACAAATGAGTTACACGTTTATTTATAAATCAATATTTAATATCGATATATTTTTTCATATTAGGTACGTCACACTGATGTGCACGGTCCTCCCTATTTCTTAAGACACATACATTAGCTTGGCACGATTGACGAAGGCGGATCGGACACGCTATATATAAGTATATATACAAATAGGCTAACAGTAAATAATAAACGAATAAATACATATATTGTTATATATATATAAGAAGTGTTTTTAAAGATTTTAACAGAAACCAATTAAGAAACTCCCAATCCGCTTTCCCAGATTGAGAGTAAACAAACTCCCCTCAGGTTGATGATATTTTAAAATTTAAAAAGGAGCTATAAAAAACATGAAAAAATGTCACGGATGGCGTAAGATCCATATCTCTTTTTTATGTTCCTCAAGTTTTATAATCATAGACACGCATTTCTATATTGATAAATTCAAACCCAGAATTTAAGAACAGAAAAATATTTTTAATAAAAATAATAAGAAGCTCTTTCCATACTTGTATACCTGGCTTCAATTAACTCGGGGCACGATGCCAGATTATCATTTTGACGTTCTTCCAACATTACACTGTAGCTACAACTGATAAAAGTTATATTGAGTACTCATCGCTTCACACAGGAAAATGGTTCTTCCAACGTTATTACGACCCATGTTATTGTAACAGGATGAGGTAAATACAAAGTTGACACACATGGGCTTGAAGGCATAAGATATGTAGGAAAGTGTACGTCATCCAACGGGAAAGTAAGGCCGTGATTAAGGCAAAGCCACATTTAAAAAAAAACGTTCTGGAATTCCACTCATACAATAATTATTATTAAATATACACTCTTGCTTCTCACACATACACACGCTTACACACTACACGCGTATATACACACAATATTACATATAGATATGTATATAAAATGCTTTTGACTAGTAATAATTAATGAATTTTTATATTTTTTAATGTAAGTTAATATAATTAAAATGTAAATCCATAATTGGCTCCAGAAGTTTTCTAAACTTGTATAAGTGTTAGCATATAATATTTCTAATTAATTGTATCAAATAAATAAACTTTAACATTGATTTTCTTTAATGGAAACAGATTTGGTAAAACAATCATTGATTGGTTAACTATAAGATTAAAGTATAGCCTAATGTTTTAACCGTTTTGTTTTCAATTGGAAAAATAAATTGATTGTATATGCATATATACTTTTTTTAAATAACATATTTTTTCTGTATTTATTCCTTTCCTAAATCACGTGAATAAACTTTCCTGTGCTATCCACCTGCTACTAGTCTGTTATATTTTTAGCCATGAAATTCTTCTTCTATCACGACCTCTTCTACCTCAAATTCTGCCCTCAATAATGACTTTTAATAAATTGTATTCAATATGTTCAAAATATCCTGCTTTACTCTATTTGATCGTTGTAACTACCTCTAAATTGTTGGTTTATTATTAATTCCAAAACTCTTTAATTTGTAATTCATTGTATAATTTGCGAAGGAATTAACCGCCGTGTACGCATGTCGGGTCGCGGTGCTCGGTTGATTTTCCCCGCGTGTGCGTGTGTGCGTGGATCGAGTTTCACGTACGGCTTCGATGTGTGAGTGCGTCGCGGCAGACTTCTTGGCAACGCGCGCTAGCGCAATTCTTCGTAAAGAGTCTTGTATTATAGATTTTATTTTATCTATGGCGCTATAAAACTTCATTGGCGTGTTGGTTTTACAAAATAAATACTGCATTACGTGTTCTACGTGTATAGGTGAGTAAACAATTTGTATTTAAACTCTCTTGAACGTCTAATAATGTTAAACACCGTTAAATAAAAAAAAATAACAAATAATGAGACAGTTATGATGAATATTGTTAGAATATACATTTAGCTTATATAAGAAATCTGTTACCAAATATTAATTATATGCGTATGCATAATTTGTTGGTAAAATTAGTAGAATCAAATTTGACTGTTAACTATTAATATTAAATAATAAAAAATACAATACAGAAACATAGTATTAAAAATTATAAAAACAATAAATGTACCGAAAACTTACCTATTTTATATGTTGACACAATCACTAAAATAATGCTTATGTGTTTAGTTTTATAAATGTCGAAATGTTGCACAGATAAATAAATAGTTTTCCCGCGCAATAGCTGCGTAGATGTCAATATAGTCTACACGCGCCCTGTGTGCTAATAAGACTGCACACGTATGTGTGGCACAGTACTTACACGCAGACATACTGACGCCTTACAGAGAAACAACGATGAGACAATGTATATTTAACTTATATGCATGTATATATTCGTCACAGGGACGACTACTACATCGTTAACATAAATTTCTTATGGAGGTAAACGTTGGTAATATTTTATAAATTATGTGCGCGCAAACAACACGGGGCTCTTGTCCCAATATTTGAAGGACCTTTCTCTGACAAACAAGATCTTAAATTTTTGCGTAAACTATAAGTCTTTCCATAAACAGATGTTACTTTTTAGACTCCTGTTTAGGTAAGGGAGGGTTCGGAAGGTTTGGGGATAAAAAAAATTGCGACTCAATTTTTTAATTTTATTTCACTTTTGCAGTTAAATCTAGCTGTATTGAACAAAGCGCTTACTGCTATAAACAATTAAATGAATTACGCCACATAGTTAATAATTGCGCCATAGTAGTGCACTTTTTAAGTTGACTGAAAAAGGCCATAGAAGGTTTTGATAGAGTAGCCACAATTTTATCAAGACGTAACGCATGTAACGATGTTATCGTATTTACTTGTCACTGGCATAATAGTTATAACTAATTGCCAACAAAGAAAAAAGCATCATAAAATGTGCAGTTAATGCACTTTTTGAAAAAATGGCGGCTGCTTTATTAAGAGTTGCAACCAAAATAACCAGTCTCGTCCAACTCTTTGCGTTACACTATTCAAATTAACGATAGTTGATAAATGTCAATATTTGCGCAATTTAGTTGAGGCAATAATAATGTCTTGGGAAACACAAAATTATAAATTGGCAACTGTTATGAGATATTATTAATTATAGGTTGGTAACATTAATCCAACTGTAGGAAATCGGCGTAGGTATACAGATTTAATTTAGATAATTGTCCCTTTCACTGTACGTTACATTAATATCTAAAATTATGTCGAGCGGAGCTACTTTTTTATGGTATAGGAGGGCAAACGAGCAAGCATGTCGCCTGATGGAAAGCAATTTTTTTTATTCCTATCGGTAAAAGTAACCCTTGTGTAAAGTCTTTTGTCAGACATCATTATAAAGATCATTTTAAATTTTGAATTTATTTCAATATAGAATTCTTTATACTCGCCATGTCGCATTGGAAAAGCTATTCTATTATTAGATTATATTTATATATATGGACATATGTACTTCTGCATCTATTTTTTTCAAGTTGGATTTTATTTCGATATGTTTATAATTCCGATGCAAATTTCATGTGTGTCAGTTCAGTGTCGATTAATCTTCCAGAAATAGGGGAAAATAAAACATACATATAGATATAGACTGTAGTAATGTTCATTTGATTTTTATTCTTAACAGGATGTTTTGTAATTATTCTAATAACCGTCGTTGCAATCCTTCAACTATTTGTTTGTTGACATCCGGGGTCATCAGCACTGTAATCGAACGATATCGGTTATAATTAGAACGATTTAGGTAACCGGAGGTAAGTCGTTCGTAACGAAAGTTGGCAAACGTTTCGGGACGAATTTAAATTCATGTTTCCATTTTACGTGTCGTTGCGACTTCCTCTCGTGCTCGTGAGTTGAGTGGAGCCAAGGAGCGCGGCTACTCCCGAACCCGCACGCCCTCCCTACAATATTGCCGGCGTTCATTTATAAACAAACCTCATACAAAGTTCGTGAGTTCTATTCTAGAATTGTGGCGAAAGAAAACCGAACGCGTACTGCGTTTTGTTTTATAGTTCTCTCTCTTTTTTTGCGGATTGCGCAGTTCAAAATGTATATAAAAATGTATGGATGGGACTCCTGTCCATGTTTAAAGTCAAAATTTCTTTCAAGCCCAAAAAATCTTTTTCAAGAAATTTTTCGGAAAATTAATAGATAGCCATGAACTCACGTGGCTAAAAATCTTCGGATCTTCTCGTGGATCTTCGGCAGAGAGACGATACAGGCAAAAAGAAATATATATTTTTACAGTCCATATATGTCCCACTTTAGGTAGGTAGGTTGGGCACGGCATAACCCGGTTTCTCAAGCAATAGACATTAACTCACCAAGCTTGTCCAAGGTGGATTGGCGGGATAATATATACATATATAAATACGGGTATGAATACGTGTTTATTTCGAGGCAGGAATTGAATCTACAACAATAGTTGTAGGTTCAATTCCTGCCTCGAAATAAACACGTATGCATACCCGTATTTAATAATCAATAGATTTCGAAAGGAATAATTTCGCCACAAAATATAATATATACAAAAAAAAATGATATTCGAACACAGCTTGTGAACAAGTGTGAGACAAGCTTATTCGGGCTGTTTTATTCGAATCCTGAATACATTTTATTTTAACTTGCGCTAAAAACAAAATTTCATAGTAACTCTATTTTTAATTGTCTATGGTTTTGTCTATTGTTAATTATGACTTAATTCAATATATGAAATAAAAATTGTTTTTCTTATTTCACGAAGTATTGTATTATATATGAATATTATTGTATATTTTTTATTTGCGGTGTACGTAAAAACAATTTGGCACTCGTCTTCTTATCTTGTTTTTTTTTTATATTAAATAAGTTGATTTACTTTTTTTACCTATGATGATTTTGAATACGTGTTCTTCAGCCAAGTTTGTATGATTTACTCATTTATAAAATGTTGGCAATCCACTAAAAGTCGCAATGTCACCTAAACCTGTTTTAAGAACATTCCAGTTATTTATTACTCTCTCTTATCGTAAAGTAAAACCGTATTTTGTTTCATCTACTGGCAGTTGAGTTTAAAGAGCTTTGGGTGTTTTAAATATGTGTTTATTATTATAAATTTTAAAGATGTAAATTTATAATGTCAAAACTACGTTATTTTTTAAGTAGACAAAATTCATAGCAAGATTTGACTAGATTACCATCAAATCAAGACGAAACTTTACTAAAAAGACTGAATTTAATTTTTAAATAATGTATCATTAACTTTGATATCAAACTCTTCCCGCCATTTTACATCGGTAGTATTGTGTATTTATAATTTTTTTTTTAGTTATTGTGTATTTTTAAATATTGTTTATTGGTACAACGAAGTTCATTAAAGACAAAGTGGAGTGAAACTATTATATATAGGTGGTGTTTTAAGTGGACTACAATACTTTATAGAAAGCTTTGATAGTACGGTCACCATTTTATCAAGACGTAACGTGACAAGCTAGTACAATTCAAAATACTTTTTCTTATTATATTTTACATGACAGTGGCATAATAGTTATAGTTTATTGTTATCAAGGAAAAAAAAGCAGAACGTTAAGAAAAATAATTTAAAGTTATTATAAAACTTATTTTGCTTTAAGGCTAACATTTATAAAAAAATAACCATTAACATAACGTGTTGTTAATTCTGAGTATTTTGATATTTATAATAACACTTACCAAATTCAATAACTCCTGTACATACACGCACGTCCTGTACGCAAGTAATTCGATTGACCTCCCTTTTAATAATCAACTTATTATTCATTTTTCGAAGAACTACACGAATAAACAAAACTAAGACCTTTCACACAAGTGTGATTCATACGAAGGTACTTATAAATCTTTCCAATACATTATAAACTTTTTTGTATCGTATTATTTTAGTAAAAAACAAATCACCAATTATATTAAGCTACAATACGACAATTGATTAGGATTACAATTACTTTGAAGCTTCTATTGTGAACAATTTTCTAGCACAAGCATTTTTTTATGGGACCGGAAGGCAAACGAGCAGGCGTATCACGTACTGGAAAGCAATCAACACCACCTATAAACATCTGTAATACCAAAGGTACCACAAATACGTTAACGGCTTTATTATTAATGGAGTCAGGCGTTACTTTGCGGAAATCCATCACTATATAACAACCGAAAAGATTTCCGTAAGAAAAAGAAAGAAGATTTTTCGGTTGTCTTCCGTAGTCTACTATACCCGAAGATGCCTCGTGTTGGGGCGAAACACGTGTCGTTTACAAGATGGAAAAGTGATAATGTGTGTTTGGGTTTGTGTATAGTGGTTGGTGGGTGGAGAATTGATGGCCGATTTTCGGTAAGTTTTTAGTTTAAGTTCCAAATAAATCCACTTAACCCAACGGAAAAACACACATTATTAATTTTCTGTTATTGTTTTTCTTGTCGCGGATCTTAGCTAAGTAAAACTTTTGACTGTCCATATAACGACTTTATTATATGAGTAGGCTTGTTTTTTCAAGGTTTCAATGTCTTATCGGCTCGGGGATATCGTCGAAGGCAATTTGTTCTATAGTGGTGGTGCGTGAAGATTCGGAAAAAGCACCGTACTGGATTGCTACTCGTCCAGATGGTCTGGATGAAACTTTATATAGAGACAAACAAGGAGTCCATTTTGTATCAGGATTTATCGATAGAGTGCGGTGGTACGCGAGACAGGGCGGCGTCGACACAAAGCGAACCGGCAGTACGCAGATATACCGGTCTGGCGGCCGCTGATCATGAAAATCGACAAGAACAACCCGCCTCACACACTGCGCCCTATTTGAAGGCAAATAACTGTAACTATTATGCCAGTGTCAAATAAAATATAATAATATCAAATCTCTTGTAATGTACTATTTTTTTTATGGCAGAGGAAGGCAAACGAGCAGGCGTGTCACCTGATGGAAAGCAACCAACGCCGCCCATAGACGTCCGCAACGCCATAGGCAGTGCGGAAGAGTTGCCGACCTTAAAGGAAAGTTAAATTATGGGAGTGGGAATCGGAGGGGAAGTGGGAGTGGGAAGGAGAGGGGTTTGGGTCTCCGGAATTCAGACCGTTCACCGTATGAAGCGCGGTAGCTAAGATACCACTCAGACGCCGATTTTCTGCGGGAGTGTGGTACTTCCCCGGGTGAGCCGGCCCATTCATGCTACAGACAAATAATATGCCATTCTTGACAAAGTATTCGTCTGCAGCATGGCTCTATCACTTTTGCAACTCTACACTTTTACTAGTCAGCTTCTCATGTTACGTCTTGATAAAATGGTGGACATTCTTCCAAAATATTCTATTAAAAAACTTAAATTGCGTCGATATTGAGGAAGGAAAGTCATCAATAGACTTACATTACGCATTGTGTACCTACTCACTAACTTGTAGTTCGAGAGTTGGGTAGGTCATGTGTCAACAACGAGTGGATGTGTCTTTATTGGCAGCGGGGAGCGGAAGCGGAACATGCGATAGCATATTTTGTTTTAATCTAACTAATTCTATTATTAATTCCCAATAGCCTATTAATATCTGTTGCTAGACTTAGTCATTTAAATGTCGTTTTCTCTGTGTATTAATTATTTTTTGGATCAATATCATTCGAGATCAAAAAATTAATCTCGAATAATACTGATTCAATTTTTTTTTCACAGTCCATATATGTCCCACTGCTGGA
The DNA here is from genome assembly GCA_031353405.1 of Baronia brevicornis. Lineage (NCBI taxonomy): Eukaryota > Metazoa > Arthropoda > Insecta > Lepidoptera > Papilionidae > Baronia > Baronia brevicornis. The sequence continues at coordinate 155,048 of JASFAT010001306.1, forward strand.
CTTTAATAGCAGAGCATAGGAACATGCAGGTCACCGCCGCCCATAGACATCCATAACGCTGGAGGCATCTCTGAACGGCTGTCGACCTTTAATGAATACATACGCTCTTTTCTTGATTTTTTTATGGGATAGGAGGGCAAATGAGCAAGCGTGCCGCCTGATACAAAGCAATCAACGCCGCCCATAGACAACCACGACACCGAAGGAGTCACGGAAGCGTTGCCGGTCTTTTTGGTAAGAATGCCCGCCACTATGTCGTATTCACGTGAACTCCGCATATGTTAAATTGTTCCACAATTGCACAGTTCGTGGTAGAACACTGCAATCGTACTGTGATAGCCGGCCAGCCATCCAGGTGATGGGAACGGAATCTATTTTTGGACTACACTTTGTTTGTGGCACGCTGGACTGCTTTCTGGGGGAACGTACATTAATCCACCAAGCTTGTCCAATGCGGATACACGGAGTAATTAGATTCGTAATAAATATATATCCTCCTCCTCCATCGAACACTTCTGGTGAAGTGGTCGTGGTCATGGATCGTTTAATAACTTAGCGGTAGCGGCTTTAGCGAGGCTTCTCTATCTCTTTCTTCTACTTCTTCTTCTGTGGCACTGACTCCTCCATCTATTTCTTTATGTAGTAATATGTTAACAGTCGGTAATGATTAATAAAATCTGGCCATCTTGTGGGTAAATTTCTATAGGCCTATATAAATATCAATCCCGATGCGGAAATTGACCCCATCATTGACTTTGTACTTTAATAAACTATTAAGAAGAATATGATTAGTGTATGAAATCATTTTGATTTCCGCTCTTCGTATATCACTATAGACATACCTTTGCACGTCTAGTGACATACCCTTAGCTTCCGCGTAATCATACCGGCTCGGAGTTGGTTTACAAATGCTTCGAATATGACTGACAGACGTGTGTACATATGGAAATGCAAGTGGATGGGCCGTCTGATGGAGTGTGCAAATGATTAACGACTGAAAGACGTGAACTTAAAAGCGAAGATTGCGTGCGCCATGTTTATATGTTAAGTGATGAGTTATTATTGAGGTTGTTTTTTTTTTATTTTACAAAGTATTTATAGCGTTATTCGAAGATGTGGCGGTAATTTTATTCCCGCATAGCATACGTTTGTTTGTTCGAGGGAATGTATTTATAGAAATCCATGACATGACTAAGTGTTAATAACACATGTAGAGGATTTCGATTCATAACTTAACTACTCAACAATTGGTGGTATTGAAGGCTAGTTGCTTCAGTTTTTCGCATGAATCAGAATTTCGCAAAAAATCAGAGGTAGAGATCTGATTTTTTTAGAATATAGTTTTTCCAAATTTCAAAAAAAGAAGCATTATACATACATATATATCGTCACGCCTGTTTCACGTAGGGGTAGGCAGCGACCATAGATTTCCATCCGCTACGATCCCGACACACCTTCCTTGCTTCCTTCACACTCATCCATCTTTTCATCCATCCTTCCTCTCACATTCATCGTAGCGAAACGACTCTCCGTTAGTCACTTCTCGCTCTCGTGGAAATCAGGACGTGATGAGTGACGAACCACTTCGCCGTCATTTGGTCATTAAATTTTCTTCTCGGTTTTCTCTTTACGTTCTCCTTTCGATTTTCCCGTCTGTGAACTTTAAAATAAAGTTGTCACGACCGAACAATTACTCAATAATCGTTTTACGTCTATTCTTTATGTGCTGTTAGATTTAGCGTTTCTCTTTAATCCCGTACAGTGAACTTTCTTCTCAGTCTTCCTTTATTCTATCTCTCTGTGATGTTAGAATCAAGTTATCGTGACGAAACAAATGACTTATCAAACTTTCTCTTTCACTCTCAATATGCTGTAAGGTTTGACGTTTCTCTCAATTCAATCATGTTCAACACTTATTCCTTGATATTTGTTCCCTTTCAAGACACTTTCCAAATAAATAAACGGATATTTACCTACTTTTTACTGAAACGTACTCAAGTGGCGAGACGGATTTGTAAATCGATATTAACAAAACAAAATTATCGATTATTTATGGACCAATTAACGTCTGCGGGCGACGGGTGGCCCCCGCCGGCTCGGGTTACAAACAGGTGTGCGGTAAAATTCTAATCGAATACGAATTTATTGTTTTTATGTGTATTTAATTATTCCTAAACACACCATTGACATTTGATTCTATTTAATGTCACGTTAACGCTTGTTTTATTGGGTCGTTTGGCTAAATAGTGGTAGGTAAATCAACTAGATTTATTTAGTTAATAGCTATAAAATATATTTTTTTATGGTATAGGTAGGCACAAGCAGGCGTATCACCTGATGGAAAGCAATCAACGCCACCCATAGACATCCGCAGCGCCATAGGCAGTGCGGAACCATTGCCGACCTTTAAGAAAAGTGTCATTGTGGGAAGGGGAGGGGAGGGGGGGCTTCGGAAACCAGCCGCTCACCGCTCGCTGGATTTCTGCGGGAGTGTGGTACTTCCCCGGACGAGCAGGCCCATTCATGCTACAGACAAATATTATACCATTCTTGACAAAGTATTCGTCTGCAGCGTGGCTCTACAACTAAAAGATCTTGAATAATCTTATTTCTTAGATAGATATTTATGGACTTTTACTGTTAAAAGTTATTAGTTATTTCACTTTATTCCACTTATATATATAAAAATAAATAATATAACTGAAAATGCCATACCGAAAATAAAAATATAAAACCAACATTATTGATATAAATTGGCTGGAGAATTCAAAATGTTACTATATTCGAAATATATATTCACGTGCTTTTTCCCAGTATAGTTAAATAAGGCACTGTACGTGCGAGGACGGTGGTTCCCTATGGCAGGAATAACCGGTTAAGCACCGCGAGGGTGTCGGGGGTAGCGAACTCACGCAACCCTCGAGACGGGCTTAGTGAGCCAGGCGCCGGAGGAGCCCCGGCAGAAGCAGTTCTTTAAGAGATCCCGGGACTCTTCCTTGGTGCCGATGGCGGCCGTCGTGGGGTTTTAGTCGGTAGACGCGCACGCGGAGTCCGACATAACTCGCCGTCCCCCTAGGGCGGCAGGGTATCCGTAACGGATTTCCCCACGTAAAAAAAAAAAGGCACTGTACGTGCATAACCTGACTTAGTAGGCTATGGATGAGAATAATGAGAGGGGAAGAAGGATTTAATGGGAGAAAAAGAAGAAAATTTAAATAAAGAAAAGAAGCACACAACATACGAATCGCGGTGACACGGAAAAATGTCACCACTTAATGACAATATTCTCTGAGTATGTGGTACTTCCCCAAAACCCATTCATGTATGACTCTACCGCTATTGAATTAAAATAATAAAGTAATTCAATATAAATCGTTTGAAACTCAGGATTAATCTTTTTTTGATGGGTTAGGAAGGAAAACTAGCGGGCGTGTCACCTGATGGAAAGCTATCAACGCCGCCCATAGACTTCCGCAGCGCCATAGCCATCGCAGAAGGGTTGTCGGCCTTCAAGAAATCTGTAGTCTTATTTTTTGGAGGTTTCAATGTTGTATCATCATCAAGGCATTACAACCGCGGGTGGGCCTTGACCTGGTTCAGTCAATTTTTTTCCAGGCTTTTTCTCCAGCCTCTCCCACCGATTGCCTTTAAGTCGTCTTCGACTCCATTTAGCCATTTGAACTTAGGCAACAGACAAAGCGAGATGGAAGAAAATCATCATCAAGTATGAAATAAGATAATAATTATTTATTACGCAAACATAAAAAAAAATACTTATAATAAAATAAAAATGAATACTATCTCAAACCATCGACAGGAATGCGTTGATGTCTTTTGCACTAAATCTTCACAATATTGATTTTTTGTTAACAATTGCGAAAAATTTTAATTAATATAAGGCTTTCATTAATACTGAAGTAACAACTAATCGTAGATAACGTTGAGATGTTAATATTGCTTAATATCTTTTTTATGGAATAGGAAGGCAAACGAGCAGGCGTCGATTGCTTTCCTCATGGAAAGCTATCGACGCCTCAATCGGGCAATCGGGTGGAATATCTTCAAAGAAGCATATACACTGAACTACTCATTTATTCTTGTTCGACATACATAATGGTTGGATTGAATGATTTTGATACTTATATTTCGTCGAAGTCATAAATGAGAATACTTAGTCTCACTACAAATCATATAAATATATATCTAGAAGTGGAAGAGCCACACTGCAGATGAATACTTTGTCAAGATTTTTTATTACAAATTGTAATTACATATCGTCGACCTAATTATCAGAATTAAAAAAAATTATTTAAACTTTTTATAAACCTTTAAAATTTTATGGGATGTGTGTAATCCTTTGTAATTGAGAATATCGTTGGTCCAATTATCAGAAACGGTAACAGCAAAAAAAAGTCACTTCTCACTTTTGATGTCATCTAACGGATTATCTTATAGCACATCCGATTGAGTACATCGTGTTTAACTAAAAAAAAAAACTCTTTTTATATCGACATACATATATCATATAAAAATGGCGAGCTATTTTGTTGTCTCGCTAAAACTCATAAACGGCTCGACCGATTTGAATAATTTTTTCTTTATTTTATTCGCCATAATACAGGGAAGGTACTCGAATAAAAAAATTAGGGAAATCTTAAAAAATAAAAACAAAATGCGACATAAATTTGAAGATGTTTCAATTTCATGTATAATAATATACATTTTTCCTTCTAATTACAATTAACTTTCATCTAATATCTGAAATTCTAACCATACACGATTTAGCCAGTATTATTGATCACAGACAGATTGAAATTGTAACATTGATTATGATTGGTTTCGCTGATGAAAAGTTATAATTACATAAATTGTAGGTGAAACAAAATTCACCGGGTCACCTAGTCTAAAATAAGAATCATTTTATAAAAATTTTCAAACTATGAAAGAGAATCAGTTTTTTGTTGTTACTATATAATCATATAATTAAGTTATACAGATGTGGGAATTCGGGTATTTAGATGGACGATATCATAGTTAGGCACCTTAGCACGTTCCCTGCCAGACCGTTTTTTGAAGATTTTCCATTCAGACCGCGTGTTTGTTAAATTAATTCCTAGAGAAATATATTATTTTGTGTAGTTATGTAGTTTGTTGTGTTATATATTTAAAACTATACAAGCTTTTCTTGATTATTGTGATTTGTACATTATTTTAATTATTGTAAGCTATATGCGAAAAACAACACAATTGCAGTTGTAAAGCGTTGGGTGTTTACGCACCACGCGGCACGGAATGTGTGAAAAATATTTAGTTACAGCTAGTTTTTAGTTATAACTAGTTTTTAATAAAGTTTTTAATTGATCGCTTGTATTTTCACATTTCTTCTCGGCAAATAACTATAGCGAAAAGTATCTAGTTATATAAAATAAAAAATGATTATATACTCATCTTGATATATGTCAGATTATGGATCAAAATTGTCAATTTCCGCGCGCAAGATCTTTTTGACACGTTCATCTCAAGTGAACGATACACGTAAAAGATAAGGAGATCAGACGCCGATAGTGTATGCTAATCTTTTCGGATAATATAAATATACTAGTTTTTTGTCCGCGGCTTCGTTCGCGTGGAATTTGGTCTGCCATATTAAGTTTGGTGAGATCATTTTAAATAAATATATTTTTTTACTCATAGTGGCTTCTACATAAAGGTTAGATATATGCTGTCGCGGACTTTTATTTAGAACTATTCAAGACAAACAATCCTACGGTACATCATATTTGTGTAACTCCAATGGTTTAGGCAGTGTACGCCAAGATAGCTCTCAGAGGCCAGATTTTTTTCCGACTTAATTGACATGTATATTCCGACCAAAATTACATAAAATCATTGTAAATTGTAGCCTATATGTTATTCCGATGTCTAACCTATATTACTGTAAAGTTTCATCCAAATCCGTCCAGTAGTTTTTTCGTGAAAGAGTAACAAACATACATACTCACAAACTTTCGCATTTATAATATTAGTAGGAAGTAGGATTTCTTATATGTATATGAATGTCTGGAAGGCGGTCTTGGTCTACCCAACTTTGGTGTATTCAATCGTTTCTTCATGAAAGTTTTTTAAACAACTCGTTGCTGCATTTTTTTTTTCATTTATTACAGCAGAGTAGGCAAACGAGCATGCAGGTCACCTGGTATTAAGCGATCACTGCCCCCCATAGACATCCGCAACGTCGGAGGCGTATCAGATGTGGTACCTGCCTTTAGCGAACACATACGCTCTTTTCTTAAACGCCCCTATGTCATATTCACGTGGGAACACCGCAGGTGGTATAATGTTCCACATTTGCACAGTTCGTGGCAGAAAACTGCCATTAAATCACACGGTGGTAGACGGTCAGTCATCCAGGTGATGGGAAAGGAAACTATTTTTGTGACACGTAATGCGATGGTGGAACCATGCAGCCGGGAGGAGATTCAACAATTATTCAAATCATTCTCCGTAATAAATTCGATATAGTTTGCCAACCGTTTTATCAAGAGGTTACGTGATACATAGACACTACATTTTAAGATACTCGTTAGTTATTTTATTTGACACTGGCATAGAGGTTTATCTAATCGCTATCAACGAAAAGAAATAAATCAGTTAAGGTTAAAGTTGATGTACATACGCAGAAATTTTCTAAGCTGTGCCTAGATTATATCCTTGCTATATTATTCTATGGATTGAGTATTATGATACATAGGCAAGAAATACATAGACACTACATTTTAAGATACTTGTTAGTTATTTTACTTGACACTGGCTTTATAAACTTCTATGTTTACCAAATCACTATCAACAAAAAAGAATAAATCAATTAAGATTTAAGTTGATGGACATTCGTAGAAATTTCTAAGCTGTGCTTAGATTATATCCTCGCTATATTATTCTATGGATTGAATATTATCGATTGACCTCCAAACACATACTAACAATATAAAATTAGGGCTCTGTTCAAATGAATTTATAAACAAGATATGGTGTAAACCCATGATACTGTATTAAAAATTTGTCGATTATGCAATGCAAGATAAAAATGAGTTAATGAACCGCTTTATCGAGATTGCAGTTACGTTGTCAACTTGCGTGCATATAAAAAAAAACTCAAGGACGTGAAATGTAAAAAATTGTGAAACGGACTTATATGAACAGCCGCGTCCAATGCAAGCAATCCAAAACATACATACAGACAGACGATCGGAGGTAAGATAAAACGCCGCCGAAGCAATACGTTTGCGGCATTGGACGCTTCGCTCTAGTGAAAATTAATTTACTCACTGTCGTTATACGTCAGAGATTGATGGACACAAAACACTTTCGCGCTACGCGACGTGCGTTTGAAACTGTATGGAGAACACGGTCACTTTGTTGGCAACACCGGCGTGCGATCGGACCAACGTGCGTTCGAACTTTGACGGGTACGGTCGCCCGTTTTCGAGTATATATGGGTAGGCAAACGCTACCATTGGCCAGTCGGCGACGCGCCCGCTTGACTCATTCGCTACGTCACGCGGCCAGTGGAAAGCCTACTATTTTTTTTTTACGTATCGCCCATCCGCCACCTGTAGCCCAAAAGCGAGACATCTGTGCCTGCTTGACCTCATAGTGACCGTTTTAATTCACTATTTATAAGTCGTTAGGCGATTTTATTTATCGTACGTGTTACATGATATTTAATATAGCACTTAAAACATATTAATTATATAAATTTAACGACGATAAAGAAACATAATTTTTTGTTTACGACCGTTGGGTTCGATGATGTCTGTGCTGGTAGCTTGGCTTTTACACATCATTTGACCGTGTGTAGTGTAGTGATACATTCATAAATGTATCACTAATGCATTAAAACCTTTCATGTTATATTACTCTTTTTTCACACTCGTAATGTTCAAATTTAAAATGAAAAAGAAATAGATTGTTATAAAATGATATGATAGGATAGACATGTCACCCAATGTAAATTGATAAAGTGTGATTAAAATATAATTAATATATAAATTTGCAGAAGAAAGAATTTTATTTGTAGATAATAAACCCCCTAAAGATCCCGGGTGTCACCGTAAGCAGTACGACAGGCACTTTACAGTACTATAGTGTGCCTGCCATACTATTTATGGGGACACCCGGGATCTTTAGGGGGCTTCTTCAAATAAAATTCTTCAAAATGATATTAATTTATTCCTGCGTTTCATTGTACATTTATATAATATATTATTCATACTTTTCACTTTACATTTTATATTTCAAAATATAATCAACAATACGTCAATCCAAAAGATGTCTGTCGAACTTATTTTGTTTTATAACACTTTCTTTTTAATTTTAAATTTGAATATTACGAATGTAAAAAAGTAATATAATAGGTTTTAATACATTAATGATACATTTATGAATGTGTCACTACAGTACTGATGAGTCTATGAGCTAAGAAATACATTTCAAGGATATCTGCGTATAAGCAAGCCCAGATTTCATCCGTTGATATGATAATATAATCTCTTATTAGTATTGTTTTTAAAGTAAATTTTTTTATGTTGCCCTATACACAGGACTCCGGTGTAAGACAAACATTTACAAGTTGTTAGTACGTACTAGAAAATATTTTAGAGAAATAATCATGTTATTTCTCTGAAATATTTTCCAGTACGTTCCCAAAAACCGAAATAGCTGGTCACATGTTTTTATTTTATGAGATAGGAAGGCAAACGAGCAGGAGTGTCATTATTGATGAATGTCATGATTGAAAGCGAGAAATAGAAGAAAAAAGAAGAGATTAATAGTTGCCTGCAATGCCGTATGTTGAACTCGTAGGTAGGCTGGCGTGGCAAAATATTTATATTTACACGGCCGTTTCAAATGGTCGCTTATCTGCTTGAGATAACTATCTATCGGATAACATTTTGTTGATATAAGGATTATAAGATTTGAATGAGATAGATAGACAGAGTGCACTACATACTTCGGGCCAATTTCTAAATACTTTTCTTTTTACTTGTTCTTTAAATATAAAAAATAAATAGAAATCTTAAGGAGGAGGAGACGGATGCTCACATCGTGCTTCAATGCAGAGGAGTAGCCCACTACCGGGCCAGACACATGGGTGCACCCGGGTCCCTTGAAGATGCTATAGGTAGACCGAAGAGGCTGCTGCAGTTCTTTGAGGAGCTGGGGTGGATAGAATAGGGAGCTATCCATTCTGACGCCACGCAAACTAGAAGAATGATGACGTCGAATTGAGGAAATCAGTCACACCATCTACCGTCTAGAAATCTTAAAATTTCGCCAGCATTCTATATATATGTTCTTCCGCGATGAAACAATATATGTTCTTCCGCAATAAAACAGTACATACATATAATCATGCCTGTTTCCTGTAGAGATAGACAGAGACCAAAGACCGCCATTTGCTACGATCCCAGCTCATTCTCTTTATCCACACTTATCACTCTCTTCATACAAACTCGTCGGTTTTTTATGATATAGGAAGGCAAACGAGCAGGCGTGTCACCCGATGAAAAGCAACCAACGCTGCCCATAGCTAAGGAGTGTCATTTTGGGTGTTGGGCCACCGGAACTCAACCACTCACCGGACGAAGCGCGGTAGCTAGGCTACCACTCAGACTAGTTAGTAGGCCTACAGGTTTTTCATTCCATGCAATGTGCCCCATCAATCAACTTTAAACTAGCTTTGTGAATTAATCATTCATCCCTACATAATCTCAATTTCTTTACAAATGGACATTAAAGGCATAATAGCACAATGTAACATATAATAAATAGGCTGTAAAAAAATACACAAACATATTTTAAATAGAATCGTTTAGCTTATCGGAATCCGTTTTTTTTTTGTATTATTATCATAGTCAAAGCGAACTAGACATAATGCTAATAATGGCTTCAAATTGCATCAGCCGCGTGTCGATAACTGGGCCCTCTCGCCCGAAATGTATTTTAACTACATAGAACGCTTAAGTTACAGTGTAATATAACGTCGATCGATGTATGTTGACGTTCTGCTTGACGAGAATCTTAAGGGGGCTTCTAATTGTAAATTCTTTTCGAACTTATAACATTCAATACTTTATCACGGTTGAATACAGAGTTTTATTTTATTTATTACACACAAAAACAAGTTACAGAAGTACAACAAGTTAGTCTCGTTAAAACACGAAAACGGCTGGACCGATTGGGCTAATTTTGGTTTTGAATTATTTTTGGAAGTCCAGGGAAGGTTGAAAAGGTGAGTAAATATGATAAAAATATTAGGAATGTAGTAAAAGGAACAATAATAATAAATTATTTTTTTATTGATTACGATTTCCTTTTGTTACTGTTAAGTTTTGACCACATTATTTTACAAAATTTTGCTTTTTTATTTTTTGATTCTGAGGCGGTACGAAGTTTGCCGGGTCAGCTAGTATAATATAAACTTAATAACGCCCGGACAATAACTCATGTAATAATGAAATAATATATTAAATTGAACAAATAAAATAAAATTAAAAAGAAATATAAAAATAAGGATAACAATAATTTTGTGATCTATCGGCTGCCAAAGATATCACGGAGCGATCGCTTTAGTTGATGTATTTTGATATTGAAAATATCGAACGTTTCTGCACCGTGGTCAATAGATATATTATTATTTGGTGACAAATGCGTACCCTGGGATTATAATGGGATATGTTGTTTGGATATGGTCTAATAATAAACATTTTATGAGGATTTCGTGTTTTGATGCGGGTGTTAAAATTTAAAAGAGTCAATCAATATACGAGTGGATTATTTTATATAAATAAATGAAATCATGACAATCACCACGCGATTTTAGTGACTGCATATTATATTTTCGCAATCTGTTTTCGTATGATTTAAGCGTACGAGTTAGTTTTCATGATTTCTATAACACAACGTATTGAGCATTTTTTTCTTGACATGCCTGCTTGTTTGCCTTCCTGTCCCATAAAAATAATTAAAAAACCTAAAGGCATGGCTTCCTTAATATAGGTTTTATGATTTAATATTTTTAGAATAGGAAATTTCAACAATTTTATTGTTATCTAAAGCTATGTAAAATTTTAACATTTTTAAAATTGTATTAATAAGTCTTGATATTGTTATTAAATAATAATATTTATAATAATTATATTATTTACATTTCATTGTAAAGATGACAAACTATAGTTCATAGTAGCAATGTAAAAAAATGCATATTCCAGCAAATAAATGAATAAAAGAAATGAACCATATTTCAAAAACCAATTGAATTGATTTCACATTTTAGATACGCTTGTAAAAGATATATATGTTGGTATATTCTAGAAAATACTCGTAAAATCCTACAAGTGGTTGAAATAGCTTATCATCAATCATGTAATGGGATGTTTTTTATCGATGTGGCGTATCAGTCGAATAATGGAAACTTTCATAGAAATAATAGAAACGTTTATTCTTGTTGTATATACAAAACATATAAGTATTACAAAATCCGCTTCAAAATACATTTAATGTTTTTTTTATGGGATAGTAAGGCAAATGAACAATCATGCCGCCTGATAGAAAGCAATCAACGCCGCCCATAGACATCAGCAGCGCCATAAGCAACGCAGAAGCATTGCCGACCTTTAAGGAAAGTGCCATCATGGGATGGGGGAGAGGGGAGGGGTTGGGCCTCCGGAACTCAACCGCTCATCGGACGAAGCGTGGTAGCTAAGCTACCACTCAGACGCCGGTTTTCTAGCTACAGACAAATAATATGCCATTCTTGACAAAGTATTCGTCTGCAGCGTGACTCTACCACTAAGAAATTGAATTTATTTTATTATATCCTTTGTAGTTTTTTTATTACTTATATTTGAAAACCTAAAAAAAAGGAGATTGGGTTCTTGGATGCTCAGCTCTTGGATGATTCAGCGCTTGCTGAATGATGCTCATGGCGTAGAAAAAGTAAGAAGTGAAGAGGGAATAAAGAAAAGGGAAAATTGGGGTTCTGCTTCTCAAAAATTCTTTTCTCTCCTAAGAACTTGATATTCCGCGAGAGCTTGTAACTGTTTCTCAAATTAGACATTTCACAACTATTTCACAATTTCATTACGTACAGATGAGTACTAACTAAATATCGTCTCTGACATCTAGATGAGTAGCACTCCAATACGATGCGTTTTTTTTTCGAAACTCGATAAAGATAGACCCTATCACTATAGAATTGTTTTGATGGAGACTGTATGACTAATGAATTGGTTTTAAATGAAACATATTGAACTTAATCGTGGGTAAAACCGTTGATTTATATTTACAATGTGTATCACACTATTTATTTGTATTATGAAAATAACTAAAAATTACAATATTGTCTAGACACGAAATTGGTAAAACTCCATAATAGCGTTCGTAAAATGATCATTTGGAACGATTCATAATATATTTTAATGATAATTTTTATTCCCATAAGTTTTTATGAACTAAACAAAACGATGTACGCTTAAGTCAACTTATTATCGATTTCTCTTATATTTTTAACAAAGATGAATCAAAATGTGATAATTGATTGAGTCAGGCGTCAATTTGCAGAAAACCATGACAAACATGGACAGTCTAAAATACTTCGCCAAGATCCGCGAACACAAATTAGAAAAATAATAAATAATATGCGATGAAATAATAAATAATTGCGAAGGGCGGGAAACGGCCGTAAAAACATCTCCAGCACTTAACTATGCTAACCAACGTTGACAACACACAATACCACTTTTCACTATAAACACAACACGTTACGCCAAGTGACACGCCTGCTAGCTAGCTGCTAGCTTAGTGCTCAGTTAGTCGTCGGCTTTGTATCATAGACTTTACTTTTGAGGTACCGAGAGGTATCCCATCAGAAAAAAGTCCATAGGGGTTAGATCCGGTGACCTGGGTGGCCTGGAGATATCGCCGAAATGGCTTATTAATTTCAATCAACAGCCTGCGGCAGTCCACTGCTGGGTATAGGCCTCCCCCGTGAAGCGCCACCTAACCCGATCTTCGGCTACACGCATTCAGTTTCTGCCAGCCGCCCTGCGCAGATCGTCGCACCATCTAGCCGGGGGGCGTCCCACACTACGTTTACCGAGACGCGGTCTCCACTTCAGCACTCGTTTGCTCCAATGATTGTCGGATCTCCGACAAACGTCACCAGCCCATTGCCACTTTAGTTTGCTAACTCTAAAGGCTATGTCGGTGACTTTAGTTCTCTGGTGGATTTCTTCATTTCGAATCATATCTACCAGAGAAACTCCGAGCATAGCTCTCTCCATAGCTCCATAGCTCCATAGCTCTGAGTGACTCTGAGCTTGTGAAGCAGACGGACTGTCAGCGTCCACATTTTGGCTATTTATTAATTTGCTAGGGAATAAATCACGAAGAAGCCTCACCATAGTCTAGCTAGCTGTGTGAGGCATGGCGCCATCTTGTTTAGAATAGAATAGAATAGAAAAACTTTTTTTACCTTTTTTTACAATAAATAAAATTAAATCCTTAATAATATTCTATATACAAATAAAAACACAAAACAAAAAGAAAATAATTTTAATCTAACGAGTGTCATAAAATGGTTCTTGCTCAGCATATGCCGGGGGCTCTAAGTGGAACACCCTGCGCTGGTTTTCAGCAAGAACCAACGTGGTCAGATCGCGGACCACAGTGACGACATTCATACTGACACACCCGTACATACAAATACATCCATATATATAACTACTCATACTCATATACACATACACATAAATACACATACAGTACAATAGAATTAAAATCAACAGAGTCATGTATTAAATTCACCGCATCCAAAATAACAAGTTCCTGACTGCATACTTAAAATTAGATTTTTGTATTTTTTGTTAAACCACGTGCTTGAAGTGGAGGCATATTATCTCGTTATTGGCAGAAAATAATCAGTAAGCAAGCGTCTACTGATTATTATGTCACCGGATACCCTATATTCTGCACTGTCATTATTTGATAATTGTTACACCGGTCACCGGCCACCCTATATTCCGCATTGTCCTTGATTTTGTATGTGCCTATTACTAGCGCTGATTACGCGATTTAGCGATGATTAACATAAGTTAAATCCCTTGCTGGTTTGGTTCCGTCTTCTGTCAAAAAAAAAAAAAACAAAAAGTCCGTTTTGCAATTCATACTTCTACTTTTTTTATGACGAGAACTAAATTTAGTTTTCGTGTAATTTGACGACCAGGTCATTCATCCCCCCGAACGCCAAATAACCGGCCCATATGTCTTAAGTGAGGAATCATTAATTTAATAATCAGGTGAGAAAGACTTATTCAAAGGTCACTGAACCCGATAAACTTTAGTCATACGGTACGTTCGTATCAAAACTGCTTGTCATCATATTTTAATTCTTATCTCATGTACTGAAGATGCTATTTACTTTGAATTAGTGGAAGACGTGAAAACCCTTGAAATTGTACACAAAAAACTGAAAAAGGCGTATAAAAAATCTGAATGAATGAAGGTCGCGTGGGTGTTTTGGAAAATTTTGTGTGTATCAAAAAATTCTGAATAAATTAATATAGGTTATTTTCCATATCAAATGAATCGACCAACGATTGGCGTATCTTGGCCTCTGCTGGGAGAACATTTATCGATATATTCTCTTATCGATTTCCTAACAGTTTTTGTGGGACAGCTATTAATCCTCCACAGAACCTCTGAGAAGCTGGTGGACCATTCTCTTCACTCCGTGAATCCACTGAAGTTAATCGAGTAACATAGAAATGCTGTAGTAATAACCATTTGCATATCTGAAGCCTTGAGTTCGCTCTTCTATGACAAGAGGATTAGCGGGAAGGATTTTAATTAGTATAAAAATAAGAAAGGAATAACTAGGCAAGCTATTCTCTGCTCATTCGCTAAACTCAGTCTCTTACTCAAAGAAAAGCGTCCCTTTATTTTCCTTTGAACTCAGACGATTTAGTTCCATCTAAGAAGAACTGTTAGAATAGACGAATGTAGATGAATGTATATCCTTATCAAGTTTGTAAAGAAGATATTATATCTAATATAAATTCCATAAACATAGACGGTTTGCATTAACTGGTGGTTGAAAATCAGCCTAAGTGTCGCGTCTCGACGCAAGCCTAGAACCAACTCCGACTGCGACCTTTAGACTCAGACGATTTAGTTCTATCTAAAAGAACTGTTAGAATAGGCGAATGCTGTAGGAGAGACCGCATCTTGGAAAGAGTCGCTCATCTAGGAAGGGTAGATGATAAAAATTTAACACGTGAAGCCGAAAAATTGGGCTAGACATCCACAAGTAATGTAGCAGAAGCTGAGAACGATGATAGAGAAATAAGAAAGTGCCTCGATAACATCACTGAAGATAAAACAAATGATAAACTTCTTATTTCTCAATTTCCGCCACTTCGTGAAGACATCATAGATTTAAATGCATGTAAAAGATATCTTCTCCGTAGCTATCAGATAACGTTCATATACAGCAATCGTACTTATATAACATCATCAGTAAATTTGACTAACGCTATGATAAAAGTTGTTAAGAGTTTAAATGTTCAGCATAGCACACATAGTTATTCAAAATGTTGTTAGCGTAAATATTAAAATTCGTAAATATGATGTACGTATATACTATAATACATACATACATATATTGTACATATACAATATACTATGAGAGAAAAATAATTTTTTGTTGTTCCTGTAATATTTACTTAAGTAAATATTAAAGGAACAACAAAAAATTATTTTTCTCTCATAGGTTGGGAAATTTTTTTAAAACCATTGTTACTTTAGATTTAAAAAGAGGTATTTATTTGTTTTAAATACGAAGTATTTCATATAATACGATTTGATATTATACGGTAGATGGCATCAAATATATATAGTGAGAACATTAGGCTGACAAATTATTTTTTACAGCAGAGGGAAGAAAACGCGTCTCTATAGATAGTAATAATTACTTATATATCAAAGGCTTTTCCTTATGAAAGAGATGACAAAAGAGCAATTAGATTTCCAGATGAGAATAAATCACAACCGCTCATAGCAATCTGCAATATAGGCACTGCGTGTAAATTATGCAAGTATTATTAATGGAGTCAGGCGTTACTTTGCGGAAATCCATCACTTTATGGACAGTCAAAAGTTTTACTTAGCTAAGATCCGCGACAAGCAAAACAACAACAGAAAATTAATAATGTGTGTTTTTCCGTTGGGTTTTTGGTTTAAGTTTTTGGTTTAAGTTCCAAATAAATCCACTTAACCCAACGGAAAAACACACATTATTAATTTTCTGTTATTGTTTTGCTTGTCGCGGATCTTAGCTAAGTAAAACTTTTGACTGTCCATATTATGCAAGTAATTAGTAAGAAACAGGAAAAGAACTGGTCTTTCCCCATTTCTTTATCTTCTCCCTTACAGATCCAATCACTTACAGAGTAACGTGGCTATTCGTACTATTTAAAGTTGTTTTTTTGTTACAGAATATTACACAAAAATATATCTGCATATTTGGTTTTGTAAATATTTGTTAAGAAAGGATAATGTCTAATAGACTATCTCGTCCGTAATATGAATGATGATGATAAAATGCTGAAATAGTGAAATGATTAATTTTAAATACTGTAACTCCTACAGAGATGTAGGTACTGTAACTCCTACAGAGATGTATAGTGAGTCTGGGTTTCTCTTTGTCCATAATACCTTAGTGTACATGATACCTTAGCTATGAGTGATTTTTTTACTACTGTAGTCACAGCCTAAATATATCCTAAGATCTTAAATAGTATTTCACATACAAACAATACTTATTTATATTTGTTTAAATCAACAATGTTCAATGTGCGAGAATCACATGACTAATTACACCGTGTGTTTGTTGTTTTCCCTACGTCATATCGTATGCGCTATTTTACTGATATAAATGATTATCGTATTATTATGCCAACCTTATCATTCTTTACATTGGGTGCCCGGTGGCAGAACTAACTCTTCAACTTTACTACTATTTTCAAAGAAGAATTATTCAAGCTATATCCTCATTCAAACCCGTATTGAAATTGCTCATATCTCTTTCAGCAAGATTTTAATATAAAATCAACTTCAAAAACAACAACAAAAAAGCCCTAGAAACGCATATACATTAGGTATCTTTGAGAATAATGCAGGATAAAGGATATTAAGAGAGGTTGTTAAAATAGGGAAGGAAAGATCGCTTCGGTGCTTTCCATTCTTTTAAAAACTAAATGTGTTCCTTCAACGCAGAGCACTCGGCAAATAAATATAAATAAACTTTTGTATCTGCCTAAGCGTTATGCTTTTTTTATACTTTAATTAATTTATATTGATTCAAAACTCACGCATTCACTTTTGAAAATATACTTCGAGAATAGGGAAATATACTTCGAGTGTATGTTAATCAAAAATTTCCACAATTATGCCCCGCAAATGTTAGAGTTAAGAATTTTTTATACCGGAAACATACAGTGATTACGCTAATTTATGTTTTAATGCAATAAGGATTTTTTTTAATTTTTATTATTATTTCAAGATATAAGAACAATGCAATGTATATACAAAAAAAAATTAACTTTGTTGACGCAGCGACCTAAAATGGATCTTGGCCTCTGAACAGATCTTACGCCACCGTGCACTGTCCTGCACCAAACTCCTGCCAGTTGCAGATTTGAAGGTCGCGCAAGTCATCCTCCACCGTGTCTCTCCAGCGGTACCTGGGGCGACCCACAGGACGTTGTACAGTTGGGCGCCCCACAGATGGGAGTAAATCACGATACCAAAAGATCATACTTGGAAATACCGGTCGGTTGGTTGGCTCAAGTATCGCTGGAGTTATGTGTCGCACTCCAAGCAAGAAAGACAAGAAACTGCACAACACCGTGACCGGTGGATTCCCGTAGTTTTGGAAGCCGAGGTACATTTATAGTCGTTGAGCTAGCAAAGTAAATTATTATAATAAATAAATCATGGCCTTGAATTTATTTAGTGCATATTTATTTATTTATTTGGCACAAACACAAGTTACAGTCTTAAAGAATACTATATAATATAAACTTAACAACGACCGGACTATAAGTCTTTAAATATGCGTACAGCATGGCTACATTTTAACAATTGGGTTACTTATGTAATAATGAAATACTATAAAATTGAACAGATAAAATTAAATAAGAAATATAAAAAAAATAAGGATAAAAATAATTTTGTGATCTATCGGCTGCCAATGATATAACGGAGCGATCGCTTTAATTGGTGTATTTTGATATCGAAAATATCGAACGTTTCTGTACCGTGGTCAATAAATATATATAAGCGTGTGATATACAAGACTTATACATTTAGGTTCATTATCCTCACCATTAGTGAACCCGAGGCAGTCCACTGCTGGACAAGGACCTCTGCAAGGCGAGGTTCACATTTAATTTCTTATCAAGTTTGTAAAGAAAAAGTTATATCGAATATGAATTCCATAAACATAGGCGGTTAGCATTATGTGGTAACCGAAGATCAGGCTAAGTGGCGCGTCTTGGCAGAAGCTTAGAACCAACTACGACTGCTGCATGTTGTTGATAATGGGAAGGAGGAATGTATCATTTCCTCTTGGATACCATAAGTCAATAGTGTATAATAAAAAAAAATATTTTAATCAACAAGATTAAAATATTTTTTTTCTTTAAAAACAAGAGTATTTCAGTGTACCACATTTTTTACACCGTTTTTTGAGCAGACTTTATATAAAAATGATATGAAATATCCCCAAGGTGATTGATTGTAATAATATTTGCTATATTTAAAACTGAAACCGCAAGCACAAATACATTTTGTATTAATTAAAAATCGAGAGATTCGAACAGCGCTACCCGTTTCCGCTATTTTTGACGTCATTGGAAACTACCATGAATCACGAGTGTTGAAAGAAATAGTTTTAAAAATTACTCCATTTTTGGTATTTTTTTTTTTATAATATGAGGCATAATTGACTCTACGCGCTATCTGGCCATAACGCCATCTTAAAAAAGGAGTCTTAATTAATATAATCTGTGCAAATTAAATAACAAGACTATTGACGGCAACATTTTAAGTCAATTTCGTTGTTTATTTTCGTTAAATTATGGTGTTTTAATTTATAGGGATATATATTATCCTTTATTTGATTTTTTAATGTAATACAGAAGAGTTATATGTTTATATTAAAAAAAGTATTTTAGTATAAGATACGCATTATTTATTTATATTGGTTTGTTACACACATTGGGTGAACCTTTCTCTCCAAATCATAAACTACTGAAATCAGAACAGCTACAATGCTTAAACGATTGTATAGCTATCACTATTATAAAATATACATACGTATTAGAGTATGTTTACATAAATATGTATTATATATTTATATAGTCTCGGTCTGTATGTGTGTGTGCGTGTGTATTTTTGTACATTCTTTATCCTTCCTACAAAATTTTACTTCGACTCGATAAATAGACTGACAACTGGCATTAAAACCACGCGGATGTAATTGAAAACAAATAAATAGTGTTTTAGCTGTGAAAGTACCGAAATTGTTTGAATTATAATTCTAATCTTGCGTTCAACCCAGCCTCATAGGTAGAACGCAAGTGTTAATTGGCATCAAAAATGCTGATGCAAGAATAAACGACAGTCCGTCAGCGAACGCGTACGGTACAGTTGTAACTCAAACTAAGGTCGCGTGCCGTAACAAGCTGATGTAAGTTGGGTTTCTTCTTACTAGGATCCCTTCGATATGGTCTATGACCGCATTTGTTACAGTGGTATTGGCTGCATCTTTGTCGCGCCTTCGCTCGCTTGGTTGTTGATGAAATAAACAAATAATTAGTTTTTTTCTTTTCTGTTACTTTTCCCGCCAACTTACATCAGTGACGTTGTGTTTTTATTTTATTTTCATAATCTTATATTATTATCAATCATATTGTTTAATTGTGGTGGTGTATTGTACAATATAGTTCGATTAAGACGTATAAGTGAAGTGATATGAAATAAATGCGTGTATCGTGACTTTTTAAGATGATTGAAAAAGTCCGTAGAAGGATTTATTTGGTAGAATATCCAACATTTTATCGAGACGTAACGTATAAGTTGACCAGTTATTTTTCAAGAAATTTCATATTCGTATCGTATTTTACTTGACATTGGTATAATAGTTATAACTAATTGCCATTAAAGAAAAGAAGAAAAACAGGGACTTTTCCCGCCAACCTGAAAATGTGATTTCGTATAACGAAGAAAAAAAAGTTACAATGGAGTTTTGCTTTGAAGAATTTGTGCCCGCTTAAGTAAATCCATTTCCTAATACAATTTTTTTTTTACTTATATACCGTGATTTGTAAATAGATAGATTTTAAATAGATATTGATTTGTAAATAGATATTCTTTATCTACACCAAAAAAAGTTATTAGGCAGAGACCACAGACCTCCATTTGCTACAATCCCAGCACACTTTCTTTGCTTCATCCACACACAACATTCTCCTTATACTTGTATAAGGAGAATGTTGTGTGTGGATCTCGTCGTTTAAGGACTCTTTTGACCTGACCTTTCTTGAGAACATCAGCGAGTTGGTCAAGGTATGTTCTCCTTGGAATTCCCCTACTGATCCTTCCATCCACATTCGCAACGTTCATTTCTTTTATTAGTCTTTGTCATTCAAAAGAGTCTTAATAAGAGTCATAATAGCCTAAATTGAATTAAAGACTTTAAAACAATTAATTTTACAAATAAAATACAATCACAGTTTTTTTAAATGTAAACTATGAAGATAATCTTCAACAGTTTATTCTTGCAATAAATATCCTAAGTCAAGTTCAAAGACACCTTAAATCTAGACGCTGGATTGCAGCGAATCCGCTTCGTCTGGCTTTGTGCCATATGCCCTCAATCGATGTCTAAAAACATAACAAGCTTTGTCTATGGACCTAACGTTATTACGACAGATAACATAACCATTAAGCATTTATATATTTTATAGCTTTATAAAGCTATTTATATTGACTGTGCAAAATTAATATATTAACATCAAAGAGTTTTAGTAAATTCCAACATATGTTGGAATTAATAAAAACTTTTTTTTATGGAAGAGATAGACAATGGACCGAATGAGGTACATGATGGTTAGTTATCGCTCACAGTCCATATACACTATATATCAAGAGCACAGATGATACCATAGAGTTAGATTCCTTATCCTTCTCCCAATTCCTCTTCCTATTATTCATAAATAATGGGAACAGGGAATGGGGATAATCACTCATCTCACGCGTAAAATAAACAAATCTGTAATAAGGACTGATGGTGGTATAACCATTCTGAATAGAAGCCTGGTTGTAAATAGACACAGGTAGTTAACGGGCAGCAGCTGATAGCCTATGGGCTTTTACAGCTTTATCGGATTCTGGGTTATTATATGGGTAATTCTGCAAAATAAAAAAATTGAGAATCTGCGCAACCTGCAGATTCTATATGCCTAACGACGTGTTGGAGGAACACGTGTGTGTATCTCTCTCTCTCTCTCTGTGTGTGTGTGTGTTCGTGTGTGTAGATTTTACATTCGTCATGACGCTACATTAAACGTGTTGGGGTGGTATAGACCTATGTACATCTCTAGGATCGCTACTAGTCCCCTAGGCCTTAAGATCTAGTGGGTGAAAACCGATCAAATACCTGAGGGACATGGGTAGAAAGAGGGTGGCCGCATTAAAAATATAATTTTATTTGTGATTACAAAATTCTATTTAATTTTTGGCATGCGATTAAGTAATTTCTTCTATATTATTTTTTTTAAAGTCTTAAATTTACGTACTAGTAAGACTGTTATTCGTATTTATTGCTGGCCATTTGCAAATGTCTTTAACATTTAATTTAAGTTATCTGTGAATGACTTTATTGGCAATCGACAAAAAAGGCGCGTGATTAATAACGCGCCTTTTTTGTTGCTTAAAATAACCAACTCATAAATCATAGTTCGTAAAACCTTCACGCGTTCAAGTTGCGGTTAACGTTCCAATTTAACATGACTTTTTAATTTAGTTCAATTCAACGAACGGCGAGCGAATGTGCGCGCGCAGACGATGACGTAAAATCCTCCCAGCGTCCAACGGGCGGGTGAAAAATAAAAACTATTTTTTAAAAAAGGAATTATAGTTAATAATTGTTTTCTAATACTAATATAATATTTTATTTGTATAATATTATTCATAAGGGTTATATAAAAAATTCAGAGATACTTTTTTGTGAATTTTGTATTTTTAATATTCGTCGAGCCAAGCATGAATGACTTGAAGGGAAAATTATCACATCCTCACAGAATTTCGACATTAGGTAGGCGACGTTGATTGCTTTCCACCAGGTGACACGCCTGCTGCTGACACGTTTGCCTTCGTATCCAATAAAAAAGGTGGTAAAATGTGTTTCCGCGTTTGGTATGGTGATTGCAAAAATCTGAAGGCCGAATTCCTTTCTTACTTTACTTTTTTCTTCCCCTTCCATTATTCAAATGCTTACCCACTGTAGTCAATGCACCTGCAGTGATCTTCGAATAACATATGTTCATGCGATGGTGATTACTAACCATCAAGTGACCTTTCTTTTTGGAAGAGATAGACAAGTGCCTATGTCTTCCAAAAAGAAGAAAATTCAAAAATAATACAATTAAACCAATTTCAAATAAAATTATTCTAAAAAATATATATAATATATTCAAATTGAAAAGATAAATAAATCTTAACGGCAAAAATAGCAAATAATAAATCGATGATGCAATATGTGATTAACTAGAAGAGACAAAAAAGTGGCGCCATCTAGTAAAAATTATAATAGATTGGACGACCTTCAACCCAAAATACACGACGTTTTGACAGCTTAAAAAAAAACAAAGTCATCTGTCAGAAATGAATATTTAAATTAGTGGAAAAAATTATTTGTTTTATAGCCGACTATAAAATTTATGTTCAGTTTTTATGACGATATTATTTATTTAATCTTCGCTACTATATATAGATATTAAGGAACACACGGAAACCTTCAAAAAATAAACATATTTTTCTAAGTTCAACGCTTCAGCAATGCCTCTTTCTTTTGTTATGATTATGTGACAATTAGTTATGACTATTATGCTAGTGTCAAAAATGAAATAAAAACACTACGATGTTGTTGGCGGGAAAAGTCCTATCACATAAAAAAAATATAATATTTGTAAATAATAATCAAATTTTGATGCTTGTTTGTCCAAGTTAGATTTAGGAAAGTGAGTTAAATTCAAAAATAATGATGGCTTCTTTTTGAATTGGTGCACAGCTAGGATCGTGAGAACGTTCCTTTTCTTGGATGCCTAAATCCTTCGTTGGCTTAATTCATCTCTCCACGAAGGATTAATAACGCTGATAATCATATTATTTTAATAGATTTTTTTATTAATATATAATTTATTTATAATAAAGGCGATAACATTGCGATATTTCTCACAACAGTCTTGTTGATTGTTGCGGTTAGCGCTTGACATAGAAACGAGGAGTTTAATTTACAAACCATGATAAAGTCCCGTACAAGGTGCCGTAACAGTTTTGACAGGAAGACATATGTGTCTCGAAGTTTTAATGGTATTAAATAAGACATACAATACACTGAAGACTTTATGACGGACATATCGTTGAGATCTCGTTTTTATTTCCTTCACGTATTGGAAACCCTCCAATAACATAAATTTTATATTTAACGCTTGCAACACTTCAAGATATTTTTTTCTTTGTTTGTTTGATAGCAATTAGCTATAACTATTATGCCAGTATCAAGTAAAATATAATAACATCAAGTATTTTGTTATGTATTAGTCAGATGATGACGTTACTTCTTGTTAAAATGGTGGCCATTTTTCCAAAACCTATGAACTTAGAATTGGAGCCAACTTCAAAACTTACAATACAATCATTTATTTCATAGCAGTACACTTATATGTACATCTACATAAATCGAACTATAATGTACAATATGCTACAAAAATAAACAATATAACCGAAAATAACTAAAATTATGACAATGTAATAAAAACACAACGTCACTAATGTAAGTTGACGGTAAAAGTCTTGAAGGAGTTTCTTTTTTGATAGCACATTTTCATGAAATCCGGCAATTTAGTATATGTTTAACTTTTTTCGTTGCTGGCAATACCTGTGTTAATTATCATTAATAATTAAAGAAATATCTTAAAATGTAGTCTATGAAGTTTCGTATTCAATTTAATAAGCCACATTGCACGGATTTACAATTCATGTCCTTTCTGGGTTTTTTTTTTTGCACAGCCTATATATATATCCCAACGTTATGCACTGGGTTTCCCGATTTCAGAGGAAACAAACTTAAATCCATCATCCTTATCTAAAACAGGACAGTCAGCCATTTAGTTCTTGATCTACCCATGTATATTTAACAAAAAGATATAACTAAGATAAGAAGTTTTTTAAAAGTAAAATAACAACACAATTTTATTATTGTGAGTTAAACCCAAAAATCGTTGGGTCGGTTATAAACTAATAATTATAAATTTAAACGTGATAATAATTGACATCTAATGTGGTCACAGACAAGAATTAGCTTAAAAAAAGAAAAACGACCCAAAAAAAAGTTGACCTGACATTGAAGTATGAAGTATAGCGCAAAACGTCATGATACATGAAAAAATGGACATCCGGAATTGATCACAGAGTAGAACACATTTATAGACATTTACTTAATACTTTCAAAAGCATTGTCGCAGCTTGACGAAATTATTACATATATAAGATATTGCTGGTCAGGCCATGGGAAAGAGTTTAGATTATGTCAGGGATTTTTTTATTAATAAAAAAGAATTTATTTTAGTGAACATGCCACCCTTATCCTTTAATCTGGGAGGTGTCTTTTCTTTAAATGTCAACTTCTAGATATTTGTAGATCCCATTACAAGAAATTCCGCTGATATTTCACAAATATATATGTTCCATATTCCAAAGATATGTACCATACACGTGCTATATTACATGCGAGGGGAGGAACGATTTCATTCTTAAATAATTTTTCATGCGTGCAAAGGAGTAAGATGTATATAAACGGTTAAATATGCCATTAAGCAGTGTCTGTCTCTTTCTGTGAGAAGTTTTTTTATGTGTCCTGTCACATTACATGACGCACTCACTGACAAAAGGTTATAGGACATAGGCAAGAGTATGTACATATAAATTATATCTATCCATTCTAGCTAAAGCTAATACTTAAAATTAACAGAAAATAACTATTAGCCTCTCGCTTCCCGAGGTCAACTCGTACCAGTTCATATAGCAACATAGCGGCCTCTGAGAGCGGATAGGCCGATATACTATTACTATTACCTATGCTAAACCGGCTTATGTTTAATCTATTAAAAATGTGCAATCTAGGGTTATAATTTTTCATGCATACCTTATAGTCGAGGGTCTAGAATCAGACTATTTATACCAACTTAAGCCCCTGGGTTTACGTACAGACACTGCAAAAATTATAAATAAATATGTGGAGCCAATGATGAATGAATAATAGTTTAGTATCAATTGTGCTATCTCTAAATTATAACTACTCTGTATACTGTTTGATAGACTGTAAATTGTGTCTACAGTGACGAGGTGGCGTGTTCAGCTCGACGCGTTAGCGCTAGTGATGTTACACGAGAAATTTGGACTGTCATCGGTATCTTAGAATTATTTAACTGTGGTGGTGTGTACAATATAGTCAAGTTGAGAAAGAATGTAAACACACACTGGGGTTATTGTTCACCAATGTACGCGATTGTGTTTTTATTTCACTTTAATTACCAAATGTTAATACTTGTAAAATGACATATTAAATGAGTACGATACACGAATTTTTGAGTTAGAATAATCACCATTTTATCAAAACTTAATTTGACAAGCTAATTAAATAAATTTATAACACGGGCTTGAAACCAGAACCGTAACTGTATCAAAGGATAACGTAAATAGAATGAAAGAATTTTTATACATACACTTACAATATTTATTTTTAAATTACCTTTACAAAAAAACACCGACAATGAACACGAAGAGAAAAATTATAACATTATTTAAATAACTTTTTATTTTATTTTATTATTCATCATAATATTATTCGATCAGCACTAACATCCCACACTTATCGAGTAACGGAAAGTTGATGTGCGATGTAAGATGATTTGAAGATGATTAAAATTGAATCTATTGAATTTGTCAATCTATCAATAATTTTTTTTTATAAAAAACTTGCAAATTAATGCGCATTTTATAAGTAAACTATGTTATTTTAGAAAAGCTTTTCAAATTCACTTTTCGGTTGTCTTCCGTAGAGTCTACTATACCTGAAGATGCCTCGTGTTGGGGCGAAACACGTGTCGTTTACAAGATGGAAAAGTGATAATGTGTGTTTGGTGTTGTGTATAGTGGTTGGTGGGTGGAGTACCGATTTTCGGTAAGTTTTTGGTTTAAGTTCCAAATAAATCCACTTAACCCAGAAAATTATTTCTGTTATTGTTTTGCTTGTCGCGGATCTTAGCTAAGTAAAACTTTTGAATGTCTATATAGTGATGGATTTCCGCAAAGTAACGCCTGACTCCATTAATAATTTTATATTATTCATAATAATTTTATTAAGTAAATTTGATGAACTTTTAATTTATTTTTCCTAATACAATAAAATTTTATTTAAAATAGTAATGTTATATTAACCATTAATTAAATATAGAATTTGTGTCCTAATTTAATATTTTTTTAAACGGTAAGTTCTGATGTGACGCAATCCAACCACTGAGCCAAATAGCAATCAGGCTGTGGTCGAAGATTTATGTTTTTTAAAGTCACTGACTTACTACAATGATTTTATTGTTTATATTTATAATATTTATATATGAGTATATAAATAAATCAGTATATGATAAATATTCCAGTGTTCCCACTGGCTCTTAATTTCTTTACTGAAGCTTTTGGTATTCAATTAAGGAAATAGTTTCCAAGAAACTCGCGTGTATAAAACGTAAACGAATCAACTTGACGCATTATGTAAAAAATTCCTAAACAATTATTGATCAGGCGCCAGTATGATTGTGATCTTCCGAGAAAAATGTCGGATATTTTTTCTAAATTAGCGCAGTTATGAAAGCTGTATTACAGATTATGGCCAATCCAATCCAATCCAATTGGTGTTTTAACTCAGATTAGCAGATTTGATATTTTTTCATACTTTAAATGTTTTCCTGAATTTTGGATATCTTACATAATTTTTCTGTACCTTAAAGTAGAAAATAGTTGAAAAATTAACTAAACTCCAAAATCGTCAGAAACAAACGCTTAAGCTACCGGCCAATTTATTTATTTATTTTTTAATTTTTTATGTAGGATATCTTACAAGATTATTTGCGTATTACTAATTAATATATAACAAAATGAGAAATAAAATCGTATGTGATAATGCTGATAAAAATCGGAGGCAGTCATGAGGACTGCCTACAGAAGTGAAAATATAAAACTGTATTTTGAAATTTCAAACTAATTGTATCATTATATAAATTATATAAGTAAATAAAAATTGAAGTCTTAATAATGTATAAATAATAAAAAATAAGTTAACTATTAATATTTTTAATAAATAAACAATTTTAATATTTTAATAACATATACCTTAAGCATTAGTATGTTGCTGACGCGAACCCTATATAGATTTTTTCCTTACCGAAAGTTGTGTAACGCGGCTGTAGAAGTTTTAACTTCAATATGATTGTGTTTCCTTTTTATTTTTAAGTTGTATTTACTTTATATTAATATTTATTGTTTAAATTGATGCTTTATTAGACAATAAAATAAATGACTTAATCTAAAATCATAAATAAACTTAACTAAATCACAAAACTGTAGTCGAACTCGTAACCAAATAAGCAACTATGAATCACTTGGTCATCATGATTAAACGTTATTCTGATTTAAGAATTATCCATAGTGGTTTTCCGTGAAGTTCTTCCGTTGCGAATACTCATAATAAATTTTGCCGCGTTTATACCTATCCTATTAAACCATTAGTCCATTATGTCTTCTAGTTAAATCTTCCATTTTCTTTGTCGCGCCGCCTCCATTTTCCGTTGCCTTGGGTTATTTATCCAACCCACGGTCCCCATTTAATTGTTAGCTTTTCTTAATAACATGTTAATCATTGCTCGACTATGTAGCGTGATTTAATAAATACATCGGGTCGTGTGCATGTTACTTTATAATTTATTGCACAACATAAACAAAAATTAGACTTTTCCCGCCAGCTTACATCGGTGACGTTGTGCTTTTATTTTGTTTTCATAATCTTCTATTATGATCGGTTGTGTTGTTTAATTGTGGTGGCGTATTATGCAATATGGTTCGATTAAGGCGTATAAGTGAATCATAGTTATAGGTTAATTGTATTCAAAGAAAAAATAAATAATTTTCATAAGGTAGAAACATAACATGTCTTGTCTACAGGATAAATGTGTAGGTTATTCGGTGCAATATGAAAACTATTGCAAAATACCAATTTGTAAATACATTATTAAGAACATAAAACGTAATTACTACTCTATACATTTTTGTATTAAGCTTAATTATTTTCAAGAATTTTTTTACAGGCCATGTAAAACGCTGCTGGGCACGTTCCTCCCTATTTTCGGAGGAATGGTCATTATACTCATGACATCATTATGGTCATGCTGGTCCAAGACAGTTTGGCACTTATACATTAGTTAGCCTATTAACATAAGTTTATGCTCTTTTTGTAGCAAAGCAACAAGAAACACGTTTTATTTTTAGTAAAACACTTTTTATGTTTTGTTTTATGGGATAGTAAGGCAAACGAGCAGGCGTGTTACCTGATGGAAAGCAATCAACGCCGCCCATAGACATCCGCAGTGCCATAGGCAGAGCGGAAGTCTTGCCGGCCTTTGAGGAAAGTGTCATTGTGGGAGGGGTGAGGGGGGTGGGGACTCAACCGCTCACTGGATGGGTAGGTAGCCAAGCTACAACTCTGACGCCGGTTTTCTGCGGGAGTGTGGTACTTCCCCGGGCGTACAACAAGAATTTAGTCGGATTTGAACTTAAAAACACTGAGGCCAAGGTAACTTTTTGGTTATTCAGATTCTACTGTAAGACCCTTTACGGAGAGTTTTTTTTTTTATATATGATAGGAAGGCAAACGAGCAGGCGGGTCACCTGATGGAAAGCAATCAATTCGTCCATAGACATCCGCAGCGCCACAGGCAGTGCGTTGCCGACCTTTAAAGAAAGTGTCATTATAGGAGTGGAAATGGGAGGGGGAGGGTGTTGGGACGCCGGAACTCAGGCGCTCACCGTACGAAGCGCGGTAGGTGAGCTACCACTTAGACGCCGGTTTTCTGTGGAAGTGTGGTACTTCCCCGGGCGAGCCGGCCCATTCATTGTACAGACAAATAATATGCCATTCTTGACAAAGTAGGTATACAGATATTATAGCCTATAGAGGTTACATATTGTAAAATTTCAATATTCTTTTCGTTTATACTTTCTTGTTATATCCTCGGCCTAATTATCGACATTTGTAAGTTTAATGGGAACGAAAAGTAATTGGTTTACTTTTATAGTGTTAAAATTTTTTTTAATACATTTCTCACTTTATTATTTGGTATGAAAAGAGCAATTTTTGAGGTGAAGACCGGCAACGTATCCGAGTCCTCCGGCGTCGCGGATGTCTATGGGCTGCTGTGATCACTTGCCGCTTGATGATCCGCATACTCGTCAATCAATCGAATCATCTACACCCTGTTAGGGGTGTAGGAGCGAGCCTCAGGGATGAACCCCACTACTCAGACATACGCGGTCTTTGCACCGCCATTGCCAGCTGTTTATAGGCCTCGTGTATTTGGCTAACCCCCTCATCTTCGTACCCGTCGAGCAGGGTCAGGCCAAATACGTTATACATCGCCGTGTTAAAGTCCACGCCGGACTCCATCACGACGACGAGCTCGTTGAGACGCATGCTCCTTTGCGATCGGATACGCTTTAAGGTTATCTGTTAGAGTGCATGAAAAGTAAGAAGTGAGAATAATGTTTTTTGGAATTACGACTTCTAATAATTAGGCCGACTATATATTTTTATAGCATATAGACAGCAACTGACAGAGACAGCATGAAACATCGTAGTTTGAACACGTGACATTAGATGTCGCTTATTTAATTATTGAGTTACAATAAATTCTGTTAATGTTATGAAAATGAAACCATGAAAGCCTATGATAAAAAAGGTGATGGAGAAATTCTTTGAAACGAGAGGCTGGTTGGCTTCATGGATACCGTTATGTTTGCTGATTCTACAGCTTAAGTACTCCATATTCTTGGCCAGTATTTTAACTGAGCTTAATGCCGTTACTTGATTAAATAGACAATTAATAAATAAGTAAACGCAAATAAGGATTTTTGGCCGACGATACGAAGCTCATTTAAATATGCAATTTATGCAACCTTTCCAAACCTTTGTAGATATTACGTCTTCATTTCATTTAAACTGAACACCATACTATACTATTGAGAAGAACATCACTATCTTTAATAACGAAACAAATTAACAGAGTCAGGCGTTACATCCTTTTTGGAATTACTATTATAATGAGTTATGATATGAAAAACTTTTTACCCTAAAGCCGTCAAAACAAATGTGTGTCACCTACTTACGTAACGTAAAGGAAATAAGTATAAAAACATCGTTATATGACTACGATTTTAACTATATAAAATAAAATCCGGGTTTTATTAGGCCTGTTATTCGTTCTTCTACATTGATAGCAATAAAATAACTAGTATACCAGTACCAAATAAAATATGTAGTTAACAAGCATCTTACAAACAAACTTAATACGATAAAGGATTATAGCGTCGAAAAAGTAAGACGATACACGACAATAAGTTTATTACAAATATTTCAGTAGATTTTTACGAAATCCAGGAAAAATGTTTTCTTTATTTATTAAATTTTGTTTATTAAATGGAAAAATTAATTAAAGAAAAGAGACCTTCTAATATTTGATTAATTAATTTATGCATTTAAAATTAATTGGATGTTTGTTCAAAAGGAACATGCTACCAGTTAACTTAATTTTTATAACAACTGCCTTTGCCACGTTTTCAATTAATATGACCAAAGAAATAATGACCTTGAAATGTTTTTAATAAAAACGGTCACATTGTAGCGACACACCTAACGATTAAGAAGGAAAACTGTTTTTAATAATCTAAATGAAATTACTTTTAAAGCAATTTCACCTTTTTTGGCTAGTAACCCAGTACTTACGAAATCTAACTACTAATTTACTAAACAATTGGCTGATAATTGAATTTATATTGATAGGATGTGTAAGTTTTTAAAGTCATTAATATAAAAGTATAATTTTCCGCAATGAAACCTTATATTTAGGTACGAACATTTATAATTGACAAATGTTCAGTATGATGTCGACGAAGTCGTACTTAAGTTAAATATTGAAAATATATAGTAATAAATATTTTGTATAAACGCCATCTATGTAATATTATGAGAACGAAGTAGTATTGTTAAAGATGCTATTGACACCACATAAGATAGAGTGAGCCGGTAGAATGACTTAAACAAAGTTTAATTTAATCCTTATTACGAAGTTAACCAGCTGATAGCGTCTAGAGCAAAATACAATTTTATTACTTTGTGAATTAAAATATTTATTTATATTAAAGAATTATTATGTGCATTGCTTTAGTTATTAGTGTGTTTTTGTGAAGAGTGTACTTTTTTGAAAAAGTTTTAAGCGAGTAATAACTTTGTATTATTTTTCTAACCTCAAATAAAACAAGAACTTGGTTGGTATTGTTTGTTTTACAATTTATTTATAATTTTATTTTTAATATGTTCGATTTATTTTTTATTTCTTAATTGGCTTCAATAAATTTAATATTTTGGAGTAACAGTATGGAGTAAACCATGCTAATGCAAAAATATGCTGATATTTACGATAGTTATTCTCCACTTTAATTCTTTCTTGTTTGTACAGTTCAAGGTTATTGATATTTATTTAATTATTTATCAATGTATGCGGTAGTACGTTATATGAGTTAGAATGTTATATTTGTAGTAGATATTGTTATTTACGATTAAAAGCTTATGTAATTCTATGATTCAAGAAGTAACGTTTGTGTAAAATTTTAATATTTTACAACTAATAATAAATGTGCGTAGAATTTACTCGCTTTATTTATAGCTTAAAGTCTTAGATCTTACCTTGTCTGCCGTTTCAAAGATATAATAATAATGTATAACATGATGGCGGCCAAACAACAAACTATCTGGCAACTAACCCGAATGTTAATTGCCTTAAGTATTCCCCACTTTGACACTAATGACTTCTAAAATGCACTCACCTAAAACGTTATCGCATCAAGTAAATGCAACCGTTCAACTGACTGGCTCAACTTCGCGGCCGGCGAAAGTGATTTCTTTTTCTTCACACTGGATGCCAGGCGTCGAAACTCAGGCATGTCCGTTACAATGCACCGCGAAAGAAGGGATTCTATTTTCGAAATAAAATTAAAAAAAAACAACACTTAAATCCTCAACACTGCATCCGATACACTAAGTGACAATGTATATCGCGTGGAGTGAGATGTGGTCGATCATGTTCGTCTTCGATGTTCACACGGTCGCATGGCACGTGCGTCGTTCGACTATTACGTAGCAGCGGGCCTCCGGGAGCCGAGTCCCACGCAAGGAAGCCGACAATGAAATTATACGTGATCGTGGACGCGATGGCGGTAACACGTACTGTAGATTTCGTTTTCTCGAAAGGGACCACTGCACGGCGTACAGGAACGACAGAAGCGAACAGTTAGCATTGACTGGACTGCGCTTCGGGCGTGCAGGATGCGATCCATTAGGCAAAAGTGCGTCCATTATTGTATTGTCGTGGGTTTATCGTTACGTCTCTGTCTCCTCAAATTGCCGGGAGCGATAGACGTGTGAGAGCCGTTTTGGAGGTTAGCCTTTGTTTTTACAACACCCCACATATGTCTTACTGCTAACCATAGGGTGTACCAATTTCTGGGAAAAAGAATTCATTATTCCGGAATAAATATCTATAGGCCATATAAACATTTATCCCAATGCATACATGTATACCATCAAGCCTGTTTCTGGTAGGTGTAGGCACAGACCACAAAGCTCCATCTGCTATGATCCCGGCTTCATCCACACTCATCACTCTCTAAATACAAGCTCGTCGGTTACGGGCAGCAGTCATAATGCGCTAATAATATCATTAAGTATGCCTTTGTTTAATGTGCATAACAATTTCATGAAAAATTATTTAACTTGACCAAAGAAAGACGTAAGTGCGCATATAATAACGTTAAGGGAAAATGAGCTCTGCGTCTGCTATGATGCTTGAAGTTAATTCGTACAATGGAACAAAAGGGTCTCGTCACGGGACCGGATCCAGGCATTACTCACGGCTGTTGACTCAATTGAACGGTTTAACGCGACCGAAGCTCCGGAGAAGTCTGTTTCCGGTTATTTTTCACACACGAACTTATATGTTGACGAGTCGTATTTAACCATGCTTCCGATAAGATTTTTTTATGGGATAGAAATGCAAACGAGCAGGCGTGTCACCTGATGGAAACCAATCAACGCCCCCAATAAACATCCGCAGTACCATAAAGTTGCGGAAGCGTTGGTGTTTGAGAAATGTGTAGGCTCATTTTTGAAGGTTCCAACGCCTTATCGGTTCGGAAATACCGCTGGAAATATCACCACAGGGTAGTGGTGCGTGGAATGATGTACTGGATTATCGTTTATACAGGTGGTAGGGATGAAACTTTTCTTTGTGGCATTTAGACAGCAGAAAGGTGGCAACCCTACGCACAGGGCAATTATGGGAGCAAATACCAGTAGGACTGCGTATGCACAAAGGCTCGCCCCACTATTCGCTTAGAAGGGAACGATCGGGACTCGATGCGGGGATTACTTATTTTGATATTATTTATTTTAATTGTACTATCAACACCGGCCATAGACATCCTTAGTGCTATAGCCATTGAAGAAGCATTGCCCGCCCTTAAGAAATGTGTAGGCATGTTTTTATACATATTTTTTCTCTCCCTTCGATCCTTTGCTAAATGTAATATTAATAAATCAGGTACATATGTAATTTATTTTGTAAATAAATTACATACATTTATTTGTATACAGGATGTCCCAGAACTCAACGTCAACCCGAAACGGGGTGACAGGATTGATTGTAAACATCATGAGAAAAATCAGAAAAAAATCTATCCCATGCAGTTTGAAAATTTATGGGCATTTAAGAAAAACCTAGAAATTTGGTCAAACTGTAACCATTTTTCGGTTATTGTGGTTAATTTTTATTATTTTTGTTCATTTAAACTTTGGAACCGTAACCCTAAATAACATTTCTAGAATCACAGTAAAAAATAATGAAATTGTCAAACTTTGTCGACTTTGAAAGGCCCTCCTTGAAAAAAAAGTACTAGAGTGCCTTGGCAAGTGCATTTAATCAGTATTGTAAAATGGTATAATACTTGTTAGTTTCATACTTAAAAAAACAAGTAAAAAAATAAAAACCTCAAGTAACCCGATTTTTACTAACCCATTTTACTCAGTTAAAACGTTTTTTATTCGCACAAGCTCTTGGTAGGATCTTAATTTTAAGATCTTCATATAGATTTTTTTTTTCTGATTTTTCTCATGATGGTTACAATCAATCCTCTCACCGCGTTTCGGCTTGACGTTGAGTTCTAGGACACTCTGTATATACCGCCCAAGGCCTCTGACAGTCTTACTAAGCACTGTACATACAATAAAAATGTATAATTATACAAAACATTTCCACGGTGAATAACCAAATATGTAAACAATATATTGTACGTGATAAAAGTGCAATGGACGAATTCCTAGACTGTGTTGTGATGCTTTTGAATGAATAATGTGCACGGGGTCATGTTTATTTACTTACTTTCTTGTCGAGCTGTTTATTAATTTTAGCACTGCATTTCTATTTTTTTACCATTCAGTCGTTTTACAGTGTTTCCGCGTTTCGCACGGTGAGTGTCGGTGAGAATTCGCAAACCTTATTATTATCGTTTCGTTTATTTCCTTTTTCGCCATCCCATTAAATCCCTCTTCCCCTCCCATTTTTGAAATTCGAGAAATCAGAATAAAAAGGATCCGCAAGAACCAAAGTCACTTACGTAATCTTTCGAATTAGCAAACTGAAGTGGCAATGGGCATGTCTACTTTGTTGGAGATTCGACAACCGCTGGAGTGTTGGTCGCCCCCCCCTCCTCCGGGCTAGACGGTGTGACAATCTGCGCAGGGCGGCTGGCAGTAACTGGATGCGTCAAGCCGAAAATCGGGCTAGGTGGTGTTTCTTGAGGGAGACCTATGTACTGCAGTGGACTGCCGCGGTCTGTTGATTGATTGTACTGTAAGGTAGGCGATGCGTCTACAGTGCACTGAGTATTCTGGACGTTCATGAGCAGTGGTGATTGTCTACAATCAGGTGAAATTGTCATTTGCCCCCGCGTAATGGTCAAATGCACATTTAGAATTGCACACGTTTTTGAGCAGTTTAAATACTGGCTGATAATAGTGGATGTTTTTACTTGCCTTATATTTTTTTAAAAAAATAACACTTTTTTTATTCATTTGTTTTTCATATTGACGGTTGCAGTTTTCGCGCGTTTCAGATTGTCATTGCAGAACTAGATAAAAAAATCTTATATTAAAATAATTTAACAAAAGTAGAACTTAATTTTCATCAGCCATGAACATTTAAGGTAGAGTAATATTTTAGGGCCATTGTTGTTTTTTTTTTTTTTTGTAAATATGTAATGACTTTGGTTGCGAGTTCTTAAGTCGATACCGGTTTTTGTTCTCCCTTTCCGACCAATCCGTCTTTTCTAATGACGATCATTTGCAACAATAAAATTTGCTATGTTTTTTTTAAGTCCAAAAACTTACTCTTATCGTTTTTTTTGTTTTCAATGTATAATAGTTTACAGAAACATACCAGTGTTAGTGACAGTGGTATTATTTGGGTTTTAGGGGCGATGAAATATCTTTTTAAAAAGCTTTATAATATTTTTATTTTACATAATTTACTCTTCCGCCATGAGTGTGCATAATTGTTCACATCCCGGGAAATTCGGAAAACTTAATAAATATGAATGATTTTTCACATATTTGTTTTTATGATGTCCTTCTTACTAATAAGTCTTTTCAATATATATATATATATATATATATATATATATATATATATATATATATATATATATATATATATATATATATATATATATATATATATATTATTTATGTTTACAGAATCATACCAGTGTTATTGACAGTTCAATTAAGTTTTAGGAGCGATGAAATATCTTTTTAAAAAGCATTAATTTTTATTTATTTTAATTATAATTACTATTTTTATTGCTATTTCTGAATGATTCAGCCGCCTTAAACTTAAAAATGACATAACACTAAAAAAAACAAACTTAATGATGATGATGATAAACTAAGAGTCACTTGAGACTGTCCGTCTCTCGATGCGCGATGCATCCGTTGGGCGTGACACATCCCACGGGACCACCTAGGGTCCGGATATAGTCAGCGGTTTGACCGCCTACACATTTATCGTAACGGTCTCGCGGTATTTATTTATCCGGATGCATAACTATTTATATATATTTTCGTGTTGTGTAAATAATTGCTACGATGAATGTGAGAGGAACGACGAATGAGTGTGGAGGAAGCAAAGGTGTGCCAGCATCATAGCGGATTGAGATCTGTGGTCTCTGCCTACCCGTACCCGATATGTAAGTACATTAACCCTCCTATAACGCGGTAGATCGATTCCGCGTTATACGAGGGATCACTGTAATGTATAATCCATGTTTCTAAAATTCAAAAGCTGGGAACAAAAAACTAAATAAAATAATTTAATTTTATAAAAACAAGATGTGCAAACAAAGTTGCTTATGGACTGTCGAATCATTGTAAATTTTTCACAGTACATACAAATATATGACTTGGGAAATCCACGCGTTATACGAGGGAAAATACGTGTTATACGAGGGACATGAAATCGCATTTTACGAAATCGCGTTATAGGAAGGTATACTGTATGCATGTATGTTGTGTAAATAAATAATAAATTCACAATATATACAAATATATGACTTGGGAAATCCACGCGTTATACGAGGGACATGAAATCGCGTTTTACGAAATCGCGTTATAGGAGGGTATACTGTATGTATTTACGTTGTGTAAATAACTAAAAATAAAATCATTTTTTTTTGTATAATTATTATTTGTACATAGTACGTGAAATGTGATAGAAGTGCACACAATATTTCTCCAGCCAGTATGAATACTGCACATTAGCAAAGCGAGGTCAGAGTTCTATAACCCTGTTTTCAACATGTGCTTCCACACGTGACCGTTATTGCAGTAAAACGAATGTTATATGTATGTATATAACATCCTTAATTCGTTTGCGAAGGTCGATATAAGATCTTATAATAAGTGCGTAGATGACATATATATTTTTTTAAATATTTATAATGATTTAAATGATTTCAAATCCAATTTCTAATTTAAAAAAATATTGTAACCTGAAAAAAGTTAGTTCCAATTTTGTTTTTATTTATTTATAGAAAATATTTTATAACGGAGAAAAATATTGCGAATTTTATTATTTTTTTCGTATAAAATAATTTTAAGTATAAATAATGAAGAAAACGATTTCGAGTTAAATTATTACTTTTTCAGAAATAAAATAAAAAGTTTAAAATTATTTTTTATTTTACAATAAATACCTAAAAAAGTACTTAGTACTGTCCATAACTTATATGATATTTATTTTTAGTATAAAATTAACTTACTCTTCATTTATATGTTTAATATACATTTTTAACAACAACAAATAGATGTTCTTTCTTACATTTTCCATTCATATAAATAACAACTGTAATGTCTTTTACTATAAAACTTATAGTTTCAAAAATTTTTGATAATTAAAAATGTAACAAGAAATGTATAATAGGTATTTTATAACATACCTATCATAAATTTCTTTCTCTGCTTTGTATACAATTGATATAAAAAGAAAACAAGTCATAATTTCGCTGTCGTCTACCAACCTTCGATAGCTCAGTTGGTAGAGCGGTGGACTGTAGAGGTATTAAGTCAAAGTCATCCATAGGTCGCTGGTTCAAATCCGGCTCGAAGGAATCCTTTTTTTTCCCATTTTTTATTTCTCAACAATTTTGTATAGACGTATTCAATGGTAAAATAGAGATTTGTGAT
This sequence comes from Baronia brevicornis, assembly GCA_031353405.1. Classification (NCBI taxonomy): domain Eukaryota; kingdom Metazoa; phylum Arthropoda; class Insecta; order Lepidoptera; family Papilionidae; genus Baronia; species Baronia brevicornis. The sequence continues at coordinate 193,569 of JASFAT010001306.1, forward strand.
ACAATATAGTAGTATGAAGATTAAAAGTAGACAAAAATATTTCTATAGTCGAGTTTAAAATGATTTTTTTTTATTGTTTATTCAAAATAAGTACTAAAAACTAAGTACTAAAAATAAAACAAAATAAGTACTAAAAATAAGTACTAAAATAAGTAATAAAAACTGGTAAATTAATTATGTAAATTAAAAAAAGGTCTGTTTCCGCCCGGGATCGAACCGGGGACCTTGTGCGTGTGAAGCACACGTGATAACCGCTACACTACGGAAACGTTGCTCTTGTGTCTATAATTTGTAATATGGTTTTAACTACGTATATATTTTTTAATAATTAAATTAAAAACTAAAATGATATTTACGCCTTGTTATTTGACTTATCATGTCATAGAAATAAGATAATCGTTTAACGTCACAGTGATTATTTTATGTTTGTTATTTTATTTATATTTCAAGAACTTACCTTGGCTGATGCACCCGGGATGCACTTATAGGGATGCGTGAGTGTCACAGATAAAATATTGATAGCAAGGGGTAAAGTTGGACGCGTTGTGATGGCGCTTGGAAAACTACAAGCTGGTGTCAGCAAAGTTGCCTTTTTATACTAGAACAAATTGCAGCCTCCTCATTGACCACCCGCTGAATGTGGTTCATTACTTTCATTTCAAAGGGTGTGTTTATGTGACGGAAATTTGTAATATATTTCGCACCCTTTCTCCGTAACATCTCAAACTTATATCTATCTGTCTCGCTCCATCGCAACTAACAAACCATTGATTAGATTGTAAAGCATTATTATGTATCTGTGCCTAGCAGCTCCGCAATGGATAGTGTTAGTTTTTTTTTCATCGTTTGTAGGAAGGCAATGGTTTACAGAGTCTTAATCTAAAGTAAGAGTCTAATGGTTTAGAGAGGTCTTTCGACGTCATTTGGCTGATTATACCGCTGACACAAGTATGCTATACTTTTCAATATAAAATATATATATTTTAAAGTATTTGAAACTCAATTAATTGAAACTGGTTTTTTCTAACATTAAAAACAATGGTTTTATATGTATGAATAACTTAATAAAAATATCAACACAAAAAAATAACGTATTTTTTTTTATTTTATATAACTTTTGTAATTACTAATGTAAATGTGTATTAAAAAACTATCGTATAAATTATGTCACATTTGACCTCCATTTTTTGTAAATAATAAAGTATGCGAAACAATTTAAAATCCTACCCCTATGTTGCATTAATCTTATATAATGGACAGAGGTACAATTTCAACATGTGCTTTTCCATCAGGCGACCCGGTTGTTCGTTCCCCTCCCTATCCCATAAAAAGGAGGAATCCGATGAAGGAGTGACTTCTGTGTTTGTGCTTAGCCTTTATACCCAAAATCGAGAAGACAATAAATAACGAACAAAGAATCTAAAAATAGATTTGCTTCGTTATATCAACAATATATTTTGTGACAAACAAATGAAATTAATACAAAACAATCCTTAAAATACAGTTCAATATTCAAAATACATATTCATATGGATTTTACATAATTCTAAATAATTAATTTATTTTACAATTATTATAATTATTTTATACAAACTAAAATTATTACTTACATAATCTGCCAACAGATGGCGCCATACACAATATAAAATTAAGTTTTGTCCATTGCATAAAATAATTAAATAAAGATATTAATTCTAATACGCACAATACACTACAATTCCGCTTATGTGTGTGGATTACAGAAACGAAGATGACCGTCGAAGGTGTGATGGTCTCCTACAACTATTCAGAAGACGGGGAGCTAGCGAACATACTGACAGTGGCAGCATCAGGCATCAAATTCTCCAACCGGTGGGTGCTCACACACGGCTCCATACTCTCGCCGTTAAAAGAAGCACGTGCCATCAAGAACGCCAGGGGCAAACCTATACTGAACGAAGAATTCTACGATAAGCTGCCAGAGATATACGTGACGTGTGAGAAGGGACAGTCCAAAACACCCAACGCTTACGAAGCTGTCGAAAGGCTGAGCAGAGAGAGGAATTTGGATAACGATGCTGATTTGGAGCATAGCAGTTACCAAATAAGAGTTCTCACTGGCAGGTAACTATTTGGCAAATTATTTCCATTATTGAAAGTAATATTACCCACCTAAGACAACTGGGGATCCGTAATGGACTACCCCTAACTAAAATGCCGAAGAGAACGTTTTCCAATACGACTTTTATCGTCCGTGAGCTCTATAGACGTAATATTCAGATCACTTGGGCTCTTCTACTTCTGCCTGTTTCTCCCTTTTCTGTCTTTTCTTTTAGACGAGACTTATTTTTTTAAATAATAATAAAATTTCTCCTTCCTTTTGTCCCGTAAATAATTATAAAGTTTTGTCTTTCCTTCTTTGAAGTTAAAAAACTCCAAAGAGTGGCGATCTTCTACGGTGCGCTTCTCTCGAGACTTCTCCATGCACCACCACTCTGTGAAACCAGCTACCTTCTACGGTCTTTCCGAACCGATACGACATTGGCACCTTCAAAAAACAAGCCTACACATATCCTAAAAGGACAGCAACGCTTCCACTCGACTCCTGCGGTGTCGCGGTTGTCTATGGGCGGTATTGATTGCTTTCCATCAGGCAGCACGCTCGCTCGTTTGCCCTCAAATCCCATAAAAAGAAATTAAGTCAAATAAATACAATCTTATTACAATTTTCAACTTCCCTCATATTACGTGACATCCTTGCAGGATGGGATTGGAATAGCAGAAAATGCGAGGACCTGCATGCTAATTTTCCTGCTCTGATTTAAGAAAAACACACAAAACACTGGCTGTTTTAAAAACTTTTAAAATTAAAAAGTTCATCATTATTTTTTTTTAATTGTCAGGATCTGTCACGTGTGGCAGTGCCCAATACTCGACCGTTGCGTTGACGACATCCTGTACAGCTGGACCATTGGCCACAGAGATGGCGACGTGGAGAACCAGACGCAGTTGGGAAAGTCACTTCTATCCGTGTTCGTCTTGGTCGACTTGGAAAGTGATAACAGAGGTATATAAGTACATTCATATCTTTATTATAGTATTGACATCTATGTCCAATTTTCGATTGTATCATCGTTGGAGCAATTCGGGGAAGTCCCAAAGAGGCAAAAAAATAATATCCGATTAGGTTCGCTAATTACTATACTTTGTCTGGTAAGCGAAGAGAGCTGCAGATCCACAGCCTCATTTATCTCGCAAAGACGACGCACGCTGACGCACGATGACAGCAGGAAGGCAAGGTTTGTACTCCCCTAAAATGCGAATTTTCACAGGCGAAAAATAAGACTAAACAGATATATGTGTGTGAGTGTGCGCGACATTTTCTGTGTGTGTTGTTTCCTAGGAGTTTGTTTGTTTTTCCTTTCTTTTTTTAAATTGTTGTGTAATTTGTTCATTAGATCGTTCATTCGCTTCTTTTCAAAATTCATTCAATCATTCATAAGTCTCACGACGCTTGTCGGGCAATTTGTGATTTGTGATCGCATATAGATTTTTATTTTCAGGTAGACCTTTCTGCTCATCTATTGGTATTTTCTCCCATATTAACCCTTATCAGTCGTAAGTCACCTCTCACGTGACAACAGTACTTTGTCGCTGCGGTCGTAAGTCACTTGGGAGGTGACAAGACGAGACATGTTGAAACTCGCTCTGTGTGAAATGCAGGCACTATTGCCTCATTAGTTAAATATCCGTAACAGAGCAATTGACGTCTCCAGTTATATATCATTGCTTTATCCAATTATTTTTTAATATATTGGGCCCAAAAACGAATAGAGTCAATAAAAACTGTATCTTAACTACAACCTAGCGAGAATCTGTATAGTCAACACTACCTTCTCCGACCAACCCACCTTTGCCCGCGACTTTCCCCATCATGAAGAAGAAAATATGGTGCATAGATAAAATCGAAACTATGATCTTACCATACTACTTACTATACTTACATAAGTGTAACCCAAGGTATTCTATTGTTAATTAAACAGCAAGGAAGTTAATTGAAACTTCAATAAATTTTCATAAGTATTTATTTCAGTCGTATATGACTTTGCCAAGTTAATAATATAAAGAACGAAGGCGACCACTCCCAAAACTCCATGTTCTAGAACTCTATATATTTTTATTATTATTTATTTATTCCCCACATGATCGTCTCAATACTGAAAGATATAATAATTATGAGTGTAATAATACACTTAATGTACAATAAATTGATTGAATTTTACTTTTTTGAAGTTTATACATAATCTTTCCTCTTGCCATTAAAAAACCCTCAAACAAACTCCTTTTTAAACTTGAAGTCTGACAATTTTTTAAGTCCTGTTCACAACGATGAAAGTACTTGCTGCAAGGTGAATAATTCTTTTTTCAAATTTTATTTTATTTTAATCTGGTATATACAGGGAATATATACCCTGTATATATCTGGTATATATAGAGTATATATACCTTGTATATATCTGGTATATATACAGAGTCTCCCAGAACTCAAGGTCAAGCCGAAACGGAGTGACAAGATTCATTGTAACCATCATGAGAAAAATCAGAAAAAAAATCTATCTAAAGATCTTAAAATTAAGAACCTACCAAGAGCTTGTGCGAATAAAATATATATATATATATATATATATATATATATATATATATATATATATATATATATATATATATATATATATATATATAAAAATAAATAAAAAATGTTTTTTGTATACACATTCATACAAGCTTTTCTAACGTCAAGGGGAAACACTTCAAAGTTTGTGGGATTTACAAAACATTGAAGCAGTTCTCTACACATTCAAGAGTACAAGGATCGTTAATAAGATATAAGTGTAAGCAGACGAATAGAAAATCTTTTATACCATATTGTTACAAAAAAAAGGTACCTTCACGGGGATCTTCAACCAAGGTGTAATCGTGCCTCCACCCATCAATGGAGCCCATGTGCGAAGGTATCTGTGGGAAGAAAGTGTAGTTGCTATCGACGGCCAACTTCTTCATCATACCGGAGATTCCGAGCGCAAGTCCACCCACTAAAACGGAGTGTTTGGAACCAAGGTACCAAGCGGCGATGGGGCCGCAAGCCATGCCCCCTAAAATACATTTAAAAAAATGTTAGACGCCCTATGGATTTGTTCGGAATAATTCTGCCTCTCAATTCCACCATCATAATAAAGTATGGCGGTAATCTGGTACCGTGTCTTTTTATATGGATGAAATAACAATCCGGAAGAAGAATACTACGTTCACCTTCTTGTCTGATTCCCATCATAGAGTAGGACACTTTTCTTCTCGTGGGTGTCATACGTGACGAAAATGTGATCAAACACTAGTAGATAGGCAGAAAACTCTATCTGAATAATAATAAAACAATATCCCCAATTCACTTGCCAACCCGATTACAGCAAAACACCACTCAATATTAAGAGAGACCAGCAGGGGACTCTTTTCGCCATTTTGGTTGATGACTACACTCACCTAGAAAATAATTGAGTTGATCATCTTTCTTCCTCATATTCAATGCTCCATTAGCGACTACAGAAAATGTGGCCCCCATCAGAGCGAGAGGTACCATGTGACTCGCATACCTGTCAACAAGATATATTAAGAAATCATATATTTAAAACGTATATTTGACATTAATAAACCCCAGATCCCTTAAGAAAAAGAGGAGAAACGTATTTGAAAAAATAAAGCATAAAAGCCACAGCTCGTACATTTTTGCAAGTTTAGCATAATTGCCCTAAAATGTATATATTACTTGAGCATTATTACATTAGCAGTTCCAGCAAAGCATTTGACAGAATGGACGCATTATTTGCATTTATTGCATTGCATCTCTGATACAATTAAACTTGTGCTAAGTCACACCTGCACAGAACGACATGCATATGTTTTGGTCCTTCGAGCCGGATATATATGTACCGACCACAGCTCGCACAATGACTTTAATTTTACAATTTTTACCTATATATCATTGGAACCAGTCCCACCGCATGCGAGTAGAAGAGAATATCCGCTGTACCCAGCAGAAATCCGGTCATGGCTCCATAACGACTTGTTACCAGTGTCTGTATCAATAAAAAATATATTTCGTCATTAATATTATTTTAAGCTAGAATACATATGTTAAAAAAGTATGGTATTAGGCCATATTACTTAATAATTAAACATGTTATAACAAGTTATAACAGTCAGTATTCAGCAATATTGGTATTGTCACGTATTGTTTTATTCCATTAAGGTTTGATTGTAGACTGAAGGTATACATGATGGGTGGATCACAAGTGTATGTATGGGATTCGTGTTTCTCAAGTCAGAAAATCAGTTTATTTGCTCAATGAGTGGAGGTTTTGACTGAAATCTCATAAAATAGTAAAAATGAAATAAAGGAAAAAACAACCAGAATCTTATTAGCAAAAATAAATCAAACTCCTTTACCTTTTTAAAAACGTCACATCCATCGGGCGTATCGTAGTATCTATAATAGTTTCGTAAGTCCTGTTCTTGGCAGCCACAAGGCATTTTATCTTTTTTAGTCATTTTTTCGAATCAATTGCTTCGATTTACATGTATAGTAGTATATTTTCATGCGCTTTAAACACTAAGTACCCACTTATGTTGACTATAAATGACATTGATTATAAATATGTGACAGATATTTACAATCGATGTCATTCTTGGCTCAGTTTTCATTAATTTGTTTGTGGTCAGTGTTAAAGTAGAACTCAAATGAATGTCTATGAAAAATGAATGGATTTTTTTTTGATTTTTTGATTCACTCATTCATTCATTTGAATTGATGACTTTCAGTAGTGCCAAAATAGCACGGATGATTTCGCCAATGTCACGTAGAAGGTAGAAGACACGAAGGAGATTAATCAGTGCTGATTTATGACATATGCTATATTTAATGACAATGAGCATTAAGTCTAACATCTTCGAATCAAATTTACCTAAACTTACATGGAGTTTTGCAATCAACTCAAAAAGTCACGGTACCCACATTTATTTAATTTCACTTCTACGCCTTGATTAAACTATATTGCTGATAATAACATGAGATTATAAAAATGAAATAAAAACATAATGTCACTGATGACACTCGACGGGAAAAGTCCCATTCGACCTTTCCCGCTAAAAAAAGATCACTATTTTGAAGAGTGTAAACAAATTTGCCTAAAATTGTCATATTTTAAACATTTTTGGCAAAACTGACACATTTATTTAACAAACGCATTTAAATTAGTTTTATGCTCATATGAATAATAGAATAAGAAATGAAGATATAAGAGAGCGATGTGGAATAAAAGAAGGTGTCGTGACAAAAGTTGAGAAAGGGATGCTTTGATGATTTGGGCACATAAAGAAGATGGATGAAAGACGACTGACAAAAGAAATTTATGTTCACGAATGTGGATGGAAAGGTCGGTAGGAGAAGACAACGGAAAACATACCTTGACCAAATTGCTGAAGTTTTTTAGAAAGGCTAGGTCAAGAGTACCCTCAACGCGCGGACTTGCATGAGGAGAGTGATGTGTGTGAAGGTAGCAAGGAATACTTTCCTAGCTACCTTCACACACATCACAGAGATCACAAATCTCCACTGCTACGATCTCATACTTGAGATCGTAGCAGATGGAGATCTGTGGTCTCTGCCTACCCCTACGGGAGACAGGCGTGACGATATGTATGTATGTAATACCCCAATGTTGGAAGCCATGATATGTGATTGTCACGTGGTTTTGTTTCAGGTTTGAAGACTTTGAGGCCACTGTCGGAACTCTTTGATATGGTGCACCAGCCACCGGACCGTGGCTCCATTGTGGAAGTGCAGTCCACTCCATTCGGTTGTGAGGTATTAAATACATAGACATAGACTAATTTGTTAATTTAAAAAAAAATACCTGTATTATCTCGTACAGTCAAACGTTACTTCGCTGAGATCCATTAAAACAAATAAAAAAAATAAGGTGTGTGTTTACGAAATAAGTGTAGGTACATACTAAAGGATATATATATATATATATATATATATGTATGTATATATATATATATGTATGTATATATATATATATATATATATATATATATATATATATATATATATATATATATATATATATATATATATATATATATATATATATATATATATATATATATATATTCACGCTTATCCCCCGCAGAGGTTGGCAGAGACCACAGAGCTCCATCCGCTGCCATTCATCGCAGCGAAACGGCTCGTCGTTGGTCGCTTTTCGCCCACGTGAGAATCAGGACGTGACGGGTGGCAACCACGTCGCCGTCATTTTCGACAAATTAGGTATATTAAATTCGTCTTAGTGAATCCCACGAGCCGCAAGGGAGGATGGAGGTAGTATCCGGGGAAGCCCGATCCCGGGACGATCGGCACGCTTTCGACTAGGCTCGCCCCTAGCCACGCATCTATTGGCACGGCGGACCGTGGATTGGCGGAGAGGAAAGGAAGGGGCAGGAAAGGAAATGTGGATTGGGGGGGTTACCAGACTCGGAATAAACATTTATAAATCACTTTACTACTGTCACCAACACCTACAAGTAAATACATTATACACACACTTTTACTATTATCTACAAGAAACGTGTTTCGCTTCAACAGACCTTTCCCAAGGCACTCCACGTAGCCCGATATTCGGCATCCAATTTCAGCAAGGGTAGTTTGCTATGCTATGCTATATTTTCTCAGGTATTCCTGAACTCGGTAACAAGAGGCTCCATATGCGGAGTGGTGGGGAAACGGCCATCACTACTCCTCACTGATGCGGCTACTGCGTTAGGATCTGAAGGTGGCCCGGTATTCACCGAAGGACCATCGTAAGTATATATGTGTATACTAGCTTTTCGGGGCCAATCTGCGCCGGCCACTCAACATTTTTAAGCGGGATTATGCCAAATTTGGGACGGCTTGCGACTAAACTCCTACCTAGCCACGCATCCTTTGGCACGGCAGACCGAAGATTGGCGGAGAGGAAGGGAAAGGATAGAGCAGAAAGGAAAAGGCAGGGGAAAGAAAAGATGGATTTAGACAGGATGATAGGTATATGATGCTACCGCAACGAACGATGAGGAGTGATACGGCAGTAGCTCAGGAGGCCGAGGTCCGTACCCGTGTACCAATACCATAAATACCGGACAAGTGGCTAGCCAAAGATACTCCCTGACCTGACCACCTATTCCATAAAAAATATAGGCTATAGAAAGTTATTTGTGCTGTTGCATGTTGCATGGCGGTGTAAAATGTTGAGACACCGTAGTTATAATGGATTTGATTCTTCAGCCGCGCGCTGGTGGGTGCGGTCGTGTGCAGTGTGTCGTGGTGGCGCGGCGAATGGGTTGGGCTGACCCTGGCCGCGCCGCTTCGCATCGTGCTGGCCGCCAAGCTACGAGTCGCACCGCGACCGCGCGCGCCGCTGCAGGCCTCTACCTACTCCCATACACTCGGTACAGTTCACGCATGATCATTCCACCCACAATTGACAACTCACTCACTTGAATAGAAAAGACCGCTTAAACGCTTTTTGGCAACCGTGGTTGCCAAAATTTTGGCCCAACTTTGATTTCTGGCAACCGCGGTTGCCAACGATCACCGAATGACACCCATACTGAAGTATGTACATAATTAAAGTTTGTGTATGCCGTATAATGTTAAATAAAAATATATAATAAATAATAATAAAAAAATATAAAATAACTCCACAGAGCTCATCGACCGTACCACAATGTTAGTACGCTGCGGCAACGCGTGGGGGGCGGGCGTGTACTTGGGAGGGGGCTACGTCGTCACTTGCGCACATGTCGTCAAAAATGTAAGGAGCATTTAGATTGTAAAGATATAACGTTGCTACGTGGTTATTGGCACATATGACGTCACATTGAAGGTTAAACTACGGACGTGTTTGAGGATTTCCCGTCGGCCTGAAAAGTCTCCAACAGCAGTTAAATAAACTCTTAGTAGATATTGTTTCAAGTCTTCGATCAGTGTGTCCTATCTATTCTCTCTAACGGCGTCGAAACGTGGATACTGACAGTCTGTCTGCTTCACAAGCTCAGTCTCTCAGAGAGCAATGCTCGGAGTTCCTCTGGTAGATAGGTGGTATTTAAGGAAGAAATCCACCAAAGAACTAAACTCGCCGACAGAGTCTTTCGCATTAGTGAACCGAAGTGGCAATGGGCTAGTCACGTTTGTCAGAAATCTGACAATCGCTGGAGCAGATGAGTGCTGGAGTGGAGATCGTGTCTTTCCAAACGTAGTGTGGGACGCCCACCGGCTAGTCGGTGCGATGATCTGTGCAGGGCGGCTGGTGGAGATTGGCTACGTGAAGCTAAAGATGGACTAGGTGGTGCTTTTTGGGGAAGGCTTATATCTAGCAGTGGACTGATGCAAGCTGATGATGATGTGTTATTGTTTAGTATTAATATTGATAGTCAATTTTTTATATCTCCCAGCCATTTTCGTTTTAGTATTTTTTTCCATGCGCCCAACGGTTCTGTAGTAATGGTGATTTATAGCTGCAAAACCATTTGTTTGCTCTTCCACCGCCACTATGAAAGCTGGAAATACCCACATTCAGCGGTACGGACTAAGTTGTATACCACTGGTTTAAATAGTCTGCCGAAAACGTAAGACCAAAATAGTAATAGTGTAGTTACCGAAATAAAGTAAGGTCACACCAATTTTTCCTGTGACTGTCATATGAGGAGACTATTAAAGCAAAAACCAGTAAATAACAGCAGTCTCTACCTGAATAATAAAAACCAGTTTGAGATCCGCATTGAGCCATTAAAAGTGGGGATTACGGCAACATAATTTGTATATACATATACAAAGAATATCATGACGCCTGTCTCCCGTAGAAGTAGGCAGAGACCACAGATTTCTATCTGCTACGATCTCGGCACACTTTCTTTGCTTCATCCACACTCATCACTCTCTTCATACGGGCTCGCCGGTTAAGGGTACTTTTGACCTGGCCTTTCTTAAAAACTTCGGCAATTTGATCAGGGTATGTTCTCCTTTGTCTTCCCCATACCTACTATTCCATCTACATCTGCAACTTATTTTTTTTTACCAGTCGTCTTTCATCCATCCTCTCTATGTGTTTGGTGATTTCTTTATGCAGAATGATGAAAGGTGTCTGCAAGTAGATTTAGGATATCAACCTTAATTTACTACTTTAAAACAGTAATACTGTTATAGGTCGAGTATTCCTTGTGTGTAAGTAGCTGTTAAGATTGAAATCTGAAATCTTTCACCAGGCACCTTGTGTATATCAACTAGTTATGACTTTCACAGTCAGGGATATCGAGAATGGCTTTTTGTTTCCAGTACACAACGCACAAAGTGTCAGTGTACTGCCAAGGCGTGAAAGAGACGGCGATAATTCGCTACAAAACAGCCGACGACAAGGCTTACGATCTCGCGTTGTTGTACAGCAATCCTGGAGAACTGGATGCATTTGCTGCCTGCCGTATTTGCCGAGGAACCTCCCGAAAAAGGTACTGTAAAGTCCATGTATACACATACCACCTTATATCACACACCATATATATATCCCACTGCCGAGCACGGGTCTCCCCATTTCTGGAGAAACGGACGTTAACCCACCACGCTTGTCCAATGCGGATTGGCGGGGTTACCAGACTCGGAAAAATATTTGTAAGCCATACATATATTTATTCCGATGCGGGGATGAAACTCGCGACCACTGACTCCATGGCCGGTGGGCCCCGCCACTAAATCAATCGGTCGTCTTGTATCACTTATGTACAGATAAATAGACGTGTTACTTGAACGGCGGCTCACGATCAACTGATTCATCGCCGTGCAGTTACATAACAATGTGCTGTAGACAGGGAAAACAATATATGTTTGCACTGCATACCCTACATGTTTTTAAACTCTTCTCATAAATAACATCTAATCTATGGATGGAAGCTATTTCGATGCATTTATGTATGTATTTTTAATAGATTTAAATAGAGTCGATTATTATAGAACTATTTTACATCACGTATGAGCCACTCTATCGGGCAAATATGGCTTTTGGGATTTACTATGTTTTTGCTTTTTTGCGTTTATGTATCAATGTATCAATCAATCAACTGCCTGTGGCAGTCCACTGCTGGACATAGGCCTCCCCCAAGACGCGCCACCTAGCCCGACCTTCGGCTTCACGCATCCAGTGTCTGTATGGCATTAATGTATGGCCTACAGATATTTATTCCGAGTCTTATTACCCCACCAATCCGCATTGGATAAGCGTGGTGGGTTAATTTCATTTCGTCCATTAATGAAGAGGCCCGTGTACTATAGTGGAACATACATATTCGTATATTGACTGAATAAAAATTTATATTTTACCGTGAGATAGAAAATGCATCTACAACGCTCTTGACATTGTAATGTATTTATTATTTATTTATTTATTTTATGAAATTTAAGAAGTGGAATCTCACTTCTTAAATTTCATAAAATAAATGGGTGGAGCATAGCTGATCCCAGTAGGTAGGCCGATGCTGAGACATACCAATTCGGTTATTTTTTGGATTTGGCTATACATACAGCATACAGCTCGCAGTGGTGGGTGCTGATTAAAGACGGCTCCTCCATTTTTTATATTTCAAAAATGTTTGCGGGGTCAGCTAGTAATAAATAATATAATGATATAATTATTTACCATCAGGTGACAAGCTTACACGTTTGTCTACTTCTCCATATAAAAAAATGTTCTAACGTTTTAGGTCAGTCCGTGGTCGCGGCCGGGTATCCGTACTTCAACGAGAATAATCTGGACGAGCTGAAACCAACGGTTACCAGTGGACACATCAACAACGTGTCGCCGTCCATGATACAGACGTCGTGCTGCGTGCAGTCCGGCTTCAGGTAAGTCGGTGACTGATTATTATTATTACTATAGCCTCTTTATTTCCATAATGAATAATATTATTAAACAAGTAAACAATCAAAATTCATTTTTATAAATCATAAATCTATATGGACAGTCAAAAGTTTTACTTAGCTAAGATCCGGCGATAAGCAAAACAATAACAGAAAATTAATAATGTGTGTTTTTCCGTTGGGTTTAGTGGATTTATTTGGAACTTAAACCAAAAACTTACCGAAAAACGGCCGTCAGTAACTCCCCACCCACCAACCACTATACACAACGCCAAACACACACTATCACTTTTCCATCTTGCACACGACACGTGTTTCGCCCCAACACGAGGCATCTTTAGGTATAGTAGACTCTACGGAAGATAACCGAAAAGTGTCACTTTTCGGTTATCGGTAAGTTTTTGGTTTAAGTTCCAAATAAATCCACTAAACCCAACGGAAAAACACACATTATTAATCTTCTGTTATTGTTTTGCTTATCGCGGATCTTAGCTAAGTAAAACTTTTGACTGTCCATATAGTGATGGATTTCCGCAAAGTAACGCCTGACTCCATTAATAAATCATAAATCATTATGGACCCCTCTACGGGTAAAGGCCTCCTCCATTTTGCTTCACATCTGTCTGTCTTTCTGTTCTTTTTATTTCATCAATCTATTTTTGCTTTGGTCTACCTCTTAATCTTTTATTTGTTGGACCTTTGGTGTCCATTTTTCCTTGTCCATGCGTGCAATATGACCCGCCCAGTTCCATTTTTGTTTTTGACAATATTCTAAAGCGTCTATTATTTTTGTTGTTTTCCTTACTTCTGTATTTCTTTTCCGATGTTGTCTTTATTATGTATTAGAATTAATATTATTATTTATTTTGCTATACACAAAACTTAATTTTATATGTATTGTGGTACCATCTATTGGCAGATGATGTAAGAATACATACATACATATGTCACGCCTGTCTCCCGCAAGAGTATCCCGACAGATACCACAAATCTCCATCTGCTACGATCTCGGCATACTTTCCTTGCTTCATCCACACTCATTATTCTCCTCATGCAAGCCCGCCGGTTAAGGGTACTCTTGACCTGGCCTTTCTTAAAAACTTTAGTAATTTGGTCAAGGTATGTTTACCGTTGTGTTCCCCTACCGACCCATCTATCCACATTCACAATGTAAATTTCTTTTGCCAGTCACCTTTCATCCATCCTCTCTATGTACCCTAACCATCTAAGCATCCCTTTCTCAACTTTTGTCACAACACCTTCTTTTACTCCACATCGTTCTCTTATATCTTCATTTCTTATTCTATCATTCAAAGTTACACCACACATACTTCTTAATGCTCTCATTTCCACCGCATTCAGTATGCTTTAATGACTCTTCTGCCAAACCCAACTTTCACTACCGTATATCAGAGTTGGAACAAGCACCCCCTGATGAACCGCCAGTCGGACCATTTTAGACACGTTCTGACTTTTCATAAAGGAGTGCAGTGTTCCATTAACCTGATTACCAATTTTCACTCGCCTTTCAATGTCACCTTCACAGTTTTCCATCTCTTGTAAACTAATAACCCCAAATATACAAAACTCTTTCACTCACAGTGAATGTGAATGATATAACAATAACGTTGGTTTATATAAAATAATCATAATGATTGTAATTTGTAAAATTCATATAAATATGTTTTTTTTATATATATATTCACACCTATCCCCCGCAGAGGTTGGCAGAGACCACAGAGCTCCATTCGCTACCATTCAGCGGCGAAACGGTTCTCCATTAGTCGCTTTTCGCCCTCGTGAGAATCAGGTCGTGACGGGTAGCGAACCACCTTGCCGTCATTTTCAACAAATTAGGTATATTAAATTCGTCTTAGTGAATCCCACGAGCCGCAAGGGGCGATGGAGGTCAGCCCCAGCAGAGCCCTGCTTGCTGAGGGAAGGCACCATCGTACCCGGGGGAGCCCGATCCCGGGACGGTTAGCACGCCTGTGTCTAGGCTCGCCCCTAGCCATGCATCCATTGGTACGGCAGACCGTGGATTGGCGGAGAGGAAGGGAAAGGATAGAAGAAAGGAAATGCGGATTGGGGGGGGCGTTACCAGACTCGGAATAAATATTTATAAATCCGCCACCAAAATTGCCGAAATTTTTAGGTAAGGCCAGGTCAAGAGTACCCTTAACCAGTGGGCTTGCATGAGCTGGGAGCGGCGGGGTGATGAGTGTTGAGGAAGCAAAAATAGTGTGCCCTGGATCGTAGCAGATGGAGATCTGTGGTCTCTGCCTACCCCTAGGGGCAACAGGCGTGACGATATGTATGTATGTTTGTCACCGTTGCAGTGGCGGGCCGATATTCCGAGTGAGCAAGGAGGGTGTGGAGGTGTTGGCTATCATCGTGAGCAACACCAAGACGCAGACGGGCGCGTGCTACCCGTACATCAATATGGCGATGCCGGCGCGCGCCTTCATACGTCACCTGCATCACTTCATACAGGATAAAGGTACGTAAGGATTTCAAAACATGGTCAAAAAGACAAAAATCACATTTTTTTATACAGGTGTTTTTTTTTAGGATAGTGTAGGGCAAACGAGAAGGCGTGTCACCTAATTTTTTTTATTATTATTATATTTTAGACTAATTACAGATTGAGATATATAAGGTCCCACAAAACTTATATGGATTCAAAGATGTTAATGCTGGTAGCCTATTGGCTTTAACAGCTTTATCGTATTCACGGCCCGTAAAGTAAGTTGCCCGTGCCCAGGGCAAGCAAAATATAATTGGGAATCTGCGCAAATCGCAGACTCCATCGGCCTGACGCCGTGTCGGAGGTACACATATGTGTGTGTGCTGATTTAAATTCGTTATGATTCTACGTTAAACATGTAGGGGAGGATTGAACTTTAGTAACTATAGTCCCTATTAGTCCCATAGACCCTAAAGTCTAGGGGCTGAGAACCGACCGGGTACGTGAGAGAATCTCGTGTAAGCGGCCGGTGTAGAAGTGTTCCCTACTCTACGTGCTCGGCTAGAGCCGGGGTGCGTGTGAGTGTTGGTGTCGTGAGTGGATCCGAACGACGCTGTTTCGTCGTCCGGATCGTGTAACACGTTACGCGGGCGTCGTCCTTTCGGGCGCGCGTTTAAATCGGGTGAATAATTTACCGATTGTACCACCAGTGGATTCGGATGGGATTCGGATCTCTCAAAATGTTTCTTAGAGACCCACAAAACTGTTTGCACAATTTGACAACAAGAGTTTTCAAAATGAAAAAATTTAAATTGAATCAAATTTATTTCAGATGTAACAAAACTAAAGGACATTGAGAGCAACAAAGAAATGGTCCAGTCACAGTGGCGGCTGCTGCCGTACAGATCGAAGATATGATCTTTGGAAGTGTAGTCATTAGATGAAAATCATTGTTAACATATTAGATTAGTTCGAAGTTTGTAGAGGGAACAAGAATATTGGTATTCTAAGAACATACAATGATAACTAAGGAATGCAGGCAGAATAAGAAGAAAAATGGCATAATAAGGACGTGGTAATTAATACAAGGAATAAAAGATAAAGATATGTAGATATATAATGAATGTAACGTTAATATATATAGAATACAAGAATTATTAATGTAACTGAGAGAAATAAAGAGAGTACGTATCGATGATACCACAGTAGCTATTACCAAAATTATTTTAGATTTAGAGGTTAAAATGTAAAATAATTTTGGTAATTATCGTTTTAAAAAAATTAAGCAGTTTTTGTCCGTAGAGTCTACTATACCTGAAGACGCCTCGTGTTGGGGCGAAACACGTCGTTTACAAGATGGAAAAGTGATAATATGTGTTTGGTGTGGTATAGTGGTTGGTGGGTGGAGAATTGATGGCCGATTTTCGGTAAGTTTTTGGTTTAAGTTCCAAATAAATCCACTTAACCCAACGGAAAAACACACATTATTAATTTTCTGTTATTGTTTCGCTTGTCGCGGATCTTAGCTAAGTAAAACTTTTGACTGTCCAAATAGTGATGGATTTCCGCAAAGTAACGCCTGACTCCATTAATAAAATTAAGCGGTTATTTTGATATTTATATAGAGAAGTCAGCACTGCTGTATAATAAGAAACTAATAATGGTAAAAGAAGAATGCAGATCAAATTGAAAAGAAGTAAAATAGATAAAGAAAAAATGTAAAAAGAAGACACAAGAGAAGTAACGGTAATATGTAAATTAATAACGAAAAGGAACAGATATAAGTGGATTAATAATGAAACAGATATAAGTGGATTAATAATGAAACAGATATAAGTGGATTAATAATGAAACAGATATAAGTGGATTAATAATGAAACAGATATAAGTGGATTAATAATGAAACAGATATAAGTGGATTAATAATGAAACAGATATAAGTGGATTAATAATGAAATAGATATAAGTGGATTAATAATGAAATTATCGTTTATAAAGTGTCTGTGTGAAAGAATTATTAATATAGCAGAAGCTACAGCAGTTTTTAGAGGAACAAAGTAATGCTGTCACAGTGTGGTTTGTTACCGTATAGATGTGAGATTATAATAAAAAATATTATTACATTTGGTATATTATTAGTATTATTGATTTATAATAAGGTAATGTAAGAAAATATAATTAGTTATGAAGATTTTTACGAAAAAATAAAAGTGATATTGAATTCGAAAGGAAACGGAAATGAGTTGATAACTACAATAGTAATAATATATATTTGGATTGTAACTTAAAGAAAGAGGATGGTTTCAAAAGTAAATAGAAGGATATAAAATGATAAATAATGTAGAAGATACGTAAAGAATCCTAGAAGTAAGACTGGAAGTAAATCACCAATCTAATGCAAGTAATGAAGAAGACTGAATAGTATAAGAAATAGAATGAACCGGATTGGAAATAAAGTTGAATAAAACTGAAGACAGTAATATGTAAAAAGAATCAAGGGAAGAGAACACGAGAGAAACACACAGAGAGAAAAGAGACAAACGGAAATAAAGTTCTATGGAAAATTCGACCTTGACTCGACTCGACTAATGGGTCATCAAGTTTATGTACATCCATTAAACTATATATTCGAAGTGTAATAAGTAAGTCTCATGTCGTATGAATGCATCTGCAACTGGGCAACTGCAGTTTTGGGAGAGACTTACATTCATATAATAAGATCAATCCATCTACGGATTGATCTTACTACACTTCGAATGTATAGTTTAATGGATATACATTGCTAGACGCGGTTTCAACTTTAACACTTGTCTGTGGTATGGTCCTCCACTCGTATGGACTACGGTCTTACATACAGGTCTTGTAACAACAATATTGGGGATACGTCGGCTTACTTGTTACGCATTTTTTTAAATTTACGGCCGCTAGAGGCATGATTTTTCCTATGGGGTAGGAAGGCAAACGAGCAGGCGTGTCACCTGATGGAAAGCAATCAACGTCGCCCATAGACATCCTCAGCGCCATAGACAGTGCGGAAGCGTTGCGGACCTTTAAGGAAACTGTCATTATGGGAGTGGTAATGGAAGGTGGGGTGTTGGGCTTCCAGAACTCGGCCGCTCACCATACGAAGCGCGGTAGGTAAGCTACCATTTAGACGCCGGTTTTCTGCAAAAGTATGTTACTTCCCCGGACGAGCCGGCCCATTCATGCTACAGACAAATAATATGCCATTTTTGAAAAAGTATTCGTCTGCAGCGCAGCTCTACCACTATTGATGATAGACGGGTGTGCTGTGCAACGGAGACAGAATATCGTTCTGTCTTTTTTCCATCATACGTAACGAATGCGTAGTAAACCTTCGTCACATTAGTCCAATTTATTTCGTATTTCATAAATACCATTGAAGTAATAGATGATAAAAATACAGTACCCAACTCATTCATTTATTTGATTCATTCATTCATTTATTTGATTCATTCATTCATTTATTTGATTCATTCATTCATTTATTTGATTCATTCATTCATTTATTTGATTCATTCATTCATTTATTTGATTCATTCATTCATTTATTTGATTCATTCATTCATTTATTTGATTCATTCATTTATTTGATTCATTCATTCATTTATTTGATCCATTCATTCATTTATTTGTTTCATTCATTTATTTAGTTGAACTAATGTCTTTCAATAGTGCCGTAGGCAACTCGTATTGTTTTATTCACATGTCGCTCGTCATTCAGCGATAGCAGCGACGTACGGCGGCGTTGACGCGAAAGAAAAGTTATGACACGATCGTACTAATCTCTCACCACCAAAATCTGGCTTTCTTGCCATTCCCGTGTACAAGACCGTGCTATTGACTATAGACAAACCCTGCCAACTTAAAAGACGCCATGTCGACTATTAGAAAAACAAAATATATGTTATCGTATTTTATGAATTATTTAAGGATTTATGATGTGAAATAAAGTGTTGTTTTTTCTTAATAAATAAAATTTAATATAAATTTGAGTTTAATTTATATTATTCCACTGTTAACGTGTTAAGAGCCCATAATACCTTAGCTAAAATTCTAATTCAATTCATGTTATCTATACCGCTCTATTTCAAAAGATCTGGAAGCCATAGCGATACCAAGGCGGAGACCGATGACGAGATGGTCCGATAGGCCTTCAACTCTCTGTAAAATATGAACTATTAAGTAGAATGTACATTAGTATGACGTATGCGTCTATATGACATCCATTACTAACTATATGTTACTTTCCTGTTCTTTTTTCATGGAATAGGAAAGCAAACGAGCAAGCGTATCGCCTGATGGAAAGTAATCAACACCGCGACTGCGTTGCGTGGCCTTTAAGATATGAGTTTATTGAAGGTTCCAATGTCGTATCAGTTCAAAAATAACGCTGAAAGCAACTGGTTTCATAGAGTGTCATAGTACGCGTACATAATGGTGGTGCGTAAGCGTATTTAGGTGTCGATGGTGGTTTCAATTAGATAATATCTCGCCCCGTCTGAAAGTTTGGTTTTCATACAAAGAATCAAGAAGGCAAATAATCTAAAAATAGATTTGTTTCAGCAAAGCAACGTTTTTAACAAACAAATGAAATTACTGCAAAACAATTCTTAAAATACAACTCAATATTCAAATTACATATTTATATAAATTTTATGTAATTACTAAATAATTTATATCATATAAATTTAAATTATTATAATTGTTTTATATATACTAACATTCTTACATAATTTACCAACAGATGGCGCTAAAATGCATATAAAATTGGTTTTATCATTTACATAAAATAATTAAATAATGATATTAATTCTAATACGCCGAGATGTACGAACGCATTAATCTTGACATTGGAACTGCAATATTTTTTATTAATGGCAAATCATTGTGACCAATGATATTATGGATTCTGAAAGACACTGCATTACATAGAACAATTTACGATCTGCGATCCTCACAATCCCTCTAAGCTATTCTTCAGCATTCTCTTGCGCGTCTTCCTGAAATAGCGATATGCACAATTTAGATGTAGCTATCTGATTATAAACCGAGCAAGACAAAAGAAATTATATATACCTCTGGTGGGTTTTCCGTCTCTTGAACAATTACGGGTTCCTGTAAGAAGAAGAATATAGAAAGAAGGTTGGATTTTTCCCGCCAAGTTATTTCATTTTTATAATCTAATTTTTTTGAATTATTATCAGTTTTAAAATGATTTCTAAATTTATTTTACGAACTTTGAGATTCGAAGTGATTGCTTTAATTTATTTGACTCTAGCTGGACCTTTAAAGCCGTAAAAGCTTTACATTGTTTTAACTTGTTTTAACAGTTATCACAAAGCAGGAGAAGCTTAATTAAAATAAAGCATTGTAAGCTTAGTTGAAACAGTCAACAGGAGTTCTACTATTAAGAGAAACATAGCTAGTTGTCTTCTTAAAAAAAAGTACAAACTTGAATCTCAGTTTCTTCTTCAACTACGCTCTCCTCTTCCACGTATTCATCCCCGTAGCCCACAGGGAATAAAGTGAGGCAATCCCGTTCGCCGGACTCGGCGTCGCTACTGATGTAGATTGGATTCAGACCGGCCAGGGTTAGTAAAGCAAGACTCCGTTTCCGGGACACCATCAACGCCAGTCGATCTTTACTATATAAAAAATGTTAGCTGTCTGTATATGCCTGTTAATGTAACTGTCAAAGCAAAGGAAACAGATGGCGCTGTTACACATAACATCAGATAATCAAGATTCAATTATCAATTTACTGCTCCCCTTCACCTGAGGGACGTCCACTCCCACGCGAAATCCTCCTGTCGCCTCCTGGCTCCCGCGAGGGAAAAGGGCCAGCGACGGACCCAACGTAGGAATAGGTTCAGCCATATCTCGACGACGCGAAGTCGTTAAAGGACGCCCAAAAGCCGCTAGGAATAGCGCCACCTAAGACCGGGGGGCGGTTGCCCCATTGAGTTGCTGCACGAGCAGTGGGGTTCATCCCCGAGGCTCGATCCCACATCTCTGCGCGGGGTGTGGACGTCCCCGATTGATTGATTATCAATTAACTTCTACTAAGTAAATGTAACTCACTGTCTCCTGATCCTCTCCATCTTGTCATATTGCTTGATCGTGTACGCGAGGTGCTCCGACGTAAATGGATCATCACCGACGAATATCCCGGCCTGAGAGTACCAAAAACAAATCTAATTAGAACGATAGCAAACATTCAGATATAATATAACAAAATGAAGTTTATTAACAAAAATACAAAACATCACATAAAAATAACATTTATTAGTGGTAGAGCCACACTGCAGACGAACACTTTGTCAAGAATGACATATTATTTGTCTGTAGCATGAATGGGCCGGCTCGCCCAAGCCGCAAGGGAGGATGGAGGTCAGTCCCAGCAGAGCCCCGCATGCCGAGGTAAGGCAGGTACCCGGTGTAGTCCAATAGGCACGCTTGCGACTAAGCTCGCCCTTAGCCACGCTCCCTTTGGCACGGCAGACCGTGGATGGGCGGCGAGGAAGGGAATTATATTATTAATAAGTATATCGCTCTTACGTTGAGAATATCGTTCGGGAACTCTTTCATCGCTGCCTTCACATCGTGGCGTTTATCAATATTGAATATGACGAGCACGTGCGGGGGAAGGTGTTCCGACTCTATCTGAGTTACTTCTTGCACGACCTATGAATTAAAAAAATAGTATACGTACAAAATACATCAGCGTTATCGGCCTTTGAGATTCAAACCCTTGATTGAAATTAGTAGTTAAGGTGAAAACCTAATTCTGCCACTGTTTAGGCTTGTTTTTTAAACGCTCACGTGTCGTAGCAATTCGAACTATCACTGAAGGTAGCTTTTACCATAATGCAGTGATATAATAACGCAAGGGGTTACTACTACCTTACTTGAATACTTATCCTAGTTTCATTAGATAATAAGTCTGCAGTTAAATAATATTCTAGCTTATACTCTGTAGTATGTGAGCTACCTTGAATATGAATATAATAACATAAATATATTAATACCTTGAATATCTATATAATACCATGAATTTGGTTATGTTGAAATTATTCTCCTATAGATTATTATCTTATCTATGTTCTCTATAATTTCCGAAGTGGATCATCAGATAGGTACGAAATCAGCGCGTCTTGGCGTGCAATTAATTCAATTTTAAAAAAAATTCCTTGGTCGAACTCACACACACACACAAGTATGTCTAAGTGTAACTTCATCAAAATCGTTTTAAAAGTAAGTTCTTTTCTGTTAATATAAATAAGAATAAAATATTATATATCAAACTTTGGGGAAGAAATGAGCGAGTCCATTAGCCTTGGCCAGGTCATTAGCCGGCGTATAGAATCCTGGCACGAAGAGGCCGCCGGGAGGAATGTAATCCTCTCCTTCAACCGACACATCCGAGTGGAATTCTTCTTCCTCTACAACCGCTTCA
Source organism: Baronia brevicornis (assembly GCA_031353405.1). NCBI lineage: Eukaryota > Metazoa > Arthropoda > Insecta > Lepidoptera > Papilionidae > Baronia > Baronia brevicornis. The sequence continues at coordinate 216,495 of JASFAT010001306.1, forward strand.
TGATGCTAGAAATAAACAATAAATTTAAACTTCGACGCGTTTCATTGTTAAATATAACCAATACAAAATGCGTTTTACTCACACATTAAAAAATCAATAAAGATTAAAAAAAAATATTTGAAGACATCTTTAATTTTATGTAAACACCAACTATATAGTCATCTAAATTAACTTTTAAATTAGATTGTTGTCACGTGTAAGCTTATGTTTATAACCTATTTGGCACGTCACGGTCAGTCACGGATTCGTTACGCATCCAAATAAATAATATGTAGGATGAGTGGAACGGAACGCAGAGAAGCGTCAATGAGATAGTTTATTATCATGGACATTATGTGTGAAAGAGATAATACATACATACATATATATCGTCATGTTTCCCGTAGGGGTAGGTAGAGGCCACAGATCTCCATCCGCTACGATCCGGGGACACCTTCCTTTCTTCCTCCACACCCATCCATCCTTCCTCTCACATTCATCGTAACGAAACGGCTCTCCGTTAGTCGCTTCTCGCCGTCGTGGGAATCAGGACGGATGGCGAACCACGTCGCCGTCATTTTTTAACATTATTAAAACTCATCATAGTGAACCGCACGAGCCGCAAGGGAGGATGTAACCTCAGCAGAACCCCAAATACTGAAGTAAGCCACTATAATACCGGGGAGCCCGATCTCGGGACGGTTGGGAGATAATTTAAAATTTAAAGGTGAAAAAAAGGAGTATGGCGTATTTTGGAGAACGATGTGAACGCGTGTGAAATAAAATAAAATCAAAAAGTGTGTAAAAGAAGACGGCCTTTGATTTTTGTGGACGCCTCTATCCCAAATGTGCTCTAAAGACATTTACTTTGAGTTTGGATTTCCATCAATCATTATCATCAACCTTAAACAAGCGTGGTGCTCCAATGTCCCTTCTTCCAAAAACGGGAAGAATCTGTAGGTCCTCTTTATATTTTTATAAGCCATGGAGGTTTATAAAAACGTCTGATTTTATTTGCAAATAACAGTTCACCCACTTCTTCTGGACCAAATTCAGCACCTTCTTCGGTAAATTCCGTAGTAGCCTTTTCAGTACCTTCACCTTCGAGTTCTTCTCCAGCTTCTTCAGCGTCTTCCTCTTGAGGTTCTGGATCCGCTGGTAACTATATTTGGAATAACAATATGCATTATATACAGGTGTCATTGTATTCAGTGTAAGAAAAAAAGTACCCACTTGTAGTTTGTCTCAAAAGTAATATGTTTTTTAGCACATTTTTTCATACAAAATTAGAAATATTGTTCCATACAATTAAACAGCCTTTGAGTCTACTACTACTATATATTATTGAAAAGTGGTGTTGTATTTAACCTTAATTATTTCACTAATATTGTAGATGTGTGGCTTGATATAATTACGCATTTGTCTATCATTTTTTAAATTTAATGATCTTTTAAGGCCTAACTTAACTGATCTCGTTAGAGCAGTCTACTGCCACGTTGACACACGAGAAACTCGAAAGTGTAACTTGAAGTAATAAAGGGTTTGTGGTCCTCTCACCCCGGCTTGTATCCTGGCCATCCTCTCTTCCTCTTGTCGCTGCTTTTCTTTCATCAGCCGCTCTTCCTCCGCTTCCCGAGCGAGCCGCGCCTGTTCCGCTGCCAGACGATCGCGCTCTTCTTGCTCTTCTCTCTAGGGTGAAATATTTATAAGTATTTCAAAATCAAAAAATCCAAACGATATAACAAGCCACCAAATACCCGTACAGCCCTTTTTTATTTATTTATTGAGTCAGATTAATTATTGAGACAGAAGTTACTTCTATCAGAGTAAATGATCGTTGATTAAATTCCCGCTTCGGAATCATTATATCATCAACATCGAAGCACAAAAGCAAAAACGTATTAAACGGCAAAATGAAAACTTGCCACCAGAGCCAAAAAAGTATATTAAATTACTGAAAACATTCATTAACTCAAAAACAGTCAGTTTCAACGCTGTACAAAAACATGCTGCTGTTGTACTGGTTGTATAGCTGTGAAACTCAGATCATTCTGGTCTGAGTTTTTTTTTTCTGATCCGAATATGCAATAAAAAATCTATATATAAATGTATTTTTGACATTTATATATAGTGTCCAGTCTGAGTGTTTAGCCAATTCGCTTTGAACAAGCGTGGTGAAATTAATGATCGTTTATTTCATATAATTATCGTTCAGTTCAGATTTCTGAGATCCATGTTGGGAAAACCAGTTCCAGGTGCTCCTATAGAGCTCCTGGCTCACGTTAAGTTAGATTATACGCAAAAAACAGGCATATTATGCACGGCTAGGATTGTGTGAAGGTTCCTTTTCTTGGATGCCTAAATCGTTCATGTGCTTGGTTTATCGAAGCATTAATAACCCCAGTAATAATATTATTTTATAGTCGTTTTTTTATATTAATAATACTGTTATTAAGAGAGAAATACGTAAATTAAGACGGCAATTGTAATGACATAAAACAGCAGATGCACTACATTGTCGGCAGTCCCAATTACATTCTAAAATCATTTTTGTATTAAATTTACAATTTATTGTAGGCTCCTTTTGTATGACTATAGTATATGGACTGTAAAAAAATACGCAAAAAATTGAAATACGTAGTTACCAGTTTCTGCAACTTCGCTTCGTATCTGTCGCGGCGTACCTCGCGCACTGTCTTGCTGACAGACGCGTATCTCTCGTACGCGGGTACCAATGGCACTTGCTTTTCTGGCGGAGCGTCTTCCTTCGGCACGGGAATTTCTTCGTACAGCGTGTATCGAAGCAGTTCTTGAATAATTGTGATATTGTTATAGGAATATTGTTATTATGTTTTTTCCATTTTTAAAATATATATCTGTCTCATTCTCAAGCACACTTTTCGTCTCTCTTTCACTCTTACATAGTGGTATAGCGCGAATGAAATCCTTCAAAAAGTAGTTTTCCTATTTTAAGAAATTTAACTTATATTTACTAATTAAAATGTGATCATATCACCGTCAATATAAGTGATGGCATCAATCAATATCAATATCAGCCCGCGGCAGTCCACTGCTGGACGTAGGCCTCACCCAAGGCGCGCCACCTAGCCCGATCTTCGGCTGCACGCATCCAGTCTCTGCCAGCCGCCTTGCGCAGATCGTCGCTCCATCTAGCAGGAGGGCGTCCCACACTACGTTTGCCGAGTCGCGGTCTCCACTCCAGCACTCGTCTACTCCAACGATCGTCGGTTCTCCGACAAACGTGTCCAGCCCATTGCCACTTCAGTCTGCTAACTTGAAGAGCTATGTCGGTGACTCTGGTTCTCCGGCGAATTTCTTCGAATTCTGTCCACCAGAGTGATGGCATACTCCTGTAAAATTATTACGACGCATTACGTCATATATTAAAAACCACGTGATCAGTAATGGTGTTTTTAAGTGAAATTTAAAATACATATATTACATATTAATGTATAAGTTGTATTAAAAAATATCTTAAATAGTTTTATATATTTAAAACTTTATATTTAAGTATTTTTCCATTGTTTTAAACACTTACCTAACAAATTCAAACAATCCTCCATTCGCAATATCATTATAGATATAAAGATACAATTTTTTATAGAAAAAATTCCTAACCATGATGGGCTGATAAATTCCAACTTAACGTGATCCATACATACTAACAAAGTTCCGTGTATCCGATTCGAGCATCTTGAAAAGTACGATCAGCGCTTCGCCCTTCATGAGGGCGTGCAGGCAGGCTTCATTGGGTTCCACGTCGCTCATATATAACGCCTCCCGGACGTCATCCTCATTCAGTTGCATCGTCTCCTTGGCAACCACTTGAATGTCTGTAAAAAACAAGACAGTACAGTTTTTTATAGAAACCGAAAGCAGACGAGACTGACCATCCATATACAAATACATAAAAAGTCACATACAACTTATAAAAGGTATATGATGGCATACAAGCAAGCGTTACTCAAAAAGCAAGCATAACTACAGGTGATAGTGGATAAATAAAGTCTTTGTTTCTATACCTACTATTACTCCTACTATTTTTGTATATCGTACATTGTAACGGAAGGTTACATGTTTTAATTATGTAATTTTAGTTAGTTTAAAAATAAGTTAAAATATTAGTATTAGTACACTAAACATTATTCAAATTTAAATACTTATTCTAATATAATAAATAATGATTTATTATAACATAAGCACGATCTGCCATCGAACATTTTTTGCTTGTCATACGTTAAGTGTTCAAAGCAACGCGGTGACAGATTGATGGAATTTGTAAACTCAAGTAGGTGTAGGTGCGGCGCTCGCGCCTTCGTGCTATTTCGACCATATTCGTGTACCGCTCGGGTTTTTTTATGGAAGTTACTGACGGGCGCCGAGGATCGACATCACCTCAGTGATGGTTCGTCCGTTATGGAAATACCAACGGGAACCGTCACGTTTTGTAAGAACGCCCTCGCTCAGTATTTATTTTAAAAATAAGTGCAGGAATCAAACCCCGTTTTAGGGTACTTTTTGAATAGCACATGTGTGTTTAATTTTTTTATTTTGTAATTCCGTTCTGGTTTTAATCCACCACGACAATTTCGACATAATGCTTTCCACGAGTTGTCGCTGATTAACCAGAACGGAAGTCGATAGGCCAAGTCGTAATCGATGGGTATCTATCACTTCCAGATTTCACCTGCACATTTTACCTGCGGGGTTCTACCTGCCAGCGTTTACCTGCGGGGTTGATTCCACCTGCGGTGCTGATTCTACTGCGGTGCACAATGTAACGGAGGGTGTCACCTGCGATCCAAGGTGCCACCTGCCCTCCGTCAGTATGTTACCTGCGGTGCTAATGTAACGGCAGGGTTCTACCTGCGGTTTATTTCTTTGAGCGCAAGCTAGCTCAGGGGAGTGTTAGTCCGCTTACGTGGCAAAATCAGATCGGCCGTTTACCCACGACCTACAAATTTGTGTCTCACCTGATTCTTTTTATTTTTTATGTAATAAAAATTTCTTTATACTGATAACACTCTGGTTTTATTTGCAAAATCCAGGTAGGTGTTGCAACATATCTTGTTCAAATTTTCAATCGTTAATAAAATCTTTTTTTATCAATCCACTCAAGTTCAAATACATCTTTTAAACTTTTAATGGACGACACTTAATGTTAATACAGTTTTTTCAAATATAAATTAATTGATAAAATTTAATTAATTAATTTTATTTTTATATCGGCGAAAAAAGTTTTCTTATATAAAATATTTAGCAGGATATATATAGATATGAAATTACTTAATTTTTTTTTGTATATCACTTGTTTTTCTCAAAATATATTCACAGCACAGGTTGCGCAAGTCATCCTTCACCATGCCTCTCCAGCGGTACCTGGGGCGCCCCATAGGATGTCGTCCAGTTGGACGATCCACATACGCTCTTTATTTTTCTTGACTGCGCGATCCTCCCCCATCCTCATATTTAATATATGGCTAAATATTACTGGTAGCCCCGCTAATCCGCATTGGACAAGCGTGGTGGGTTAAACGTCCGTTCGTCCAGAAATGGAGAGGCCCGTGCTCAGCAGTGGGACATATATGGGCTGTTAAATATATATATATTTAGTTCTAAGCTTATTGATCACTTTGATAATGTTTTTGTTTTTATAATAAATTGTTATTATAATAAATGTATTTGTATTTAAATAACGACGAGTAATTTTTTCCATAGCCTTTTTAATTATAAGATTATATTATATATAAATTTTATAAGAAAATATATAAGATTTGATAAAATGATTAATGGAGTCAGGCGTTACTTTACGGGAATCCATCACTATGTGGACAGTAAAAACTTTTACTTAGATAAGATCCGCGACAAGCAAACTATAACAGAAAATTAATAATGTGTGTTTTACTGCTGGATGAATTTGGATTTATTTGGAACTTAAACCAAAAACTTACCGAAAAACGGCCGTCAGTAACTCCCCACCCACCAACCACTACACACAACACCAAACACACACCACCACTTTTCCACCTTGTAAACGACACGTGTTTCGCCCCAACACGAGGAATCTTCAGGATGCCTCGTGTTGGGGCGAAACAACTAGACTCTACGGAAGACAACCGAAAAGTGATCACGACAGTGAGACACTTTTCGGTTGTCTTCTTCTTGTTGTTGAAAAATAAGGCAACGCTTACGTTTGCCTGTGGAACTGTTAAATATTTTTTTTAAGCGATAGGTGGCCAATGACGAGGTTCTCCGACAAGTCTAGCAAAAACTTGAACTTTTGCAGACCGTCACAGGTAGAAAACTTGCTTACCTGGGTCACATCATGAAACATGACAGGTACAAGTTGCTGCAAGTGATCATGATGGGAAAAGTCGCACGCAAAAGACAACTTAGTCGAAAACGAAAGTCTTGGCTTCGTAATATCAGGGTGTGGACCGGGATAGCGAGTGCTCCAGAACTGCTGCACCTCGTGAAGGAGGAGGAGAGTTGTGCTGAATTGGCTGCCAACCTTCGCAAATCGGAGAGGCACTCTTAGAAGAAGATGGAATAGAGAGACAAATGTGCAAAGGTATCCACCTGATGGAAAAATATCAACGCCATACATAGACATCCGCAACACCATAGATAATACAGATGCGTAGCTGACTTTTCAGGTACATAGGCTTGTTTTCTGAATGTTTCAATATTTTATAGATATGGAAATATCGCCAAAGATTCCATAGAGTGGTTCTGCGTTGAATGAGGTATCGGGGTAAACGTATCGTACTGGATTAATTTTTTTATGTGATAGGAAGGCAAACGAGCAGGAGTGGGGAGGGGACTGAATACGAAGACCCTCCCTTCAGAACTCCGGAACTCAGCCGCTCACCGTGCGAAGCGGTTTGTGCGGGAGTGTTGTACTTCCCCGGGCGAGCCGGCCCATTCATGATACAAACAAATATTATGCCATTTGACAAAGTATTCGTGTGCAGCGAGACTCTACCACTAGATTAAAACGACATACTTATCTCGTCCCACTTCTCGTATAGGTCGTAATACGACTGGTGGCAATGCGGCCAGTATATGATCCAGTTGGCGTGTCCCAAGTGCCTGGCCATCCGCTCCGCGATCCGCTTCTTCCTCGCGGCCAGGGTCAGCACTCGCAGCCGCTGCCTCGCTTCCTCAGTCTCCTTTTGCAATTTCAAATCTTCCTCTCTCTTCGTCTAAAACATTCGCTTGCATTGTGTTTGTGGTTTTTTTTACAGTAGAGATAGGCAAACGAATATACAATAATACCGTATTTACATGGAAATACCGCAGATGGAAAATCGTTTCAACATTCGCACAGTTCTTTACAGAAAACTGCGAGTACTAATTTCACCGTGGTGGACGGCCAGCCATAGAGGTGTGGGAGGAGGTAGATGGAATCTATTATAGGTTTTATTTATTTATTTAATACAAAATCCACAGCATAATAATATATATAAATTTTGAAACATTCTGGAGCCAATTACGGCCAACTAATTGCAATTGTAAATAATTACAATTGCGGACTTACATCTTTCCTAAAGGCAGACGTCTGTGCAGTTTCCTGGCTATTGGAGATGTCTATGGCTGGTGGTGACTGCTTATCATCCAACAATCCACTAGCTTGTTCACCTGCGTATTCTATTTACGAAGTCTCAGTAATAGATACATACATACATATCGTCACGCCTGTTTCCCGTAGGGGTAGACAGAGTCCACAGATCTCCATCCGCTACGATCCCGGCACACTTTCCTTGCTTCCTCCACACTCTTCACCTCTTCATCCATCCTTCCTCTCACATTCATGTAAGCGTAACGGCTCTCCGTCGCTTCTCGCCCTCGTGGGAATCAGGACTTGACGGGTGGCGAACCACATCGCCTTCATTTTTTAACAAATTAGGTCGATTCAAATTCGTCGTAGTGTATCTAAGTAATATGATTCAATAAAACATACGGCTTCTTCGGGCAGCATCTCGGATATATCTCGTTTGGGTCGCTCTACTCCCGTCTCCTTCTCCTTATGCATGTAACCAAGTTCTTCCTCTATAATCCGGCACAACTCTATGCCGTTCGCGCCGAACATTGCTCGCGTTAACTTTCCCTTCTGTGAAGAGTCACAACATGATATTTTATGTAGCTATTTAAGGCAGTCCAAATGTATTGTGATTAATGGAGTCAGGCGTTACTTTGCGGAAATCCATTACTATGTGGACAGTCAGAACATTCACTTAGCTAAGATCCGCAACAAGCAAACAAAGAAAGAAAAATAATAATGTGCGTTTTCTACTGGAAGAAGTGGATTTACGGCAAATTCAAACTAAATCTTACTGAAAAAACAGCGGTCAGCAATTCTCCACCTCCCAACCACTATCAACAACACCAAACACACCACCACTTTTCCACCTTGCACACGACACGTGTTTCGCCTCAACACGAGGCATCATCAGGTAATAGTAGACTCTACGGAAGAAAACCTTTAAGTATTGTGCTAAGATCTGCTACTGAAAAAAATTCGGAAATTGTTTTCGCAGATCTTAACAAAGTAAGTTTTGAATGTCCATCTCAACTGGTCGTTTATCTCAAATGTCAAGATCGTGACGCCTGGCTCTCTTAATAATTTAGGACAACCAGGACTAGATGCAATGATAGGTTGATTATCTATTTCTCCAGAAAGTAGAAGGCCTGTGCCCAGCTGAAGGACATATAGAGGTTATGGAAAAAGTAACAATAGCCCGAGCTTTTCCCGCCAACTTACATCAGTGACGTTGTGTTCCAATTTCATTTTTATAATCTATATAAGATTATAAAAATGATTATCAGTTATATTGTTTAATAGTTGTGGCGTATTACACAATACGCCACCATAATTAAACAATATAATATTATAGTTCGATTAAGGTGGATAAGTGAAGTGATATGAAATAAATGTGTGTATTGTGACTTTTAAAGTTAACTGAAAAAGTCCATAGAAGGTTTTGGTAAAATAGCCACCATTTTATCAAGACGTAACGTGATAAGCTAACTACAAATATAAAATCAAATGATTTGTATTTTACTTGACACTGGCATAATAGTTACCTCTAATTGCCATCAAAGAAAAGAAAAGGTCAATAACTCATATGGTAAGGAAAACGCTTACGATCTAAGGTCTTTGTCTCGATTCTACTATAAGACCATTAAGATTTTTAATGTTTTTAACTCTATGGCATGTTAAAAACGAAGTGAGTGAGTTTGAGTGAGTACCAAAATGAAAAGAAAAACCGGCTCGCTTTTCCCCCTGAACCTCGCAAGGGCATCGACGGAGTCAGCCAGGGCCTGAAATTACAAGTAACACAATTAAATAAAATTAAAATGACTGTCTGTCATTATAAATGGCTTCTCCTAAGGTCATGTTTATTTTATCATCCTCAGCAACAGCTTATATAATTCCAATGCTGGACTTAAATCAATCACCGCTCTGGTTGATTGGATTAGCGGATGGCGGTTCCTAGTCCACCTTAGTCCGGATGCCTCATCTGACTCCTTAGATTCTCCATACCTTTCCTCTTAGCAGCTCAAGTCACTTCATACAAGGCACATACGGTAGGAACACTTCAGCTCTAATAGTTGTGGGCAGACAAATACGTATAATTAATAAAACGATGAAATAGGTTTGGGCACTGCTAGGCACGCATCTCCCCATTTATGTAGAAATGGGCATTAACTCACCACGCTTATCCAAGACAGATTAATGGGGCACCCAGATTCGAGATATATATTTATTTTTATTTTAACTTTTTTGCACAATATATACACCGGGCGGACTTAATGCCATTGGGTATTCTCTTCCAGTTAACCTGCGGGCGAAACCTTGGTTTGAAGGTGGTGCAGATTGTCCAAATAAAAAAATTAAAAACTACTTTAATAAATTTAAATATATACACATACATATACATACATAAATACATAGATATGTACATACACATGTACACACTAACAAAAAACATCATTCTCACTTCTTATTTTTCATTCACTCTAACGGATAATCTCAAATCCGTATCTGTATCCGATAACAAACAAGCATGCGTATCATCTAGTGGTCAGTGATCACCGCCACCCATGCAACCTCTTTACGTAACAATATCTGTATACCTACTTTGTCAAGAATGGCACATTATTTATCTGTAGCATGAATGGGCCGGCTCGCTCGGGGAAGTACCCGCAGAAAACCGGCGCCTGAGTAGTAGTAGCTTAGCGTACCGCGCTTCGTCTGGTGAGTGGTTGAGTTCCGGTGGCCCAATATCCCTCCCCCCTACCTCTCCCATTATCACACTTTCCTTAAAGGCTGGCAAGGCTTCTGCACTGTGTGTGACACTACGAATGTTTATGAGCGGCGTTAATTGCTTTCCATCAGGTGACAAGCTTGCTCCTTTGCCCTCCTATACCATAATAAAAACCTTTTGAATGACATTTGACGCCTTAGTGGTCTATTGTTTTTGCTTACCTTAACCATTGCGATGTTCTCTCCTCCAATATCCAATTTGCCTTTTCTTACGGCAAAATTCGTCGCGAGACACGGTCCACAAAAATCTGAATATACCTCCATACCTGTGGGCAATACTTTTTCTACTTTCGATTTCAAGGACAGAAACACGTTTGTTCTATGTATCATTGTCCAATTAAAAAAAGGTAGAATGAATCACTTTTCGCCTTTTCCCGCCAACTTACATCAGTGACGTTGTTTTTTATTTAATTTTCATAATCTTATATTATTATCAGTTATATTGTTTAATTGTGGTGGCGTATTATACAATATATAGTTCGTTAATGGAGTCAGGCGTTACTTTGCGGAAATCCATCACGATATGGACAGTCAACCGAAAAGTCAATTTTTCGGTTGTCTTCCGTAGAGCCTACTATACCTGAAGATGCCTCGTGTTGGGGCGAAACACGTGTCGTTTACAAGATGGAAAAGTGGTAATGTGTGTTTGGTGTTCTGTATAGTGGTTGGTGGGTGGAGAATTGATGGCCGATTTTCGGTAAGTTTTAGGTTTAAGTTCCAAATAAATCCACTTAATCCAACAGAAAAATACACATTATTAATTTTCTGTTATTGTTTTGCTTGTCGCGGATCTTAGCTAAGTAAAACTATTGACTGTCCATACAATATAGTTCGACTAAGGTATAAGTGAAGTGATATGAAATAAATGCGTGTATCGTGACTTTTTAAGTTGATTGAAAAAGTCTAGAAAAGATTTTGGTAGAATAGCCACCATTTTATCAAAACGTAACGTGATAAGTTGACTAGTTTTATTTCGAGAGATTTGATATTGACATATTTTACTTGACACTGGCATAACAGTTGTATCTGGTTGCCATCAAAGAAAAAAGAAGAATCACTTTATGACATTAGCAAGAACTATTTTATGACACTTGTTAGATTAAAATTCTTTTTGTTTTGTTTATTTATTTGTATATTATAATATTATTAAGTTTTTAATTTTAGTTATTGTAAAAAAAAGGTGTCATAAACAAAGTTTTTTCTATTTCTATTAATATTCTACTTTTCATAAGATATAGAAGAAATCTCGAATAGTCTTTCATTATTTTTTCAGAGTCTTTCGAAAGCAATAGACATTTCTTACTCTACACTAAACTACACTAATTTAAATTCTTTCACTTACATATAAGTTGATGCATATGATCTTTTATATAATGCTCAAATTCATCGTTATTCTCAACAGAATCTTGGATGGAAACTTGACCTTTGCGTGCCATATTTAAAATTAATATTAATGGTTACTATAATAACCGCAAAGACGAAACAATATTTAATTAAATCAAATTCTTTGTTTATTGCAACTATCAGTGGATTCTCGAAACAATATTATTCACATGCGACACATAGCGATCTGTGAAAATGACATCTTCTCTTGTCAACTTTCTAGCATTCAAAAAAAAGAAGACTATTTAATGTTTTAGTATTGCTAGAATTCTTGTTAGCCATTCCAACTTAGCTAATAGTGATTGTTAGCAATTCCAACTTAGCTTATTGTGATTCTGCTAGGAAAATATAATTCATATTAATAGCTCCATGCAGGGCCGCGCCGAACTTCAGCAGAGCTGTGTACTAAACTTATATAAGGGCCAATTATTTAAGAAAAATTAATTTCAATAATTGGCTCTAGCATTAATTAAAATGCTTAGATTGTTTGGGCATATAGAGAGGATGTATAAAAGAAATTTAAGTTGCGAATGTAGGTGTAAGGGTCGGTAGGGGAAGACCAAGTAGAACATACAATACATACGTAACTTGACCAAATTGATGAAGTTCTTAAGAAAAGTCAGGTCAAAAGTACCCCTAACCGACGAGCTTGTATGAATAGAGAGATGAGTGTGGATGAAGCAAAGAGAGTGTCCCGAGATCGTAGTAGACGGAAATCTGTGGTCTCTGGCTTCCCCAAAGGGAAACAAGCGTGATTATATGTATGTACCATACATATACATACACATATATCATCACGCCTGTTTCCCGTACGGGTAGGCAGAGATCACAGATCTCCATCCGCTACGATCCCGGCACACCTTCTAGCTTCCTCCACACTCATCCATGTTTCATTCACCCTTCCTCTCACATTCATCGTAGCGAAACGGCTCTCTGTTAGTCGCTTCTCGCTCTTGTGGGAATCAGAACGTGACTGGTGGCGAACCACGTTGCTTGGCACGGCAGACCGTGTGTTGGCAGAGGAGAGGAAACATCTTTTTACGTACGTCTTTTTCATACGGACCTCGGTATATATATTTAATAAGAATACTATAACGATAAGCAAAATATATTTTAAAACTCTTTACAACTTCTTCGGCCAGGTAACGCGTGTCTTGATATCAGGATCAGGTGAATGTATATAATGTTTAAAGTTAATCAATCTATTCAAGCCGCAGTACGGCTTAGGTGGCTCTATACAAACTTCAGAGCACCGTTTATGGGATATGAACCTGTTCTCCGTTCCATTGCAGCCGGTGTAAACAAACGTCCGACATTCGCCTAACTTCGCGTCGTAGAACCATCTGGGAACAAGTTTTATGTATGTGAGTTAAGTGTCGTCACATTCATCACTTTGTATTTTGTGGGTGAGTGACATTCATCACCAGACGGACGACTCTCGAGGACTAGCGCACCCGCTGGAACACGCATGCAGTCGTGTCGTCCCTCTCGCACAGTATCTGTCGCACTTGCACTCGCTCACCTCCCACTAGTTGTAAACCGATTTTAATTGCATATATATTACGAAATTTTGTTGAAATATATCTACCCGTGCGTACAAAACTGTTGGTCTATAAGGCAATGACGTAATAGCAAGGGACCTCAGGGTGGAGAGCATCCACAAGTTTGTGGTCCAGTTGGCTCGGAAGATGTTCGACCGAACCTACAATAGACCACACCCACACCTTAAAAATTTTACTCCCCTTCACGCTCACCTACCTGTGGGACATCCGCTGCCACACGAAATCCTTCTGTCGCCGCCTGGCTCCCGCGAGGGAGGAGGACCAACGACGGACCCAACGTAGGAATCGGTTAGGCCATATCTCGACGACGCGAAGTCGGGCGAAAGCACGCCCAAAAGCCGGTGGGAACAGCGGGACCTAGGACCGGGGGACGGTTGCCCCATTGACTTGCTGCACGAGCAGTGGGGTTCATCACCGAGGCTCAATCCCACACCCCTGCGCGGTGTGGGTTGTTCCCGATTGATTGAAATATATCATTCGACTGCAGTTAATCACAAACAGTTTCAATACACTCACGCGTCACTACATAATAAAATTATATTCTATTAACTATAATTTAATTAACTAATTCTTAGTAAGTACTTTTTTCTAGAATATTTGAAGAAAAATATTCTCACTATTTATTTTGTATGTATAAAGTAATATATCAAACAATACTCAAAGAAGTAGTAGTAGTAATATATCAAATAATACCTTATATGGTGTTCTTCGCAATGTCCTTTATCCGATGGCTCTAAACATATTGGTAAATTGACCGGACCACCGTTTAGTTCAGCCCACTTCGGTGGATTGGCACCTTTATACCCGAAACCCATATCTGAGGATAAATTGAAACCGTTTTAATAACTTACTAATTATCTAACTTTCCGAATCCTAGTGTAAGAACTAAGGTCCTCCATTATGTATAATTTAAATTTCTGAATTAATAATATATTAAGAGATCACGCCATCCGTCACGTCTTGATTCCCACGAGGGCGAGAAGCAACTAACGGAGAGTCGCTACGATGTGATGTGAGAGGAAGGGTGGATGAAAAGATGGATGAGTGTGGTGGAAACAAAGGTGTGCCGCGATCGTAGCGGATGGAAATCTGTGGTCTCTGTCCACCCCTACGCAAAACAGGCGAGACGATATGTATGTAAATAATTAACTATTATTATATGAACTAACTTCCCGATTAGCTAGAGACCTCAAAATCTAAACAAAGTCTAATGTTTAAAAGCTGAAAGTAATCATTTAATTATTTTTAAAAACGTTTAAATAACGAAAACCGTTTATTGTAAGGGCCCACCTTCTTTGCTATTTCACACTTATTTATTTGTTTAGAAAAACGTATATTAAAACATGAATTTATTTAAATAAAATTAAATTTCGACCTAATTGGTTTACTGTCGAAACTACTGCCATAGGTATCAACAGATTAATTCCCGCACATTTCAACTTGGACAAGCATGGTTTTAATGTCCATTCCTCCAGAAGTGGAAAGGCCCTGTGGAACATATATCGGCTGTAGAAAAGGAATACCAAAATCTCTGATGACTAATAAGCTCGAATGATAAACAATATTAACTGATTATCAATTCTCATTGTTTTTTTGTCATAATAGATCAATTGCTAGGCAATTTTACGTATTCACTTAAAATTCATTGCGTAAAAGAGAAGGGCGTAATTAAGAAATTCTCGCTGATAGACTATAACAATTTTTTTTCCACGACCCATATATGTATGTTTTTTTTAAATATTTATGCATATCTTACTGCTAAGCACGGGCTTCGATATTTTAAAAGAATGGATATTAACCCACCACACTTGTCCAATTAGCGAAGTAAGCAGACTCGGAACAATATCAGTAGGCCATACATATATTTATCCCGATGCGGGAAACCGCGACCATTGTCTCTGTAGACGACAACCCCGTAATTTATTGTCTGCAACGACAATAAATTATATTTTACAATAATTATAATCAAAAGATAGATAAATAATTATATTCAAAAGCAGTGGACTGCCGCGGGCTGATATTGATATATTGATAATCAAAAGATATGATAAAATACTGTCACTCTACACCTTTAAAAATAACTAATGATCACGACCGCTTTGTAAAAAGTGTTACGAATAAAAACACTGTAATATTGAGCAATGCAGTGTTATAGTTATTTTTTAATACCTCTCCAGTTTGAAGGCCAGCCATCTTCATTTTCATAATCTATATCAGGTTCCCCTTCAGTAGTTGACATGGGCACGTCACGTGATCCTAATTTATTAACGAAACCAATCCAGTCAACATTATAGGGTGGAGGTAACCAGTGATCCCAATCTCTTGCTGGTGGCTTCCATCCTGGAGGTTTCGGTGGTTTAACATTGCCTATGCCGCAGGTTCGTATCAATTCTATTGGCCAAGTAATAAAAATAATAAAAACAACCATATTTATATACATTCTTGCGTTAAAATCTTAAAGGAAATTAACGATTTAATCATTTTCAGAATTTATCTTCGTTCTATAATTGAATTCGTTGCATTTAGTTGCAGATGCGCTTGGTTAAGATAATTGCATTTTAAACGACATTGGTTCTAACGATTCAATTGAAATGACGAATATTTAACTTTTTATCGTTGCGTACACCATGGAAAATATTTGTTTTCTTTGTGCCTACACTATTCATATAACATTTTTATAAATGGAAAATACGATGTAAATACGACATACAGGGTATATTCTTATCTAATTTATAATGAATAAAGCTGGAAAAATGTGCTTATAAAAATGATAGCTTCTTAACCTTTCGAACACTGGACATGAATTCATGTCATAGGATAAAGTACGTTATACATTCAAATGTTATTATTTTTGTTTCTTCTTATCGGCTCTCTAACTGGGTTTCAAGAATTGTAACTCGAACTCATTAAAACATAAACAAAAAGCTCTTAAAGTTATAAATATCCAAGCTCAAATACCGCGCGCGTGGTAATGCTAAATGGTCCGCGCCCTTCACGGTACCCTACGCTTTTTGACATTTTAAAGTGCTCGGTATTCAAACTTTAAGCAACTATATTCGTAATGCAGGTGGCATTAGTTTTAATATTTCATTAAAATGCTATTTAAAAATAATATTGAATACAAATTCCTCGTATATTTTGTATAATTTTCGTATGACAGTACGTAAAGTTTGTTAATTTTATATTTGAAGCGAAAATTATGTCATAAATAACTGAAAAAATAAATTATTTGTAAATTTTATCTACATAAAACTCGACGTTGCATACTTTCCATAGACTATATTCATTTCTTTCCTACTTACCACGCCGCCGACAAAACGTATTTTCATAGTGATTAGCTCTGTGGTCGACATCAGTAGCAAATTGCTCAGTGTCTTACTGGACTGCATAGATTATAGTTGACCATAGTAGTCTACAAAATATTGTTTGTTTTTCTTAGTTATAGCTATCACCTAACAACATAGTAGCACAGAGCAAATAAAGATTTTGTATTGTGTATGTCATCTACGTTAATCGTTTCTGTTTCTTTTGAAATTCATAAATAAAAAATTGTTTCTAATTATCTATTTTGAAATATCCGCGAAGATAACAGAAATGGCTTTATGTTAATATTTATATAATGAAAATCGCCGCCGTACGTGAAAAATGCAATGTTATGAAGATTGTTTTACCAGAGCTGATGTATATCTGCAGATGTCTTTAATAATGGTTTAATATTGTTAAGCTAGTAATAAGGCGAGGACGTTAGAGACGAGTTCTGCTTAATGCTATCTCAGTGAAAGTGCAATCAGTGAGTGAAATTTTCACCATGACGCAGACCCTTAATGTTTTAATGCTGAAGCATCTAGTGGTTAGAGCAAGGAGATTTATCCATACAGCTTTGGAAATTCTTTCACCAGCTGTGTTCTTTTTTGTATTATTCCACTTTAGAACCTATATCAACAAACCACAACCACAACATGCCCAAGATCAGTTTAATATTTATAATACGGTAAGTAAATTAATATTATCCTTTAATATTAGCTTACTACCTTTTATAATTCATATGCTTTTTTTAACATAATGTTTTCTCAAAACTATGTTTCTTAATGTAGTTAAATTGAGTCCATTATACTTCACATCACTCAATGTGATAGTTTGTTAAATTAAAAATACTGCATTATTGCATTTGTCAGTTGAAAATCAGTGCTTAAGTATTATGTTTGCCAAAAACACTACTCCACAAAACATTTGCAGTAAATTACAGTTGCTCTAAATGTACAATAAACTACTAACTTTATCGTCACTGCATTATGTATGTTGACTGAAGAGATCCAGAGGCTTAATTCTTTTTCTCTTCCTTTATTTTTTCTTTCTCTTCTTTTGCATTCTTCTACACTCCCCATATATGAATATACAACAACAAAAATAAATCAAATTGAATGAAAGATTTAAACCAGTATAGTAAAATATAAAATTTTACTATAATTATTGAATACAAATTTTGTATATGTTTATATGTATAAGTATGTACATGTGGATAAATGTCTAATTAATTAAATTTCTCACAGAATGTTGTTTACAAATATAATATAATGTTTTTCAATTTTTAAAGCAACCATTTAGATTTTAGATATAAAAGTAATAATCACACCTTATTGCCTCAACCTTTGGTTCTTAAGTTATATTTCACAAACAGTGAGTCAGAGTGAGAAAATCATTATTGATTTTGACAATAATCTCATCTTGACAATAATTTGTCCTCAATTTGTTTCTTGCGAAAGTCATCATTCTCATGCCTTTCAATTTTTGTTAACTTGTTTGAAATAAATTGGAAAATTATGCAGTAAATTTTCATATGCACTCAATTTTCAATGATAAAGAGACATAAGATTTAATGGACTATAATATTTTACTGATTTGACCATGAATAGCACAATGTCATAATTACATAAATTATAATAGATGTAATAATAGAAATGAAGCAGAAGCAATAAATCAAGTTATTAGCAAATGTTCTGAGGAAATGCTCAAGTTGTTACCATAGGATTCACCTTCAGAATACCCCCTTAAAAATAAGGGGATACCCACCACCTGTATAGTCTAAAATCCATGATCGAATATTTCAGTCCATTTTCCACCTGCAATGTTCTCGAACATGTATTACAATTGAGTGTTCAAGAGCATGTTCAATAAAGGCCGGCAAGACATTAGTTTGCTTCTAAGCAAAATAAACCTTCATCGCAGGTCTTTCCTTAACCCTTAATTTGATATTGTCCACTAAACTGAACACAAACTTTAAAAAAATCCAAGTCATTTAAATTTGTAATTTATTTTTGGCAATTAAATTTAAATTACTTGGCAACTCAAATATTTTCAGTAAAAAAAAATATATTGACTTGGAAACTCTTCGATTTTTCTAAAATCAAACCAGTGACAAATACAACAATGTCCGTCATTTTCCCTCAACTATAGATGAGGGTTGTTGCAAGTATTACCAAAAAAACGGTTGTATATTTCATAAAATGCATTATACGACTATGTTTTGTAACAGGGAAAAGCTCCAGAAATTGTTCTCTCAAAAGGTCCTTAAATATCCTAAAACATATGTTATTCACAAAATTTAAAAACACAGATTTTTTTTACTGCCAAATTAAGGGTTAAGTTTGAAGAGCATATGGCCAATAAACTGTAATATATTCTTTGTCATCCTGCTAGCAAATATTTGAAAAAACTTTACCTGCAAATGAAAAACAAACACAATATAAATGCAGCACTGTGAAAACTTAACAGTGTTTATTTTGGTGGAGCTTTGTCATTTTGTTTATAAATTCTTTTAATTTATACTAAATCATTTAGTATTTAAAACATACTTCTCCTGAATTTCTTCAGATAAAGTATTCACTTATTCTTAAGCCATTAGAAGTTTTCTGCTTATGGCAACAACATATGTATGTCTTTATAAAATATTTTTTCCAAAAATGTAGGTCTCGCCTTTTAAATTAGTAAACTATGATTATCATTGTCCATGTCAAAACTTTTTGGCAATTTATCATGTTTAATATGTCTAGGCTCTTTTGACCTCTTGCATAAGATAAATCCTTTTTAAGTATAATAATATACTTAAAATGTATTTATCTTATTATTAATGGAGTCAGGCATCACTTTGCGAACAACCGAAAAGTGACTTTTCGGTTGTCTTCCGTAGAGTCTACTATACCTGAAGATGCCTCGTGTTGGGGCGAAACACGTGTCGTGTACAAGATGGAAAAGTGATAGTGTGTGTTTGGCGTTGTGTATAGTGGTTAGTCGGTGGAGAGTTGATGGCCGATTTTCGGTAAGTTTTTGGTTTAAGTTCCAAATAAATCCACTAAACCCAACGGAAAAACACACATTATTAATTTTCTGTTATTGTTTTGCTTGTCGCGGATCTTAGCTAAGTAAAACTTTTGACTGTCCATATATTTATCTTATGTTAATTGTATTTTATTATACTATATAATAATACATAGTATAATAAAATACAAGTAATGAAGTAAAATGCATAAAAAAAATTCTTTAGTCATAATGCATACACATTTTTTTTAATTTCTCCTACATTTGTGCTTATAATCGTCTATGTTTGGGGCGTAAACATATTCACGGCGCCAAGCCGGCTGGCGACGCACAGTCGCCGATATGACGTCAGTGAGGCGGTGGCTGCCAATTTTAAATGAGACGCCGTAAAAACGTCTCGGTATATTTTACTGTCTTCATGGGTCACCTGGGGGATTATATTCATTTTGAAATAAGAGTACCAATATGGCAAGATATTCGAGGGAACGTTTTAAATAGTGGTAGAGCCACGCTGCAGACAAAGTATTCGTTGTCAAGAATAGCATAATATTTGTCTGTAGCATGAATGGGCCGGCTCGTCTGGGGAAGTATTACAATCCCGTAGCAAACCGGCATCTGAGTGGTAGCTTAGCTACCGCGCTTCGTACGGTGAGCGGGAGTTTCCGGAGGTGTTGGGCCTCCGGAACTCAGCCGCTCCCCCTCCCATTCCCACTCTAATAAAGACACTTTCCTTAAAAGTCACGCTTCCGCACTGCGTAAGGCGCTGTAGATGTTTATGGGCGGTATTGATTGCTTTCCATCACGTGACACGCCTGCTCGTTTGCCTTCCTATCCCATAAAAAAAGACCATTGAGTCCGTAGGCGGGAGCCCCGCCACTAAGCCAATTGCTCGCCTGTAGTTATACTTTATATTAATTAATAAATGCTTATTTATTCGTTAGGAGTCAATACGCCTGGATCGAGTTCATGGACCACAGTTGATCTTTTACACTCCGGATACGAACCTCACCAATCTACTGATGGATGTCGTTGGGGAGAAGCTTAAACTAGAACGTCTTAAGTATTACCCTGGTATGTATCTTTGATACTTCTGAACATATGTATGGATTTTTAAGTAGTTTTAGTATTCCTATACACATGTATCGATTTGTGTACATTTTCCATATCCAAAACATACATATATATCGTCACGCCTGTCTCCCGTAGTGGTAGACAGAGACCATAAATCTCCATCTGTTACGATCTCGGCATACTTCCCTTGCTTCCTCCACACTCATTACTCTCCTCATGCAAGCCCGCCAGTTAAGGGTACTCTTGACCTGGCCGTTCTTAAAAAACTTCAGCAATTTGGTAATGGTACGTTTTACGTTTCCGACGGCCAATTGGCTCAGTCGCAAAGCCCTGCGCTCGTGGAGTCAATGGTCGCGGGTTCGATCTCCGCATCGGAATAAATATATGTATGGATTATAAATATTTATTCCTAGTCTGGTAATCCCGCCAACCCGCATTGGACAAGTGTGGTGGGTTTCACGTCCGTTCCTGAAGAAATGGAGACATCCGTGCTCAGCAGTGGGGTAGGGATTTTCCCTACCGACCCTTCCATCCACATTTGCAACGTAAATTTCTTTGGATTAAAAGACATTCAAAACAGTAGCTTGACTTATGGGTTTAGAGCAGATGTCGTCAACCCTCGGCGCGCCTGCTGCCCACTTACGACCCATGACCACTATAGTCTTATAACTTATATATTACTTACTTAATAAATTTCACAATTGTGGCCCTGCTCATCTTGATTTTGCCAGTTTGTGGCTCTTGGCTTTTAAAGATTGCCTCCCGCTGGTTAAGATCTATAATTCAATTATAGAGCACTAGCCCCCCCCTCCCCCCCTCCTGACAATGCGGATTTGTGGGGCACCATGACTCGGAATAAATAAATGTCAGCCATATATATATTAATCTCGATGTGGCAATCGAATCCGTGACCAATCAGTCAATCGAAAAATTATACAATTTTTTTAACAAAAAAATGTGTATTTCTATTCTATGTTTAACATCCGTGATGTTTAAACCTGAAGATGCCTTGTTTAGAGGCGAAATATGTGTCACCATTTACAAAACGTGGTTTTTGCCTTTCCTGTTCTAGTCTAGCATATATATCGACGCAAAAAAACGAAAAGGAAGTAAACCGCAAAATGAAAACTAACCACCAGAGCTAAAAATCTCCGTGAGAGTGTGACCTTTCAACGCAGTATTTTCCTCTGATCCGAATATGCATTAAAAAAATTGATATCTGTTTCATTAAGAGCGTTTTCGCTTTTTGCGTCTATATAATACTTACCACTGTTCATGTCTTTACTAATTATATTTGAACATTTAATCTCACTTTAAAATTTGTTGCAGAGGGCTTGAAAGGTCGTGGCATCTACCCGATCAAAAACATAAGTCAACTGTGGGACGACGTGTACAACATGAAAGAGAACGATGCCGTACTAATATTTCAGGTATTGTCTTATATTTGTACTATATATTGAACACAGGGATACTGGTTGCATTCAAGTTTGGAAGCAGTCCAGTCAATATAGGTATACTTGGGCAATCAAAGTACCCTCACTATATCCAGATCTCGTGTGTTACCGTATCAGTACAGGTGGCACATTATAGTCAAAAGAATAGTCTATAAGATCAACCCGTCGACCATATCAGCAGTAAAAGAAAACATTGTACGTACAAGTTAACGTCACCCCGACGTCACTACTTCAGCGAGTGTTAGGTCTTTAGCGGATTTCTTTAGTTCGAATCATATCTACCAGAGAAACTCCGAGTGTAGCCCTCTCTATACCGTGACTTTTTAATTACGCGACAAAACTAAAATTCGCGTTTGTAAAAATATGTATGTCATTTAGTAACATTCAAATATAGGGTTCATACAAAAATATTGTTTTATGGAAATTCAAAGAAATCCTGTAAATGCATCAAATACTTGTACGCCACCTTCGTAGTATTTGTTTACTTTTGTGGTGTTTATTTTTGTTGGTGTTGTGTATAGTGGTTGGTGGGTGAAGAATTGATGGCCGATTTTCGTTACGTTTTTGGTTTAAGTTCCAAATAAATCCACTTAACCCAACGGAAAAACACACATTATTAATTTTCTGTTATTGTTTTGCTTGTCGCGGATCTTAGCTAAGTAAAACTTTTGACTGTCCATATATTTGTTTACTACTATGCATAAGACGCATGGCAACGTCTTTTATCGGCAGGTTGCGGAAATTGTTTTCATTCATAGTTATCCCTACCGTACGTAAATATTACACGACCAAATTAGGTGGTTTGGGTGCAGTTCATATTGGAATGATAATGATGTCTATTTGAATTAGCAAGATTTTTTGTTGTACAATTTTTGGTATATATTAAGGACATTTTTAATAAATATTTCATAACAATAAAAATTTTTTTCTTCGTCAAATTTAATATAATAAATATCGATAAGTGAATATATTACTTAATTTTCTCAGGGAATTAAAAAGTCACGGTGTATAAACCATGGACGGATCCAAATATTTTTCTCAACGTGTTACATTACGTTCTCTATAGTAAAAGCCTATGCACTACTTCATACAGTGAACATTGTATTATATATTGCAATTTGACACGTACAAACACTAACTGCCTGTTTAAAATTCTTGTTATTTGATAACGGAAGCGAATGATAATTGTTGTATTGTTCTCTGTACGCATGAGTAATTCAATTTGATAAGTTATTTAATAATATACTCTACATCTCCGTATCAACATTGCACTAATTCAGTGTTTATATAAATACTAGACTAGCTTTTCGGGTGTCAAGCTCAGCCTCAAAGCTACGCGAGCGCTTCGGGCTATTGTCAAATTTCAGCGAAATGGGCCCAGGTGGAAAAAAGAAAAAACAATACAAAAGATGGACGTTGAAATCAAAGAAATAGCAGGAAAATTGTGGATAAGGAGAACCAGGGATAGGAGTCAGTGGAAATTATTGGAAGAGGCCTTTGTTGATAGACAAAGCGATAGCAAGAATGTATAACATTATCTTAGTATATTATGTATTTATCTAAATAAAGGCTTATATTATTATGTATGACCTATTGAGGAGCTATTTAATTTGAAATTTCTTGTCTATGTCTTTTTTTTATGAGAAATAAACGTGTTAAACTTTGAAACTGCTTTCATTTCAGAATATGGATAAGGAGTGGCCTCGACAGCTAAACTACACCATACGGATGTCGAACAACTTCATGACACATATGTATGACCCCCTGGATGGTCTCTCGCGTCCCCATGAAGTTTATGGTATGTTCTACACTATCGACGGCATTGCAGATGAGGTAGGCAAACGAGTAAGCTGGTCCTGATTGTTAATTATTATTGATTATTGACATCTGCAATAACGAGGGCACACCAGTTGTATTATATACCTTAGGGTAAGGATGCTAATAATGAGGGGGAAGATTTAGTGGGAGGAAAAATAGGTAAGCATCCCAGTATTCGCCGTATGAAATGCGGAACGGTACGTTAAGATAGCTCTCAGAAGCCAGATTTTTTTCCGACTTAATTGACGTCTATTCGAGTCGATCGTTATATAACGATCAAAAAAATTACATAAAATCATTATAAATTATAGTCTATATGTTATTCCGATGTGTAACCTATATTACTGTAAAGTTTCATCCAAATCAGTCCAGTAGTTTTTTCGTGAAAGAGTAACAAACATACATACTCACAAACTTTCGCATTTATAATTTATGTCGTTATTTCTAGGTACAATGTATGAGGCCTTCATGCGTGTCCAATGGGCCGTGGACTCTAGCTACCTGGGTCTAGTTACAGGTGTTGATATTAACCATGTAAGTATATATTACTTTAGATCCTAAGATATACTCTATAAGGTGATAATTAGAAAGAAAGAAAAAATACTTCAGTAAACAAAGAATATTGCTTTTAATTGGATGGGAAGGCAAACGAGCAGGCGTGTCACCTGATGGAAAACAATCAAGCCGCCCATAGACATCCACAGTGCCATAAGCAGTGTGGAAACGTTGCCAGCCTTTAAGGAAAGTGTCATTATAGGATGAGGAAGGAGAGTTGGGCCTCCGGAACTCAACCGCTCACCGGAAGAAGCGCGGTAGCTAACTAAGCTACCGTTCAGACTCAGTTTTCTGTGGGAGTATGGTACTTCCCCGGGCGAGCCGGCCCATTCACGCTACAGACAAATAATATGCCATTCTTGACAAAGTATTCGTCTGCAGCGTGGCTCTATCACTTAATATCAAAATACATATTATATATACATACATATAAATATGAATAAATTATGAGTGAAGACACAGAAATTAAAGACCAAACTTATAAGAAACACAAAACAACTAAAACAGATAAAATCATGAAAACGCCATAGCTCTGATTTTCAGTGTGGCCTATTTTTGTTTTCTAAGCCGCTAGTGCATAGATAAAACTTTATAATTCATATGTATTATAAATATAGTATGTAATTGACTTAAATATATTATATATCTATGTAATATTAATATAGGAATTATATACTATAAGGAAATATACATTTAAATTATATTTCATTATATAATTTTATTATTATATGGGAGAGGAAATGAAGCTGTGTAGAAAAATGAAACACGAAATAATAAACAGCCACTAACAATTTCTGCCACGAAGCAAACAAGAAAATAAAGTGTAATAAAATAAATTAATAATTAATATAACAATAATAAAAAGTCATATACATTTTTCTTTTATTGATTTACTAGTAGAAACTTATATTTTATTTTAATTTTATATCTTTTACTATGTTACGGTATATGGGTTCTGATTAAATAAAAAAAAACTAAAATAAAAAGAATTTAAATACAAATCAGCCATAGTTCCCCTTTATTACTTTTTGGACAAGTTTACAATATTTTTTTTTATTATCATGTATGTTTTTGCACAGGTACTGACACTCCAAGAGTTCCCGTACGCAAACACAAGGGACGAAAACCAAGTTATAACAGCGTTGATAGAGGCCTTCAAGGTATTCTGCTGGCTTTCCCTCATGCTGCCCTTTGTGTTCCTCATGTCACGACTTCTAGAAGAGCGGACAACAGGCATAGAGGTATATGAACATTAGAAGCTTCTAAACAGAGTATACGGCTTGACTCATTTGTTTTCATTTGAGTGATGATACATTAAATGATTTTAGAAAATATGTTGGATAATAAAAGGGAAACTGGATGGGTCTCCAGATCTCCACTCCAGGCCTCATACTCCGGAAAAAAAGCTATGAATGGATGGATGGATGGATGAATGGATGAATGGATGGATGGATGGATGGATGGATGGATGGATGGATGGAGAGATGGATGGAGCGATATCTTCTAGAGAACCGTAGGATGCACATGTCTAGTAAATAAATATGTTATTAGCATACTACGTTTCATATTTCACAGACATATTATATAAACTTCATACTGCTATAAAAACTATTTAAATGTAACAGGAGCTGATCAAAATGGTGGGGGTGTCCGGCAAAACCATCGGATTGGCTCACTTCCTGAACATGGTTCCTACGGGGTTGGTATACAGCGTGGTGAATACCGCCCTGCTTACGAGTTCCTCAGCGCCTATAATACCTGAATCGAATCCTGTACCCATCTGCGTCATGCTGGCGCTACACTTTGTTAGCATCATCTCCATGGCCTTCGCTTGCAGCTACTTTGTTAAGAACAGTAAGGTTCATTGTTTTATTCATTAAGAAATATTAGTATGAACATCACGATAGTATATGTACATATATATGTATTAAAGAAGCCGAATAGAAGGATTCAGCTTGGCTTTTTAGGTAACTTCGTCAAGTCTTCTCGTCGCCCATACCTCAGAGCCTGAAGACAAAAGTCTTTAACTAGTATGACTGACAGTCCGTCTGCTTCACAAGCTCAGCGAGCCGTGGAGAGAGCTATGGTCGGAGTTTCTCTGGTAGATATGGTTCGGAATGAAGAAATCCGCCAGAGAATCAAAGTCGCCGACATAGTCTTTCATATAAGCAATCTAAAGTAGCATTGGGTTGGTCAAGTTTGTCGGAGATCCGACAATCACTGAAGCAGACGAATGCTGTAATGGAGACCGCATTTCGGTAAACTTAGTGTGGGACGCCCCCCCGGCTAGATGGTGCGACGATCTGCGCAGGGCGGCTGGAAGAGACTGGATGCGTGAAGTCGAAGATCGGACTAAGTGGCGCTTCTTATATTTCAGGACACACATATTACATAATAAAAACTCTTTCGTGGAAAACTGTGTTTAATTTTACTTTGCGCGGTGCAACAGTTCTGGAGTACTCGCTAGTCCGATCCACTCCCTGATATAAAAAAAACTCCCTAAAAAAACTCATAAACAAATGGCTATCCAACCTAGCATATAATTCTACAGAATTAATATTAAATAAACATTAGCTTAGTAGGACAAAATAAAATAAAATAAATTCAGACACAGACACATGTAAAAAAAAAATATTTTTGGTTTGTATAACTTAATAAAGTTTTTTTTTAAATTTTTAAATTTGCATAGTTATATTAAGTATAGCAAGAAAATAATATATGTAACTCATAAATATGTCACAGAAGGGAACCGTCTGCCGTAGTACAGGGTTCGCCCTAGTTCGGCGGACGGGGAAACAAAAATTGTAAACTTATCAATGAACAATAAATATATATTATTATTATTATTATTATTATATAACGTAGCCGAGACTTTCTTCTCCGACCAACTTGTCTTTTGCCCGCGACTTTTTCCATCATGATCAGTTGCAGCAACATGTACCCGTCATGTCTCACAATGTGACCCAGGTAATAGTGGTGATAGGAGAAAAAATTCAATGGGTATGTTATTGAGTTTTATAAAAGAATGGTTACGGTGTGTTATGTACGGTGCGTTTGTGTTTGTACGCAGCGCAGTACGCGGTGTCGCTGTCGACGTTCTCGTACGCGGCGCTGTGGGCGCCGGCGCGCGTGCTGCCCGCCCACCCGCCGCCCCGCGCGCTGCTGCCCCTCGCCGCCCTGCTGCCCCACGTGCCCCTCGACATGTTCTGGAACGAGGTGGCCGCTCGCGAGCGCTACGGTACATACGTCTCGGCGTATTCGAATTTATATCATTGTTTAATTATTAGTATAGTAGTGTCACGCCTGTCGCCCTGTAGGGTTAGGCAGAGACCATAGATCTCCATCCGCTACGGTATTATATATATATATATATATATATATATATATATATATATATATATATATATATATATATATATATATATAATTAAAATAAAAAAAATAATAAAATTAGATTTTATTATTTTTTTTATTTTAATTATATTAGAATATTTTACGTAAAATTAGATTTTTGTATTCTTTAAACATATTTATAGTATGCAAGTCATGAAGAGGTGGTGGCAAGTTGTTCCAACTCTACCACGAAACGCAGCCGAGCAGTGGCGAGGAACAACCAGTGATGACCTAGACGCTCTTTTTTTTACTTTAAAAAAACAATTTAATAACCTCAGCCTCATTCTGTACCTGTTTCAGGTATAATAGTTTGATCGAAATTTTCTAAATATTATTTCGTTCCATTATGAGTACTCTTAACCGGCGGGCTTGCATAAAGAGAATAATGAGTGTGGAGGAAGCAAGGAAAGTATGCAGAGATCGTAGCAGATGGAGATCCATCCTCTCTGCCTACTCCTAAAGGAAACAGATGTGATTATATGTACGTATGTTTTTTGTTCCAATATTACAGGTATTGGATTGTCGTTCGCCAACATGTTCTCCGCATACGAACGTCACGACTTGTCTCCGATACTGTGCTTGGTCTTCTTGATGATTCAAAGTGCCATCTTCTTTCTGCTCGCTTGGTATCTTTCCCTCGTCTTCCCTGGGCCGTATGGGCAAGCCTTGCCATGGAACTTTATCTTCCAGGTATAGTTTGTTTATAATATTTATTATTAATGGAGTCAGGCGTTACTTTGCGGAAATCCATCACTATATGGACAGTCAAAAGTCCGGAAAAAAAGGCCGAAAGAAAGTCCGGAAGACAACCGAATAGTCAAAAGACTTTTCGGTTGTCTTACGTAGAGTCTACTATACCTGAAGATGCGTCGTGTTGGGGCGAAGCACGTGTCGTTTACAAGATGGAAAAGTGGTAGTGTGTGTTTGGTGTCGTGTATAGTGGTTGGTGGGTGGGAAGTTGATGGCCGATTTTCGGTAAGTTTTTGGTTTAAGTTCCAAATAAATCCACTTAACCCAACGGAAAAACACACATTATTAATTTTCTGTTATTGTTTCGCTTGTCGCGGATCTTAGCTAAGTAAAACTTTTGACTGTCCAAATAATATTTATCTTTTATCATTAAAGTACCAGTTTTCTTTCACTTCCAGTGGCACCGAATGTGTTAAGAAATGTGTAGGCTTTTTTATTGAAAGTTCCAATGTCGTAACGTTACAGAAACACCGCTGAAGGTAACTGGTTCCATAGAAATGTCGAATACCCTTAATTAAATTAATTAATGTTTCTTCTTTGATAGAGACAGTTTTGGACTCAACAAAAGGTGTCTCCCGATGAGGAGATCGAAGAGCTAGAAGAACCGATCACAAATGACCCACTGTATTTCGAGGAGCCACCAAAGGATAGCCAAGTAGGAATTAAAATTGTCAACGTATCTAAGGTAAGTGTGTGATCGCTTCAAAACGAAAATAGATATATTTGAACATCGATGGTTTTTTTTACTTTCACTACCCACAAGAGTTACAAATAAAGCAGTAGAACTTGAGGGTGGCATTGCTTCATCATTAGATAGCGGTAGAGCCACGCTGCCGACGAATACTTTGTCAAGAATGGCACAATATTTGTCTGTAGCATGAACGCGCCGGCTCGCCCGGGGAGGTACCACACTCCCGTAGAAAACCGGCGTGTGAATGGGAGCTTAGCTACCGCGCTTCGTCCGGTGAGCGGCTGAGTTCCGGAGGCCCAACAGCCTTCCCCCCTCCCCTTCGATCTATCACACTGAATGTATAATTTAACGTGACGGCGACGTGGTTCGACACCCGTCACCTCCTGATTCCCACGAGGGCGGGAAGCGACTAAAAGAGAGCCGTTTCGCTACGATAAATATGAGAGGAAGGATGGATGAGTGTGGAGGACGCAAGAAAGGCGTGCCGGGATCGTAGCATATATAGATTTTTGGTCTCTGCCTACCCCTACGGGAAATAGACGTAACGATATGTATGTATGTATAAGTTATACAGCATTTAAAGTTTGGTCATGCAGGTGTTTGGCAAGAACCGCGTGCTGTCCAATGTCTCCCTGGACATATACAAGGGTGAGATCACCGTGCTTCTAGGACACAACGGTGCTGGTAAAACCACGCTCATGAACATCATAACAGGTGACTTGCGATCTTCATATCATTACATTTGAATTATTTTTAGGCTTAGATTAGGTGCATGTCCAACGTTAGCCCGCTAATAACTTAGCTCAAGATTATAGATATAACAAGATTCCTGTAGGCGCAGACACACGGCCAAAGGAACTCCGCAGTTATCATCTTTCTTTCACAATGCCGGAGGAGTCTTATATACGTATACATTGCCGACCTTTGGGTACACATACGCTCTTTCCTTGAATGCCCCTGTGTCGTATTCACGTGGGAACACCGCAGGTTAACAGGAAGGCAGGCAGGAATACTGCGATTGAATCGCACGGTGGTAGGCGGCCAGTCATCAAGATGATGGGGATGTAACCCATTTTTATGGCGCGTAGTGTAATAAAAACTATAACATACATACTGCAAAACAGACTCGCGCAGAGCGCCCTCTGCAAATCTGTTATATATAAAATATCACAAGTTTTGCAATATTCACCTGTTCTGTGAGGTTACGAGGGAAAATTCTTAACTGCTAAATCTCCAAATCCATCTGCGAAATGCTAGAGGATAATGTTGATGTGTATTATGATGGTTCCATTTTGATTTCAGGAATGTTAAGCCCTACTTCGGGCAACGTGTACGTCGAAGGATTGGATACGACGAGGCAGAGTG
Organism: Baronia brevicornis; assembly: GCA_031353405.1. Taxonomy (NCBI): domain Eukaryota; kingdom Metazoa; phylum Arthropoda; class Insecta; order Lepidoptera; family Papilionidae; genus Baronia; species Baronia brevicornis. Next base: position 247,182 of record JASFAT010001306.1, read on the forward strand.
AAAAAATGCGAAAATACCTAGGGCTTTGCCCTCAGCACAATCTGTTCTTCCCCCACCTCAACGTGTTGGAGCATGTTATGTTCTTTACGATGGTATGTTGAAAAAATTGGGATAGATAGATATAGTTTTATTTTTTTACATAATACAAAATTTCATAATTAAAAAATTATCACGAAACCGTATGGTACTACACCAGTACCATGTGGAACCAGCTACCTTCAGTGGTTGCCCCGACTCTATACAACATTGGAACTTCAAAAAACAACCCTACACGTTTTTTAACGGCCGGCAACTCTTCTGCAATGCGGAGATGTCCGTGGGCGGCGTTGATTGCTTTCTGTCAAGTTATTGCCTTATAAAGTTAAAGAAATCAATTTAATGAATGAATATTCTCCACCAAAACTACGCTAAAGAGACAATTCACCTTTCCATTGTTAACAATAGCAAGGATCTACTGTTAAGAATAGTCTATGTGAACAAAATTCTAAAATTGTGTGGAGGTGTCGCTTTAGCTTAATTGGGAGCATACAGATGATATAATTTACAAACAAACCACACACTGCGATTTTTCTTCATTGTTTACTACTATTGATGTGAAGCCGAAGTCCAAATAGCTATCACGCCTCACGGCGCCCCTTTTCGGTCTCTACGGCAGATCAGGGAGCCGCAGCGCATACTTTTGTAACCCCTGCTATATAACATTTAGATAACGAGTAAAAAGTAAAATTTCAAGCTCAAACGGGCTACGTAGACGTGCCAGCCGTACTGCTCACGGCAACACGGGGACCTCTAGGCGGTTTTATCTTCGATGTAATTAAATTCTGAAAAATGACGGCGACGTGGTCACGTCCTGATTCTCACGAGGGCGAAAAGCGACCAATGAAGAGTCGTTTCGCTTGCGTATGTATATGTTGTATGCGTGTATTGTGTATGTATCATACATGTATGTATATACATATACATACATATACACATACATGCATGTGTGGATATATGCGTGTTTCAATCTTAAATTCTTATGCCGGAAAGGTGACATGTTTTTCGAAAGATGTCAGTCGAACTAACCTTTTTGTTTTTCTAAAAAAAATTATTTCTTTTTTTTTAAATTTTACAATTACAAATGTAAAAGAAGTAATGTAATAAATAGGTTTTATTATATTCGAATAAAAAGTTTTAATACATTAGTGATACATTTATCAATGTATCAATACACTACTCTTGCATAAATGTAAAAACAACCAATCGTTTCAGTTGAAAGGCATACCGTACAAGGAAGCGAAACAGTCGTCCCAGTCGCTGCTGAAACAGTTGGGCATCAGCGACAAGGAGAAGAGCAAAGCCGAGGAGTTGTCGGGCGGCATGAAGCGGCGGCTGCAGCTGGCGTGCGCGCTGGCCGGCGACGCGAGCGTGCTCGTGCTGGACGAGCCCACGTCCGGCCTCGACGTGGAGACGCGCCGCGAACTGTGGGACATGTTGCTGGTGAGATACAACTTTTGACTACGTTAATAATCTAATTCTAGTAGAAATTAACACTTGCTCAACAACAAAGCGACATCACCATAAGGTCTTCCACGTAAGATGCCGTGCAGAGACTCCCGTGCAGCTGAACTCGTCGCTTATCGCACTCAGAAATCTAAAATTGCTGGATAGTAAAGTCTTCAGGTGTACATCGTTGTTTCAGATGTACAAAACCCCGAAAAATAATAATAACCCGTTGCAGATACGAACAGTTAAATGTTTTTATTGGGTTGTAAATTATTTAGTTATGATTGCATCAGAAATAGTATTCGGGTATATTTCTGAGTTAATAAAAGAAGAGAAGAAGAAGAAGAAAGAAAGAGTTTCATTGGACCATTCTGCGATTTATTTGATGATTGTTATTTTGCTTCAGGCTCTCCGCGGGTCCCGTACTGTATTGATGACGACGCACTTCATGGAGGAGGCGGATGCTCTCGGTGACCGCGTGGCGGCGCTGCATCACGGCCGCTTGCGTTGCCACGCCACTACGATGCACCTCAAACGTTCGCTCGGTACGTAGACACTGATACCCCCCATACACAAATGTTAAAATACATACATATCATCGCGCCTGGCTATCGTCTGCTAAGATCTCGGCACGCTTTCTTTGCTTCATCCACACTTAACACTCTCTTCATACAAGTTCGCCGATTAAGGGCACTTTTGGCCTAGCGTTTTTTGAATCAAAACTGGGTGAAGGGCGTTGTACGAAGTACATCGTATGGTTCGTAACGCATGATGACCTCAATATATAAGGTGGAAAACATAAACTGCAACTCAGCATAATCACTGAACCGTAAATGTACGCCTAGGTTAAGTTAGTAAGGTTGAGGTCGTGGGCACTCGGGGGTGAGGGCTCTCAGTGCTCATCAAGCGGTCTCGAGGAGGACAGTGGTTCCCTATGGCAGGAATAAGCGGTTAAGCACCGCGAGGGTGTCGGGGGTAGCGAACTCACGCAACCCTCGAGACGCCAAGCGCCGGAGGAGCCCCGGCAGAATCAGTTCTTTAAGAGATCCCGGGACTCTTCCTTAGTGTCGATGGCGGCCGTCGTGGGGTTTTAGTCGGTAGACGCGCACACGCGGAGTCCAACTTAACTCGCCGTCCCCCCTAGGGCGGCAGAATATTCGTGACGGATTTCCCCACGTAAAAAAAAGGTTAAGTTAGTGTTAAAAAATATACTCCATCGGGTTAACACTCGCCTTATACTCGCAGACTAGTCGAGGTGACTATTGCATTGTCATTGCATCCCCTCACACGGGCCTTTTTTTTCGATAAAAATTACGACCTCTAGCGCGCTTCTTTTCTATCGAAGAACCAAATTTTTGAATTTTTTGATAGATATCTCAATAACGACGAACGGATAAGTGAAAAGTTTAAAGGACCTTAATTGTAGATTGTAAAAAAAGCAAGGCGACCGATTGGCTCAGTGGCGGGGCCCTCCGCCCGCGGAGTCAATGGTCGCGGGTTCGATTCCCGCATCGGAATAAATATTTATATGGATTTTTAAATGTTTATTCCGAGTCTGGTAACCCCCCAATCCGCATTTCCTTTCCTGCCCCTTCCTTTCTTTTCTATCCTTTCCCTTCCTCTCCGCCAATCCACGGTCTGCCGTGCCAATGGATGCGTGGCTAGGGGCGAGCCTAGTCGTAAACGTGCCGATCGTCCCGGGGTCGGGCTCCCCCGGGGACTATGGTGCCTTACCTCAGCATGCAGGGCTCTGCTGGGGCTGACCTCTATCCTCCCTTGCGGCTCGTGGGATTCACTAAAGACGAATTTAATGTACCTAATTTGTCGAAAATGACGGCGACGTGGTTCGCCACCCGTCACGTCCTGATTCTCACGAGGGCGAAAAGCGACCAATGACGAGCCGTTTCGCTGCGATGAATGGCAGCGGATGGAGCTATGTGGTCTCTGCCAACCCCTGCGGGGGATAGGCGTGAATATATAAAAAAAAAAAAAAAGCAACAAAAAAGTATTGCAACAAAATTTTCGTATCTCAACGGATAACCGAGTCATTGTGATAAAACCGAATTTAACACTTTCAAGATGGCGGCAAATGCACATAAGAAATTTTGATTGATTATTTTTCTAAGCCTCCCTCACATAAAATCCAAAATTTATAATAAGTTGCCATGCATTTCCATATGTATATAATGCATTCCAAATGTATTTACGGACTATTTCAGTCAACTTAAAAAGTCACCATAAACGCATTTATTGCATATCACTTCACTTACGCCTTTATCGCACTATATTGTATAATAGACCACCACAATTAAACAATATAGCTGATAATAATATAAGATTATGAAAATTAAATAAAATGCAAGTCACTGATGTAAGTTGGAGAGGAAAGTAGTTTTATGTATGTTTAGTTCTTATTTTTTAAAAAGCTATTTTATTTTTAATATTTCACCAGGCACTGGCTACAGACTATCTTTCACCACAATCGGACTCCCTAAAGAGGCTGCGATCACGCAGGAGATACGCCACCTGGTCCCCGACGCCTCCGTCAAAGAGAAGAGTCTCAACTCAATCACCTTTAACCTGCCCGCTCGCAGCAGCGCGAACTTCCCTGAACTGTTCAAGCGTCTGGAGTACAAACGCTCGGAGCTGGGTATAGATTCCATAGGCGTCGGCATATCGACGCTCGAAGAGGTTTTCTTGAAGTGAGTTCGCACCTCATTGACACTTCAAATATTATTTTTTTTTTATACAGGCTATCATTTTTCGAACATCCAAACTCTACCCATAACTCACGTGCAAATGATTTTCTATAGTGTTAGATTCACGTGGCACACGAATATTTTGTCAAGAACGGCATAATGTTTGTCTATAGCATGAATGGGCCGGCTCGCCTGGGGAAGTACCGGCGGCTGAGTGGTAGCTTAGCTGCCGCGCTTCGTACGGTGAGCGGCTAAGTTCCGAAAGCCCAACACCCCCCCCCTCACTCCCATAATGACACTTTTCTTAAAGGTAGGCAACGCTTCCGCACTGCCTATGGCGCTGCAGATGTCTACGGGCGGAGTTGATTGCTTTCCATCAGGTGACACGCCCGCTCGTTTGCCTTTCTGTTCCATAGATAAAAAATAAAGCCACTTTCAGTAGCCCAATACATGTTAAATTTCGATTGATTGACTCACGCTGTTAAAGGCATCGCTTTGTTTAACTCATACATAGCGCAGTATCGAAGAACAGATGCCGGGGCAATCTATTTAACTCATTAAAAATCAAAAAATAAAAATCAAAGCATTACCACGTTCAAAACGACAGTGGCGATATCTATCGAAAAATATGCAACTAATTTTACATTTACAAAAACAATTTGAACACTACCGACGCAGTGTGTAGACGTAACAATTTGAACCCTTCATTACAGTTGACATTATTGACATTGCATCCTCTCACACATGTCCCTCAAATTACTCTTACAGGTGTCATACATACATACATACATGTCGGAGATAGTGTTACCCGATTTGATAAAATACAACACGTTTCTTCCGTTGGGGTCCTCGTTATTTGAATTAAGATCCATTTTAATTGAATACACACTGAACTGATCTTAATAAATATAATCAGAGTTTATATTGCGATTCAGGCGTGCTTCACTTTGCACAATTAAGACGCGCGCGCAGCTAGCAAACCCATTCACCCATTATAAAGGCCAGCTGCCCCACACGTGCCACGACAGAGTCACAGAGAGGGTTACTAATCGCTGATTGGTGCTCGCTTCCTATTGGTCGGTGAGAATCGCACGAAGTTCACTACGCAACCTCAAATAGTTCTCTTTACGTTCACAAGATGGCGCTATTATAATTTTAAATAATGGCGCGCCGACATTTTATTTTTTGCAGACTTTGCAGTGACGTGGAAACCACATTTACAGATGACGCCGTCGATGGCGCAGTGCTCGGTGAGTCAGTTTTTTTGTGATACATTCATATCTTTTTTTTATGAATGAGACAAACAAACGAGCGGTGAGACCATTTTTTAAACACTACTACTTTTCCACAGTGTACGCGATACGTGCCGAACGCCACTTCTTTTAGTAAACACACAATATTAATTTTCTGTTTTAGTTTACTTTTCGCTGTTCTCAGCTAAGTAAAAATCTGACTTAATACATATTAGTTATACCCAAAGTAACGCCTCCATTTATCAAACATAACAATGTTGAAATCACAGCAATTTTTCCTTTTCAGAGCCCACGCATGAGAAAGTAACAGGGTTGAAACTGTACTGGAGACAGTTAGTCGTGTTGCTGAAGAGGCAAATCCTTTACGTCTTCGCCAGGAAGAGTTCTTTCATTGTGATGGTGAGTGTTTGATGTATTTAATTTATTCACAAGCGATATATGTCCCACTGCTAGTCACGGGCCTCCTAGTTTTTTGGAGTCATGGATTTTAACCCACCACGCTTGTCCAATTCGGATTGGCGGAGTAACTCGGAATAAATATCTGTAAGCCAATCATATATATATACATACATACATATCGTCACGCCTGTTTCCCGTAGGGGTAGGCAGAGACCACAGATCTCTGTCTACTACGATCTCGGCATGCTTTTCTTGCTTCCTCCACACTCATCACTCAAGCCCGTCGGTTAAGGGTACTCTTGACCCTGCCTTGCCCAAAATATATCTTGCCTTGGTCAAGATATATTTTCCTTGAACTTCCTCTACCGACCCTTCCATTCACATCCGCAACGTAAATTTCTTTTACCAGTCTTCTTTCATACATCCTCTGCACCTGGTATATACGTTTTTGAACTGTTCATAGTCTTTTTTTAATGCTTGATGGCGACTTGGACGAAGGCCTGGTTCGTCTTCCCCTTAAAGCAAGCGCTGCATCCGGTGTATACATTTTGGAACTGTGCTTTTTATTAAAATGTATAGAAATTTCCAGCAACTCCTACTGCCGCTTCTAATGCTGGCAGTTTTCATGCTGGCGGCTAACGACCCGAGCATGGATACCGGCATCAACCCCCAAGTCGCCATGAACCTGGATCTCTACTCGGACCTGCCGCAGACGCGTGTCCTCTGCGACATCAACACTGATGGGGTCAACCTTGACGCCGTGAGCGGAAAGTATCCGAAAGTATACTTTGAACCGACAAATAATGTCTCTTCTAGTAAGTGTTTGGAGAATTTTTTTATGGAAAGGTTAGGCAAACGAGCAAGCGGTTCACCTAGTCAAGTAATCACTGCCACCCGTGGACATCTGCAATACTAATGGCACTGCAGATTCATATCCTACATTAGAATAAAAATGTGAATGATAGGATATATAGAATAAAGAGGATGGATTAAAGACAAATGGCAAAAGAAATTTACACTTCAGATGTGGATGGAAGGGTCGGTAGAGGAAGACCAAGGAAACAATTTTTTTTTACAGCCCAAATATGTCCCACTGCTGAGCACGGACCTCTCAATTTCTAGAGGAACGGACGTTGCGTCCGATGCGGATTGTCGGGGTTACCAGACTCGGAATAAATATTTGTAATCCATACATATATTGATTTCTATGCGGGGATCGAACCCGCGACGATTGACTCCGCGGGCGGAGGGCCCTGCCACTGAGCCAATTGGCTGTAAGGTCGTAAAGAAAAGATACCTTGACCAAATTGTCGAAGTTTTTAGGAAGAATAAGGTCAAGAGTATCCTTAATCCGGCGGGCTTGTGTGAGGAGAGTAATGAGTGTGGAAGAAGCAAGGAAAGTATGCCAGGATCGTAGCAGATCTATCTGTGGTCTGTGCCTACCCTTACGGGAAACAAGCGTGATGATATGTGGGATGGGGAAGAAGGGTTTAATGAGAGGGGAGAAAGAAGTAATGGCTAAGGGAGAAGAAATAAAAGAAGGAGAAAGATATTGTGCCTATACTCATCGTACGTAAAGGCGCAACATATTTAGATGTTACATGAAGCCATTATTCTAAGATACCTTAGGGTAAGAAGGTGTATAATGAGAGAGGAAGGAAAAAGTTGGGGCTTCAAATCTTTGCTATCACTGTAAGAGAGTTGATAACAGTAAACTATTACCACTTAAGAAAGATATTCCATGAAGGTTTGCATCCCATTCATGCTGAAATATGGCAATACCATTGTAATATGATGAAATATCATTTGCTAGAACGAACACCATTTTGTCAAAACAGACGTACGTCACGTCTGTTTGTATAAATTACTCAATTGATATCAACGTAAAACAAGAAATGACATGTTCTTGGTATTTCTCTTCCAGCCGTGCTTGAATATGCATTGCAAGATATAGTGGAGTACAACAAGAATTTAGTCGGATTTGAACTTAACAACACTGAGGCCAAGGTAACTTTTTGTTTATTTAGATTCTACTGTAAGACCCTTTACGGAGAGTTTTTTTTTTTATATATATGATAGGAAGGCAAACGAGCAGGCGTGTCACCTGATGGAAAGTAATCAATTCATCCATAGACATCCGCAGCGTCACAGGAAGTGCGGAAGCTCTGCCGACCTTTAAGGAAAGTGTCATTATAGGAGTGGAAATGGGAGGGGGAGGGTGTTGGGACGCCGGAACTCAATCGCTCTCCGTACGAAGCGCGGTAGGTAAGCTACCACTCAGACGCCGGTTTTTTTCGGGAGTGTGGTACTTCCCCGGGCGAACCGGCCCATTCACGTTACAGACAAATATTGTGCCATTCTTGACAAAGTATTCGTCTGCAGCGTGGCTCTATCATTATTAAATCTGATTGTTATAACATGTTCAATTATTAACTAACACAGCCTTATACTTCATTTTTAAAAGATAAGCCACTTTACTTATGATTGTGCTATTGTTTATGGTCCGCAATGAAATAAAAAATATAGTATGACGGCGCGTTTGCCTTATATGAAAGATTTACAACGATTAGAATGAGTAATCATGGCCAAAGAGTGCATCATCTTTGTCGACAACACAGAGTGGGTGGTCTTTGTGCGCCCCTCTAGCGGAGCGTCGTATATATGGACGTGAGGCGGCCATATTCGACACAGTTCGAATTGAGGCGCCGCCAGCGCACCGTGTCTGCGACGAACCGCTAAATGTTCGATTTAATAAGTGATTTATGTTTAAAGTACTTTATGTCTAAAGTGAAGTGAAATGTACTGCAGAAATTATAATCCTGCCAGTGAGTGTATCATTGAGTTCAATTCCCATCGCCACACCCACGGTTCTCAGCATGAATACTGGTGATAGGCCTTCTGTGTTAATATATATGAACACGTGCAGGTAGAATACACGACCCGCGTCCGTCACGCGGCTCCGGTGGCTCTGAACCTGCTGTCGAACGTGCTCGCCACGCGGTACGCGCCGTGGGCCGACGGCCGCACCGTCACCACCCACAACCACCCCCTGCCCAAGTCGCCGGACGCCGTCGTCGACACCAGCCTGCGCTACCCCAAGACCATGGTTATGGGCGTCATGTGGGCCACCACTGTCGTGTTTTGTGAGTCTATATATCGCCAAACAAATACAAGAATAACATAAAACTCTCATAAAATTAAAATCGTGTTAGAGCCGCGCTGCAGACGAATACTTTGTCAAGAATGGCATAATATTTGTCTGTAGCACGAATGGGCCGGCTCCCCGGGGAAGTACCGCACTCCCACAGAAAACCGGCTGAATGGTAGCTTATCTACCGTGCTTCGTAGCCGCCGAGTTCCGGAGGCCTAACACCCTCCCCCCTCCCTTTACCACTCCCATAATGACACTTCCCTTAAAGGTCAGCAACGCTTCCGCACTTCCTATGATGCTACGGAAGTCTATGGGCGGCGTTGATTGCTTTCCATCAGTTGACACGCATGCTCGTTTACCTTCTTATCCCATAAAAAAATATATTTTGTGAGACTTTTATAAAACCACTAGCTGGTCGTCCCGGCTAAATACGGGGTGCCTAATGAAAAAAATTATATATAATAATTAATACTGACATTTGTTTTGTTAATCATAGTAATAACGCCATCTATTAGTTATTCCGTACAATTTTTAGAAAATCATTTTTTATAAATACCTTAATCATTTTTTAAAAATAGATGAAATATATGTTCACACAAAAAAATTGCCGATGCGGGTATCGAACCCGCGACCATTGATTCCACGGGCGGAGGCCTCCGCCATTGAGTCAATTGGTCGCCAACTTCTGAACGACTGCACAAAGTTTTTTCTATTCTATTCTAAACTATCTTTGACAGTAATCCTGGCGACGATCATCAACCTGGTGTCCCTGCCGTGCAAAGAGCGTCTGGCCGGCACTCGGCACCTTCACGTGATGGCTGGTTGCCCACCGGCGTTGCACTGGGGCGCCACGCTACTGTGGCATGTCGCGTTGGTGACGGCATCGCTGGTGCTCCCCACCATGATCATGGCCGCTGCCATCGACACGGACAATACCTTCACTCAACACGACTTTCAGGGTCAGTTCACTGTTCTCCTCTTGTCTGTGGAATTAAATAACTTGTACATATCGTCACGCCTGTCTCCCATACGGGTAGGCAGAGACCACAGATCTCCATCCGCTACGATCCCGGCACACCTTCCTAGCTTCTTTTACACTCATCCATCCTTCCTCTCACACTCATCATAGCGAAACGGCTCTCAGCTCGTCGCTTCTCGCCCTAGTGGAAATCAGGACGGGACTGGTAGCGAACCACATCACAGTCATTTTTTAACAAATTAGGTATATTAGAATTCGTCATAGTGAATCCCACGAGTCGCAAGGGAGGATGGAGGTCAGCCCCAGCAAAAACCCGCACGCTGAGGTAAGGCACTATAGAACCGGGGGTGCCCGAACTGTGTACTGAAGTAAATAGAAGTTATGGTAGGGGAAGACCAAAGAGAACATACCTTTATCAAATTGCTGAAGTTCTTAAGAAAGTTTAAGTCAAAAAGAGATCGTAGTCTCTGCCTACCCCTACGGGAAACAGGCGTGATGATATTTATATACAATTAAAGTATATAACTAACATAAGATTATGGAAATTAAATAAAAACACAACGTCACCGAGGATGTATAATAAGTTGGTGGTTAAAGTCAAATTCTTCGCCTTATTATCTTCCACCATATTTTTTGATTGCAGGTGCGTTATTCCTGGTGTTCCTATTAGGAACACTTGCATACTTGGCGTCCATGTACCTCGTGAGTTTCTGGTTTGGTGAACGAGGTGCTAGCATATTCGTAGCCGGCAGTGTCATTATTTTTGGTGAGTGGGAAACCTTCGGTAATGTGTGGAGCCTTCGGTTCTAATGGTATAGCCACGCTGCAGACGAATACTTTGTCAAGAATGGCATATTATTTGTCTGTGGCATGAATGGGCCGGCTCGCACTTTGAAGTACCACACTCTCGCAGAAAACCGGCGTCTGAGTGGTAGCTTGTCTACCGCACTTCGTACGGTGAGGGGTCTGAGTTCGGAGGTCCAACACCTTCCCCTTCCCACTCCCACTCCGATTCCTACTCCCATAATTTCACTTTCCTTTAAGGTCGGCAACGCTTTCGCACTGCCTATGGCGTTGCGGATGTCTATGGGCGGCGTTGGTTGCTTTCCATCGGGTGACGCGCCTGCTCGTTTGCCTTCCTATGCCATAAAAAAGAATGTAATGTTCAGGACAAAGAATTCCAACGAGGGCGGGGTACCGCTCCCTAGCGGGCACTGGAACTTTTCATGGGGGTGGTACCAGGTTCGAAGGCAAATGGGGGGGAGTGTTATACCTCTATATTCATGAAAAACATTTTATCTAATTGTCCAAAATGTTTATCTTCTTATAATGACGTAAATAAATATTTTTTTCTTGTAAAGTATAGACTACAAGAAAAAATGTTTTATGGGCAAGAACTCATGGTTTTATGGAGAAGAAGAAACCTTTTTTGGACTACTTTACTGGACTATGGAGTCCAGTAAAGTAATAATAATATTAAAGGTTGATAACCTTATGGTGTAGGGTGTCTGGTGGAAGAATTAGATTTTCTCACATAAATAATGCAATCAAAAGGGGATATACTTCAGCGATATTTACGGAACGGACAAGTGCGGGTTTTATTTTTGTTCCTTAAATAATTTCATCTAAACGTTGACCGCCTCATCGGGTACACTCTTGTGGGCTCAAAATCGTGGGATTTGTTTCATAGACTTTTTTTCATAGAAAAATGTCCATAGGGGTTAGATTTGGCGACCTGAGTGGCCAGGGGACATCGCTGAAACGGCAAATTAATTTTTTTTCTTTGACACCGGCGCCATCTTGTTGAAACCTGTAACGGAAGGTTACATGTTTTAATGATGTAATTTTAGTTAGTTTAAGTATAAGTTAAAAATATTAGTATTAGTACACTATTCCGTATTCAAATTTAAATACTTATTCTAATATTAGAATTAATAAATTACTATAACAAAAACACGATCTGCCATCGAACATTTTTTGCTTGTCATACGTTAAGTGTTCAAAGCAACGCGGTGACAGATTGAGGGAATTTGTAAACTCAAGTAGGTGTAGGTGCGGCGCTCGCGCCTTCGTGCTATTTCGGCCTTATTCGTGTACCGCTCGGGTTTTTTTATGGAAGTTACTGACGGGTGCCGAGGATCGACACCACCTCAGTGAGGGTTCGTCCGTTATGGAAATATCAACGGGAACCGTCACGTCTCTTAAGAGCGCCCTCGCTCAGTATTTATTTTAAAAAAGTACAGGAATCAAACCCCGTTTTAGGGGTTTCACCTGCACATTTTACCTGCGGGGTTCTACCTGCCAGATTTTACCTTAGTGTGCGCGAAATGAAGGCAAAATGTTGGCCAGAAAATAATCGGTAAGCATGCGTTTACTTATTTTTAGACATAATATAACCTCATTGTGCCACCAGACATTCTATACGATTTACCACTAATTTAGTATTAATTAAATAATGTATCTTAGGACCTTTATTTTTTGCACTTCTTCGCATTGTTCTGTAGGGAACGGAATAAAGGAAATATTTTATTATTTCAGGCGACAACATAAGTTTTTGTCGTTATATAAATAATATCTAAGATTTATTATCCGCCAGGTTTCATCACGCCATCTTTGAAGACGGCAGACGACATAGTGAGGGAAGGGGAGAATAGGGATTGGGTGTACTACTGTCTCGCGTTTATTGGATATGTAGCGCCGCCTCACACCCTCACTGTGGCTGCGATGAGGTTGGTCAACGTGGCGCGTCTCAACGCCTACTGCGGGCTCAACAGGGAGCGCTGCCCGGCGCTTTCGGTGCCCGAAAAGGGGTTTGACCTAACGAAATGCTGCGGTGAGTATTGGTGATTTGGTTACATCTTTTTTATAGGTATGAGTAGGAATTAGCAATTACATTTTCTGCGATCCAAGCTTTAGCTAGCTAGCAAGGCTAGCCCCTTCGTTCTTTAATACTGGTGGAGCCACGCTGCAGACGAATACTTTGTCATGAATGGCATAATATTTGTTTGTAGCTTGAATGGACTGGCTCGCCCGGGGAAGTACCACACTCCCGCAGAAAACCGGCGTCTGAGTGGTAGCTTACCTACCACGCTTCGTACGGTGAGCGGCCGAGTTCTGAAGGCCCAACACCCTTCCCCATCATCTACCCCTCCCCATCATCTACCCCTCCCCATCCTCTTCTCCTCCCCGTCCTCTACCCCTCCCCATCCTCTACCCCTCCCCTTCCCATTCCCATAATGACACTTTCCTTAAAGGGCAGCGTTGATTGCTTTCCACCAGGCGACACGCCTGCTCGTTTGCCTACCTGTCCCATAAAAAAAATTAAAAAGATATACGTCTACCGTTCTTGTTACTTTTAACTCGTCTGTAAATTTTCGTCTTCACCTTCCTCTTTTTAACTCTATAATTTTCAAATAAAATTGTCATGACGAATTCAATTTCCAATCATACTTTCATATCTCGTCTCTATGTGCTGTAAGATTTGGTGATTTTTTAATAGAACGGATTTATTTTTAAACGAAACGATTGTGTGGAAGAAATCGCTATTATCGATAAGACCGCCCTTAGTGTAAATATAATATAATTTATTGTATCGTCGCAGAGCTGAACACGAACCCAAGATGCTACTTCTGCCCCGACGAGTACTCGTGTATGGAGCAGATCCTGATTATGGCCTTCCAGTTTATTGTGTACATGGTGAGTTCACTGACTGCTCTAAGGTTTCACAAACATTTCAGAGTCTACATATGAACTATGTATTATTTCATCAATTCAATCAATATTAAAACGTCATCAAAACCGTTAAGATTAGATGCCTTCGTTGAGCTAGGCACGTGGTATGGATGGACGAGGCTAGAGGCAAACGTTTACTCGACGGCGAACCAGATGGTCGTAGAAGCCGCGGAAGGCCTAATCTCAGATGGCTAAATGGAGTCGAAGACGACTTAAAGGCAATCGGTGTGAGGGGCTGGAGGGGAAAAGCTAAACGAAGATCCGACTGGAAAAATTTACTGAACCAGGCTAAAGTTTACCTGCGGCTGTAATGCCTTGATGATGATGATTAATGCTAAAATTAAGTATCCTAGTATTTTCGAGTAGTAACTTTGTGAAATATATGTATATATTTATAATATAACTCACTGACATTTTATTGAAGAAATTGTAAGAGACCAAGGCTGATGAATTCAAACCTTGAAAATCTGTACCTGGCAAAAAGTTGCTCGACAGCCCGCCCGAACCGTAATACCCCTGCTTGCGGTGTCGCCCTCGAACAAAAAATGGTGAAAAGTGCAAACACGTGGGTGGGGGGAGAAAAACATTCCAAAATGGCCGAAAACAAGATGGCCGCCATACAAAGCTAAAATTGTCATTTATGGGCTGATTACGCTAAAATTTGGTCGAAACGCTCGCGCAGCGCAGGCTCCGAAATGCTAGTCAACATAAATAAAGCTCTAACAGTCCATTTTTTTATAGGAAAGGTAGGCAAACGAGCAGGTGTGTCACAAGTTATCAATGTCCATAGAAATTAGTGTGCCATATGCATAACAGCGTTTACATAACAGCAAGTGTTGCCGGCCTTAAAGAAATGTTTATGCTTCTTTTCTAAAGGTTCCAATGTCGTATCAATTCAGGAACACCGCCAGGTAGCTGGTTCCACAATTTTTATTTTTTACGTAGGAACCTTTGACTCTTCTTCCTCTTTCGCCATATCTTTTTTCTGTTTCTCTCTCTTCTCTCCTTGTTTCTCTCTTACCTCTCCTGTATCTTAGTCTTCTCATAAATACATACATATCGTCCCACCTTTCTCCCGTAGAGGTAGGCAGAGACCACAGATCTCCATCTGCTACGATCTCAGCATACTTTCTTTGCTTCCTCCACACTCATTACTCTCCAAGTGCTAGCCCGCCGGTTAAGTGTACTCTTGACCTGGCCTTTCTTAAAAACGTCAAGCAATTTGGTCAAGGTACGTTTTTCGTGATCTTCCCCTACCGATCCTTCCATCCACATCCGCAACGTAAATTTCTTTTGCCAGTCGTATTTCATCCATCTTCCTTATGTGCGCAAACCATCTAAGCACCCCTTTCTCAACTTTTGTCTAATCTCTCTTCAATATTCCTGTTTATATTTGTGAATAGGTGTGGCCTGGCTTGTTCCTGTACGTTATGGTTCTGTATTATAGACACTCGTTTATCTTTTCAGTCATTAGTGGTGTTAACACAGCACGGAGTCTTCAACCAAATTCGCGACAAGCTCTTGAACCAACGCTATCACCCGCCGAAGGGAGCCGAGGATGAGTTAGTGCGAGCCGAGAGCACCTACGTGAGACAGGCCATCACTTTACGTGAGTGAATCAAAGATGATGTTATATTATTTTTCAGCGAAAATTTTCTTGGTAGTGGTAGATTTTTTTCGTTACTTACACTTATGTAATGATTACTAAAGGCATACTTAATTTTCTGCCAGTCACTCAGGTAACAAAGAAAACATATGGAAGATATAAATTTATTTTTCAATGTTATTATTATATATTATTTAATTAACTGTGCTTGTTCCGCATAAAAGCAGACTGAATGCGGTGGAAATGGGAGAATCAAGAAGTATGTGTGGTGTAACTTTGAATGATAGAATAAGAAATGAAGATATACGAGAGCGATGTGGAGTAAAAGAAGGTGTTGTGACAAAAGTTGAGAAAGGGATGCTTACATGGTTTGGTCATATAGAGAGGATGAATGAAAGGCGACTGGCAAAAGAAATTTTTAAAGAAAACTTGGCAAAACGAAGGCAACACTTGTCTGACACTGTTCTAACAAGGATTGTTTACTTGCAGCGCGGAATCAAATCCCAGACGCGATGCTAGTTGGCGACGTACACAAGAACTACGTCCCAATCTTCAGGAAACGGTGCAACGCTGTCAAGGGCGTCAGCTTCTCCGTTAAGAAAGGTTGGTATCTCCCTACACCTTCGCTCCCTTCTAGAATGATTAAGGAACGTTATCTTCAGGGATTATCTTCTTATTCTATAGTCCCTCGTCTTTTTTATCCAGGATGTTTCGTAGGCAGACCACCAGCTCGAAACATCGAGCTGGTGGTCTGCCTACGCTTCTTCTCCCGGTTCTTGGCCTCCGTTCGAGAATGGACTTACTCCATGTACCATCTCCTCTGAAACATACGTATCCGGCCCAGGGCTAATTCAGTTTCCACGGGAAATTCTGCAGTCGCCACCTGGCTTCCAGACGAGACAAAGACGGTTAAAATTGAAACATGGTCACATGTAGATGCGACATGAAACCATTCCAGAGCACCAAGTACCAGAGCCAAAGTAAAACGAATAGGCCGGCTTGATCAGGGAAGTCCCTTTTAGCGACGACGTTTAGCATCGGAATAAATCGTTTCTTTATATTATTTTAAATAAATCGTTTATACAGCAAACGAGAAGGCAAATAAAGACAAGACAAGACAAAGAGTAAACAAAAAATCTAGCAATAAATATTAAAATAAATTTTTTAACAAAGAAATGAAATTACTGTAAAACAATTCTTAAAATAGAGCTCAATATTCAAATTACATATTTATATGAATTTTAGATAATTATAAATAATTTATTTTACAAAAATTACAATTATTATAATTATTTTATACAAACCAACATTATTCTAACATCATCTGCCAACAGATGACGCCACAAGACATATAGAACTAAGTTTTGTCTATTGCATAAAATAATTAAATAATGATATTAATTCTAATACGCCACCATATACCTTCATAGAATATGGGCGTCAAATGCTAGCAAACTTTACTGTGTTACCACGTACCGTAAGTGCTGGAAGAAGAAGTCACTTACTATAACATGATCCGCTCGCTCGTTTTCCTGTCGATCCCGTGTGAAAAACATTACGCACTTTATAAATACTAAGGACTAACCCCCCATTGTCCCCGGAACTTTAGTCCATTTTATGGGGTCAACTCCATATAGTAGCTTATCTATTCGAAAATGTGATATTTCACCAGACGTTTCTTAACACTTAGCTATTATGAATTAACCTATTGTACTTGTAGTACAATAGGTTAATTATACCATACCACAAAGTCTGAAGACAAAAGTCTTCAACCAGTGCGTCCTGCCCGTACTCTCTTACGGTGCCGAGACGTGGACACTGACAGTCCGTCTCCTCGCCAAGCTCAAAGTCGCTCAAAGGGCTATGGAGAGAGCTATGCTCGGGGTTTCTCTGGTGGACAAAATTCAAAATGAAGAAATTCGCCGGAGAACCAGAGCCACCGACATTGCTCTTCAAGTTAGCAGACTGAAGTGGCAATGGGCTGGACACGTTTGTCGGAGACCCGACAATCGTTGGAGTAGACGAGTGCTGGAGTGGAGACCGCGACTCGGCAAACGTAGTGTGGGACGCAGTCCTACTAGATGGAGCGACGATCTGCGCAAGGCGTCTGGCAGAGACTGGATGCGTGTAGCCGAAAATCGGGCTATGTGGCGCGCCTTGGGTCAGGCCTATGTCCAGCAGTGGACTGCCGCGGGCTGATATTGATATTGATTGATATTGTACTTGAATTATTTTGGCGCACTATATATTTCACTTTTACTCATAGGTTCCCAACCTTTATTAGACTACCTTTAATAAGGTAAACATTTTATATCATGGAGGTATTACATGACGCCCCCCATTTGCCATTGGACCCGCTATCCCCCCATGAAAAGCTTCAGGGCCCAGTAGGGGTCGGTACAGCCCCCGTTGGAAACCTAAGCTCTAACTAAAGGAAGTTGTTCCCAAAAGGGGCGGTAACTGGATATTTTTGATTTTCAATTAAGCATGATCTGATTCTCTGATGATTATATCTAGGAGAGTGCTTCGGATTGCTTGGCGTTAATGGTGCTGGAAAATCATCCACCTTCAAGATGCTGACAGGTGAGGAGTATCCAACAAGAGGGAACATCTTTGCCAACGGGCAATACATCAAACAAAACCGTGGAAAGGTGAGAAGATCCATTCAAAATTTTATACAGTGATTCTTCGCCTTCAAGACGCAACACTTTTATTGATAAAGTGGGCAAACAAAGAAATGGGTCACCTGTTTCTAAATATTTATCATGGCCTTTGTACATTTGCACCAAAAGCACAGCATTTATATTTCCTACCTTAGGGTAATTTGGGAATGGTGGTAGGATCATCCTTACATCACCTATATTATTATAGGTGATGTAAGGATAAGATGGAACTTAAATATAAAAGTAAATAAACCAACTGTTTCATCGGACTGGGACAGCCTCTCCGGATGATTACTTCTCCCACTCTTTTCCTACTCTACTCTTAAAACTGTTATGATTGGTAAGTCGCTCCATTCCGCTACCAGTTGGTACTACACGATGAATTTACCATATAGTAAATGTAACAGTTATGAAATAATTGATCTTTACAATATAATTTAATACATGATAGCAGCTCACAATTTATACATTTATTTATTTAAAGAAAATCCACATCATATCATATGCTAAGACTTATCTAGATTTACAAATCTTTTTACTATATATATATATATATATATATATATATATATATATATATATATATGCGGTTATATTAAAATATACAGGGTGTCCCAGAACTCAACGTCAAGCCGAAACAGGGTGACAGGATTGATTGTAACCATCATTAGAAAAATCTGAAAAAAAATCTATCTGAAGATCTTAAAATTAAGAACCTACCAAGAGCTTGTGCAAATAAAAAACATTTTAACTGAGTAAAATGGGTTAGCAAACATCGGGTTACTTGAGGTTTTTATTTTTTTACTCGTTTTTTTTTTTTAGTATGAAACTAACAAGTATTGTACCATTTCACAATCCTGATTAAATGCGCCAACTTGCCTAACTTGATTAATGGCACTTGCCAAAGCACTCTAGTACTTTTTTTTAAAAGAGGGTCTTTCAAAGTCGACAAATTTTGAAAATTTTAAATTCATAGTTTAACAAATAGTCTTTATTCTAGGAAACTTAGGGCAATTGTGTCATTATTTTTTATTGTGTTTCTAGAGATGTTATTTAGGGTTACGGTTCCAAAGTTTAAATGAACAAAAATAATAAAAATTAACCACAATAACCGAAAAATTAACCACAATAACCGAAAAACAGTTTGACCAAATTTCTAGGTTTTTCTTGAATACCCATAATTTTCAAACTGCATGGGATAGACTTTTTTTCTGATTTTTCTCATGATTGTTACAATCAATCCTGTCACCCCGTTTCGGCTTGACGTTGAGTTCTAAGACATCCTGTATACACTACTAATATATCTATATGTAATATGTTGAGTGTGTTTGTGTGTCTTTGTAGTGTGTGAGTGTGTGCATGCGTGCATGCGTTAGAGGCAAGGGTGTATACACAAAGTATATCTTGCATTTTGAACACTCATTATCGTCCTCATAGAGATTTTTTTTTGCACACAGTACCTCCATTCGCTGGGTTACTGCCCGCAGTTCTTCGGGCTGGACGACTTCCAGAGTGGACACAACAACCTGGCACTGTTGCTTACCCTGCGAGGCCTGGCAGCTGGAGACGTGACCCGCGAGGTTAAGTCCTGGATCGAAGTCGTGGGTAAGGTTCTGTTGTGTACAGGAACGAGAGGTATCGCGATACACATAAAAGGTAGATATATGCTGTCGTGGACTTTTATTTAGAACTATTCAACACAAACAATCCTACAGTACATCATCTTTGTGTAACTCCGTTGGTTTAGGCAGCGTACGCCAAGATAGCTCTCAGAGGCCAGATTTTTTTCCGACTTAATTGACATGTATCGTTATATTACGACCAAAAAAATTACATAAAATCATTACAAATTGTAGTCTATATGTTATTCCGATGTGTAACCTATATTACTGTAAAGGTTCACCCAAATCCGTCCAGTAGTATTTTCGTGAAACAGTAACAAACATACATCCATACTCACAAACTTTCGCATTTATAATATTAGTAGGATGTGTCCTGCACAGTAACTTTGAACCTAATCGCAATCGATATTGTGTAGGTTTGGAGAAGTACGCGCGGAGGGCGGTGTCGAGCTACAGCGGCGGGTGCGCGCGCCGGCTCGCGACGGCGGCGGCGCTGTGCGGCGGTGCGGCCGTCACGCTGCTGGACGAGCCCACGGCGGGCGTGGACGTGGCGGCGCGCCGCCGCGTGTGGGCCGCGATGCGACGCGCGCAGGCCGCGTGCCGCGCGATCGTCGTCACGTCGCACAGGTACGCGCGCCCTGTACGGCCGTATTACAATTCATATCATTGATTGATTAATGGTGGTCAGGGAGTATCGTTGCCTAGCCGCTTGTCCGGTATTTATGCTATTGGTACACGGGTACGCGACCCCGGCCTACCGACCTACTACCGTATCACTCCCCGTCTTCCGTTGCGGTGGTATCATACCCCTATCGTCCTGTACCCCTAAATCCATCTTTTCTTTTACCTGCCTTTTCCTTTCCTCTCCGCCAATCCACGGTCTGCCGTGCCAAAGGATCCGTGGCTCTGCTGGGACTGACCTTCGTCATCCCTTGCATCTCGTGGGATTCACTGTGACGAATCTTAGTATACCTCATTCGTTAAAAAATGACGGCGTCGATGGTTCCCCACCCATCACGTCCTGATTCCCACGAGGGCGAGAAGCGACTAACGGAGAGCCGTTTCGCTACGATAAATGTGAGAGAAGGGATAGATGAGTGTGAAGGAAGCAAGGAAGGTGTGCCGGGATCGTAGCGGATGGAGATCTGTGGTCTCTGCCCGACCCTACAGGGAGACGCGTGACTATATGTACGTATGTAATGACAGTGAGTGTTGCAAACATTGCAGCATGGACGAGATGGAGGCTCTGTGCTCTCGCATCGCCATAATGACGCGCGGCCGCATCCGCGCGCTCGGCTCGGCCGCCGCCCTGCGCGCCGCGCACGCCGCCGGGCACTCCGTGCAACTCAAGCTGCGCGCGCCCCCCACAACTGACGGTGGGTACACACATACAGTAACACTTCGCGCCGTTAGTGGGTGGTGACAATCCAACAACGTACATCGACGTTGGCGTACTAGAATCAATATCATTAATGATTTTATATAATATACAATTTTATATGTATTTTAGCGCCATCTGTTAGTAGGTTATATAAGTATAATGCTGCGTTATATGAAATAATTATAATAATTAAAATTTGTAATTGTTTAGCATTATCTTAAATTCATATAAATATATATTTTGAATATTGAGCAGTATTTTAATAATTGTTTTGCAGTAACTTCATTTGTTTGTTAAAAATATACTGTTGGTATGCTGAAGCAAATCTATTTAAAAATTCTTTGTTCACTGAATATTGTCTTTCTTTGTCAAATCGTTTTTGTACATAAAAGCCGAAATTCGCCCAGGGGGAGGCATTCTAATTTGAACCGCCGAGTTTGACTCTTTTGTCACAAAGGAGCCAAACTCAAAATAAAAAAAATTTAGGCCTTACAAATATTTATCCGTTTATGGACATTGAACTCACGAAACTTCGTTTAGAACAAACACTGCCATTGTCCCATTTATACACGAAGAAATTAAATTAATTGATTCGATTCGAACATGTTAATGCTAGTAGCCCATAAGGTATGTTAAGTTATGTTAAGGCTTTAACAGCTTTATCGAATATATTTGGGAATCTGCGCGAATCGCAAATCTCATCGGCTCGACGCCGTGTCGGAGGTACATATGTGTCTGTGCCGATTTTAATATCACCATGATGCTACATTAAAGTATTGGACCGAAGTAACTGTAGTCCCTATTAGTCCCCTAGGCCCTAAGGTCTAGGGGGTGTGAATCGACCGGGTACGTGAGAGAATCTCGTGTAAGCGGCCGGTGTAGACGTATATGAAATTAACGTTATCTCGTCTTAACAGTGACTGACGGCGCGAAGGATGAGGTCCAACGTTTGAAGTCAAAACTTCACCAGAAATTCAACTGTGAACTTCGAGACGAGCATAAGGTAATGAATATTGAATATCTTCAATGAATGCGCAAACGGATAACTTAAGTAATTACTGCCGGCAAAGTTTAAAAATATAAAGATATGGAGAGCCGTTTCGCTACGATGAATGTGAGAGGAAGGATGGATGAGTGTGGAGGAAGCAAGGAGGGTGTGTCGGGATCGTGGCGAATGGACATCTGTGGTCTCTACCTGTATGCAAATAAAAAGATACTAACAGGGATTAATGGATCTCAGGCACTGAACGACCTTCATATGACACTAAACACTTAGCGAGACAATAGCTGACTTCTGCACTCAGCAATTCGACAACCCACTGACTATGCGTAAATTTTCCCTACTTGAATAGTTTTCCGTTTTTTTTATGCTATCTCGTTTTTACGGGATGTAGGGGGAGGCCCAGTGGCTGAGATTACTTACCAGGTGTTTCTTATTCGGGTCTACTTCCTCCATTAAATAGAACGTACATTGAATGTGAAAAGTTGGAAAGGGGAACCCAAGAAAAACCAATTTAATTGTCGCGTAATGGTCATATTACATATACACATAAGTTTTCACTAGTTCATACGTACATATATAAATAGATAGTATTCGACTGCAACGTGGCTCTACCTCTACAAAAAATATTATTTATTTGTTTAAAGTTACCATAACAGAGCTTACCCTTATAGGATAATGTACGTACATCTTTAATTAATCTTATTATAATAGTAGTTAAATTTTTTGTACACTTTAACAAAGTTATACAGATATTGATTGTAATATTGTTTATATATACAAATGGCGGTCTTATCGTTAAAACCGACTTCTTCCGGACAACCGTATAATTCAGTCTTTAAAAAAAAAGACAGTCTTAAAAAAAATAATTTGCTGTGGGTCGGTGATACATTATCGTCAGGATGATAGAAAAAAAACTGATTAACTAACAAAGTTAATAGCCATAAGCAAAAATATATGAAATAACGATTCCCACGAGGGCGAGAAGCGACTAACGGAGAGCCGTTTCGCTGCGATGAATGTGAGAGGACGAATGGATGAAATGGTTGAGTGTGGAGTAGGCGAGGAGGGTGTGCCAGGATCGTGACGGAAGGAGCTCTGTGGTCTCTGCCAACCCTTGCGGGGGATAGGCGTAAGTATATAAAAAATATATAAGTTGTATAAATAAATAAAAACATAAAAACTATTACATTTTTCTTTGCAGACGATGCTGCACTATCACATAAATGAAACAATGCGCTACAGCGAGCTGTTTACAGAACTGGAGAGCCTGAAGGACACCAACCCCATCATAGAGGACTACGCGGTGACAGAGACTACACTCGAGGAAGTGTTTCTGGCATTAGCCAAGGAGACGGCAGAGGACGACGAGACAAGAGTCACCCCCGTCTGAGCTTGCAATAACGCCTTTAAAGCTTGTACCACCTTCCATGAATACAGTGTGAGAGTTGATATATAAAGCCTCACACATCAAGTAATTAAATATCTCCAACTGCTGGGCACGGGGCAATCCCCGTTTATGTGAGTACGTACGTCCGTGCGTACTTCTATGCGTATTAAAAAAAAATTGAATACAAATTAATTTGAAAACTCTTTCAGAGTCTGAGTTGATACGGTTAACACAATTTGATTAAAGATTAAACGTTGTTTAAATACACCAGAAAACTAGTGGAAATAGAATAGAATGAAGTAGAATCGATAGGTCTTTGCGTAACCGTGAGCTCGGATCAACTACCTACACCAATCGAGTGAGGATCTGAACCTATAGCACTGACAAAGCAGCCCTCAGCTCTATAAGCTTTATTGAATAGGTATAACAGTACGTTCATGCATAAGTCAGTACGTACGTCTGCGTACGTCCATGAGTACGTCCTGAGTACGTCCTGAGTGCGTCCATGCGAACGTCCATGAGTACGTCCTGCGTACGTCTATGAGTATGTCCTGAGTACGTCCTGAGTGCGTCCATGCGAACGTCCATGAGTACGTCCTGAGTACGTCCATGCGTACGTCCATGAGTACGTCCATGAGTACGTCCTGAGTACATCCATGTGTACGTCCATGAATACGTCCTGAGTACGTCCTGAGTGCGTTCTGGCGAACGTCCATGAGTACGTCCTGCGTACGTCCATGAGTACGTCCTGAGTGCGTCCATGCGAACGTCCATGAGTACGTCCTGCGTACGTCTATGAGTACGTCCTGAGTACGTCCTGAGTGCATCCATGCGTACGTCCATGAGTACGTCCTGAATACATCCATGTGTACGTCCATGAATACGTCCTGAGTACGTCCTGAGTGCGTCCATGCGTACGTCCATGAGTACGTCCTGAATACATCCATGTGTACATCCATGAGTACGTCCTGAGTACGTCCTGAGTGCGTCCATGCGTACGTCCATGAGTACGTCCTGAATACATTCATGCGTACGTCCATGAATACGTCCTGAGTACATCCATGTGTACGTCCATGACAATGTTCATGCGTATGTCCATGAGTACGCCCTACGCCATACGTATGCACGTGTGTAAAAGTACTTATTTTACAAAAAGGTGGATTCAGTTTTTAAAAAATTTACAAATTGATTTAAATGAAAAGCATGTTGGCTACCACACAATAACGTCCCGTTGTTGAACCGCAGCGTATACATTCCATGAGTTTTTGAAGAACTTGCTTTTTGACAGCTCCAATGGCAGACACTGACGTATTCGCTCTCAGCGCCAGTATTTATAGCCTACATTTAACCAATCGTAAAAATAAATAATAAATAAATTAAAGTCTGATGTATTTATGGAAGGTATAAATAAAAGTTTATATTAAGTGCATTGCAAGACAACTTAAGATTCTATCGTCTCTCTGTGCTTATGGTGTTATTAATTATTTTTCTAATATTGTCTCGGGTGTTTTCTTAAATTGTAACTGTGATAAAATGTTTAGGCGGCAACTGTTTACTAAGCTTTACACTAAAATAGTTGATCCAATGGAATATGTAACCTCAGTGAAAAATAATGTAGTAATATTGGATATACATGTAAGAAAGAGGCAATCGCTTAAAAGCACTCCATTGCGGTAGGTTGGTACGTGACTTTTGTGACGCCAAAAGACATGGTAAAATTCAAAAAAGAATCTTTTTTTACTTATTTCATATACAATTCTGACTAGATTTGAATTTATAATCATGTCTGTTTCGAACTAAAAATAAATTTATTAATGTTTTATTGTGCTGAATTGCTGCCAACCTTCGCAAGTCGGAGAGGAATATGATTTGTAGAATATTGTTTGGTAAAATCAGGGCACATGTAGTTCCTCTATGAAAGAAATCATAAGTAACTTCTTACTTTCTTTGCGCTACAACTCATTGTGGGTTTTGCCCTCCACAACAGTTCTCCTCCATTTTGCTCTGTCTCTAATCTACCGTCGCCAAGATATTGTCTTTTTTTTAACTCAGAAGATTTTCTATTTTTTGATTATTTCTAAAGACAGGCCGCCTCTGATAAAACAAGCATAACTAAATGCAGAATTAATTTATCTGAAACAATTCTATATTTTTACATACAATGGAAGCCGCTGAAGACTTAGAATTTTTATCTTTATTATTTTATTAATATTCAGATTTTTGTTTTTATATTATGCGAAAATCAAGCTCTTTAATTTTGTATCGTATTTAAAGGTTTCTTGTATGTATTGTGTACTTTTTATTATAATTACAAGTAATAATAATTCTGTCAATTTGTTACTTGAACTGATATGAAATAATAATTGTCAATAACATTTATTGTATAATCCTAATATTTATTGTGACCAGAGAGCGTAGTTATAATTGGCAAATTGTTTTAATGTATTGTAATCATTATATTTATTTATACAAATTATTAAGTTTACATAATTAACCTCTTAGGCACAGCTGAATTTTGCACGGAGCTCTCTCCCGGTACGGCAGATGTTCAAGCAAAACAAGTATGAAACAATATGTGAAAATAATTATTTAATTTCAACTGTTAACGAGTGTGTTACTAAAGTGCACTACTATAGTGGCTCATCGTTCAGAAAGAGAACATTCGCGAAAGCAATTAGTCGCTCATCGTTCAGAAAGAGAACATTCGCGAAAGCCACTATAGTCGCTTATCGTTCAGAAAGAGAACATTCGCGAAAGCCACTATAGTCGCTCATCGTTCAGAAAGAGAACATTCGCGAAAGCCACTAATCGCTCATCGTTCAGAAAGAGAACATTCGCGAAAGCCACTAGTCGCTCATCGTTCAGAAAGAGAACATTCGCGAAAGCCACTATAGTCGCTCATCGTTCAGAAAGAGAACATTCGCGAAAGCCACTATAGTCGCTCATCGTTCAGAAAGAGAACATTCGCGAAAGCCACTATAGTTGCTCATCGTTCAGAAAGAGAACATTCGCGAAAGCCACTATAGTCGCTCATCGTTCAGAAAGAGAACATTCGCGAAAGCCACTATAGTTGCTCATCGTTCAGAAAGAGAACATTCGCGAAAGCCACTATAGTTGCTCATCGTTCAGAAAGAGAACATTCGCGAAAGCCACTATAGTCGCTCATCGTTCAGAAAGAGAACATTCGCGAAAGCCACTATAGTCGCTCATCGTTCAGAAAGAGAACATTCGCGAAAGCCACTATAGTTGCTCATCGTTCAGAAAGAGAACATTCGCGAAAGCCACTATGGTGGCGCATTGTTCATCGTGCCCAAAAAGGCAATTTTAAAATGTTTTCTTTATTCAATACAGTATAGAATCTGCATGGATTTTAAATTTAATTTTGCACTATGGATTTTAGAAAGAAAAATTTTGTTTTTGATGTTAAATTGGTCATATGTGTTTGTTTATTAGAAAATCAATTAATTTATCATTTATTAGAAAAATATGTGTAAGACACATAATTGGCGCGGCCATACTTTTCCAATGCAAAGAAAACACTAGATGGGAGATATAATCTCAGTAATTATTATATTACCATTTAGATTGTATGTTAATATTGAAATTGTATACTGTGTTGTAAGGTTTTTTTTGAATATTATAGTTTGTATCGAGTATTATACAGTGTGTGTGTGACAAAGATGGCCGAAAACGGATGTAACGCCGCCATTTTGTATGCCGCTAAGGTTTTGACATTTCTCCTTGACGTGTTGTTACAAGTTTGGTTAAATTTTTATTTGCATTTTATTTTTATCAATTTAAACATTGACCGGATAATTTTGTACTTTGTGGGTGTTAAAATTTTTGAATATTTCTCTATAACAAAATAGGTAATTAAATCCAAAAAAACATATTATGGTGATTACCATGGGATCCCAAATGTGAAATATTCTAATAACGTGTGTATTTATTCGTCGCCACTGTTATGTACGGTGACAAGTGAAACGACAGCCAGCTTAGTGCGAAGTATTTTACTTCGTCACTCACTACCCCACCAGATAATAAATACAATAACTACCCAACAGCGATAAATAGCGTTGTTCGAATGTCATCCATGATTTAGATGAGTTTCACATTGTTATATCACCATTTTATTCATTCATTCATTCATTCATTTGAATTAATGGATATCACGATTTTAATCGACCAACTTAGTCCGTAGATTTCAGATACATTTAAAATGTGGGAAGACATATATTTTTGTAACGCAAACCAAATATTATCACAATAGGTGGCAGCTTTGCATTGTTTTCTTTTTTGTACTAATATTTAATATTTTTTAGCGTTCTGGAAGTGATTATTGATTTTCCTACTGCTGCATTCCATTAGCTTTAAATATCTAAAGAAATGCCTAGTTAATGAAAACATGATATTATTTACATTATGATTATCACAGAGAACAAAGGATGAGAAGAAGAGAGAGGATGGGAGAAGAGAAGAGAAATAAATACAATAATAGCCGAAGACCTCGAAAATATATTAAAAATAGCTATTCGTATCAGTATCGCTATTATTTATAATAATTTTTTATTTTAATTTTGCAAGAATTCTAATAATAAATGTGATAGAGAGAGCATGACTCTACGACTCGAGGAATTTTTTTGCTTTAATGCTTTTGTAGGTTTTCTGAAAACCGGCAAGAAGTTGGCGTAGACTTAATATTATTTTATCAAAATTATTAAATAAATGATTCCACAAAATATATTTGGAAAAACATTACATTTTTTGTGCGTATATGCGATTTTCTTAGTTATTTGATTTTTTTTTATGTGGACATAGTGATGGATTTCCGCAAAATAACGCCTGACTCCATTAATATATTTTTTTTAATTTTTTTTTAATAAATTCGAACTATTTAGACTGTATATAACAAATGATGCAAAAATATTCGCCAGATTCGAAGCATCAGATAAAATTCCAGTTCAAATCACATTATGTTTTTTTAAAATGGACTGTAATTATTTATTTAAGTACGTATTCACATCACTATTTATTTCATAGTCACATTACTTTTAAGTCTTGTTCACTTTTTATTATTTAAAGTAATTGCACTATGGGCACTAGATTGGGGCTATAGATGACTTGTCATTCCCGCACCCAAAAGTATAGTCTATTTTCAACCAAAAATATTTCACTAGTTCATCGACCTGATACGAGAACATGCCAGTGGTCACAGTATTGTGCAGTTAGCTTCAAGCTGGTTAAGTCTTCGATCTTAGAAAAATTACCTGGTAGTTTCTGTCTGGACGATGACAAGTCAGGTGTCCCATGTATATCAAACAATGGTATATAAAAACAGAATGCACCTTAAGGGAAAATAAAGTATTCATCACCCTCCCTATAAGATGTCCTCTAGGAGAGCCCTTGGTTTTTCACAAGAATTAAAATCACAGCTATGGCAACACTCTATGTATTTTCGTTCACAGTACTTACAAATGTTATTTTGTCAATAAAAATATCGATAAGACTGCATTTACACCGCTTAGTTTTTTTTAATAAATGTAAATATGTAATCTTTATGTTGTTTTATTCATCTTTATACTATTGTGCCTTACCTCAGCATGCGGGGCTCTGCTGGGGCTGACCTCATCCCTCTCGGCTCGTGGGATTTACTATGACAAATTTCAATATACCTAATTTGTTAAAATTGATGGGGACGTGGTTCGCCCCCTGTCACGTCTTTATTCCCACGAGGCCAAGAAGCGACTAATGGAGGGCCGATTCGTTACAATAAGTGTGAGAGGAAGGGTGGATGAGTGTGGAGGAAGCAAGGAGGGATTGCCGGGATCGTAGCGGATGGAGTTCTACGGTCTCTGATAACCCCTTCGGGAGATAGGCGTGAAGATATGTATGTATGTTTTATTCAATTATCAGATACACTCTTTATAAATATTAATTAATAATAAAATTTTATTAATTATTTTATTTTTATATGGGAGAAAGAACATCATTTATATAAAATATTTAACAGGATATAAAAGTAGACTTTAATTTTTTTTATATTATTTATGGACCTGTTACCCAGTTTGAGAAGAAAGCGTTTCCTCTAAAAGGCTTTTTTAGCAAAAATATTTATGTACTTGCAACACCACAGACACTGGGTACCGCCTATCTGAGATTAGGACAATGTAATGGAAGAAAAAAAGGAGACAGAAGTTACGCTTCCACGACCCATTGACGTCTGCACCATCAAGATCAATGCAGATGCATTGACTATCTTAGGGTAACGATATAAATAAAAGAATTAGAAAGGAAATAATAACAGGCAACTCCATATACCTATATTCACCTTACAAGAGACTATACTATAGATCAGCGATTCTCAACCTTTTTTGCTGCGGCACATTTTTAACGATTTCAAAATTTGGCAACACACAAAGAGCCTGACATGTGTGAACCGACTTGAGGCATAAAACCGTTTATGATTCTAAGAAAGAACGCGTTACAAAACAACTAATATTTTTTATCAGTTTAATTCCTGTTAAAATAATTTGTACATTTTCCTTTTAAATTATATTATTTAATAATTTTAACTTGTCCATATACATATACTTTTCTTTAATTGAAACTCAACTCAAATAAAATCTTATAATTTTTACTTACATTTCTAAAGTTTAGCGGCACATTTTAAGAATTTGGCGGTACACAAAAGTTCCGCGGTACAGTGATAGAGAATCACTGCTATAGATAAATAATATACATAATTTACGCCGATTTTTTGGTATGGTAGGATGAGGTGTGGTAGAGCCGACTTTTTTATTAACGTGAATAGATAAATAAACATATACAGGTGTCCCAGAACTCAACGTCAAGCCGAAACGGGGTGACAGGATTGATTGTAACCATCATGAGAAAAATCAGAAAAAAAATTCGACATTGAGTTTTGGGACAAAAAAAAAGCTATACAGGTTGTATCGCTTTTTTATATTAATACCACGCTGTAAAAAATACTGCCAAAATTTTTAACGTACATTATTAAAATATCAAAGTTTCTCGACAGATTTTTGTCTTCAACATAATTGAGTCTACTTCTTTGAAGAAACAACATACAAACAAGTAATTAGTGGCTTTGTTTGGTGACCGTGAAGTCCACAGACCCAATCCCTCTACCGTTTAATTACGCTAGTTTATTCTGAAATAAAAAAGACATTTACAATTAATTTCAAAACTATGTATGTATAAAGCGTACTGAATAAATGCATTCAGTGCGCGTTCGTCAACGTACATACATAATTTTGGAATTATTTGTAAATGTATGCATGCATGTTAATATTACGGATACGGCTTTATACTATGTTCGTGACATACACGTCATTAAATATTTTTTCTTCCAGTTAATAGCTTAACGGTTTAAAACAATGTTCGTGGCAATCATTATTTTATGCACTCTACCAGATAATAGCATAGGTCAAATTGCTACGTAGATTGATAGATAGATATATTCTTTATTATACATCAAAAACAAAGTTATACAATTATTGATTGTAATATTTATATACAGTGACGATCTTATCGCTAATAGCGATTTCTTCCAGACAACCGTAGGATGGACACAATGTTATAAAGATAATTCGATGTACGTTAGTGATACATTATCGTTATAACGATAGAGAAGAAAGAAAAAAAATATAGTAAACAATAAACAAAGATAACAGCCATAAGCAAATATATAAGTATATATATATATATATATATATATATATATATATATATATATATACACGCACGCACGCACACAGACATACATACACACACATATACATATACATAAATATAGGTTAACAGTAAATAATAAACGAATACATAAAAAGATTCACAGATATTTATAACGATAATGATTTTTGGCAAGCTTTTTGAAAATTGTAAGATACTTCGCTTGTCTCGCTTCTAGTTACAACAAATTCAATAACCGAATAGCGTGTACTCTGAAAGACTGGTCAAAGAATTTGATATAATGAGCGGGCTTTTTTGATATGAAGTTTTCATATGTTCTCAAATACCTCGAATGTGAGTCATTGAGAATTACAAAGCGAGTCTACGCATTTTATTACAAAATTTAATTTGCTATCGCAAGGTCAACATAATAACATTCATTTAAAAAATAATGACATCTAATAATGCTATTATACAATTACTATAAAAAATAATTCTGTCAATTAAAATTAATTATAATGTTCATAAATGCTAATAATACTTCTCACCCGCTCCTCGGCTACACGCATTCACTCTACTGGTGTCAATAATTTTTCTGTGTTAAGAAAAATGGTTCGAGTCAATGCTTAGTAAAAGCTAACTCAGGATGCTATTAGCTTTATACTATTGTGCCTTACCTCAGCATGCGGGGCTCTGCTGGGGCTGACCTCATCCCTCTCGGCTCGTGGGATTCACTATGACAAATTTTAATATACCTATTTTGTTAAAAATGATGGGGACGTGGTTCGCCCCCTGTCACGTCTTTATTCCCACGAGGCCAAGAAGCGACTAATGGAGGGCCGATTCGTTACGATAAGTGTGAGAGGAAGGGTGGATGAGTGTGGAGGAAGCAAGGAGGGTATGCCGGGATCGTAGCGGATGGCGTTCTACGGTCAAAAAGCTAACTCAGGATGCTATTAGCTTAACTACTAAATAATAAGTTTGCCACCATTTGTTAAAATAAGTGGCTGCCATTTATATTAAAATAAATTGCTGATATTTATTCAAATAAGTTGCTGCTATTTATTATATAATATTATTATCCTTGCAAATTTTTCATGGTAACCATCTCTCGAGGTACGAAAACTGCAATAGAATTTTTTTAATCTCTACAATCTGAACCGCTTGGAAATAAACGAGCGAGTATTCTGCTGATGTATTTAACTTCTTTTTCCTACATTTATCTCTTCTCTTGTTACTTCTTCTCCCCTTTACTGTTATTTATATCCTTGCTCTAAGGTAGACAACGCATTTATAGTCCTCAAGATGTTCATTGGTGGTTGCGAACCATAAAAAAATTGACTTTCACACATAATATTTATTGACTTTTAAACTTTGTCTAACCGGAAATCAATTTGCATGTGAACTTCAAAACGTCGAATGTAAAGTTTGAGGATAACCAAACTTTTGCACGAACGACGAGCGACAAGGTCATGAGGTTGTCTTCCGCATAACCTCACACAAGATACAATGGATTTGGCAATTTTTAAACAGAATTCCGTCCACCCTTTTACATGCATGTTTTCGTTACAACGATATATTTATGTTTTTGCTGTAGTCCGTAAAAACAAGGAACAACTGGCATAAAGCCAAATGATTTATCTGTATGATATACAACGCTTTTATTAAAATAGTTGACTATTTTTAACTTAGATACATTTACAAAAATATGCTTCGAGGAATTGTTCGGAATAATTCCTATAGTTTAATATCACCGCACAAATCGTCACAAAGAAGAGTTTCATCTCTTCCAAATGCATGAGTGGCGATTCAGTACGATGGGTTTTCAACATAACTTCTTTTCACGCTTCGCCTCTCTTTGAAACCAGCTTCTTTCAGCGGTATTTCTTTCTTGACTTTTCATTATTTATATTCTTACCCTTAAGTAGGCAATGTATTTGCGTAGTTTAGATATTGCCGATATCCGTGAAAGGTACTTACCATCCAATGATTAGATTGCCTATTTGTCTACTTTTTCTATAATAATCTAGTCTTTAGTAATCTCCTTGATATTGCTGAACCTAACAATTACAATATAAGAGAACAAATTTAGAAAAACTAAATTATATACAAGAAGTGCAAAAACTGTGGGACGTAGTTACTAAGTACTCATTGTAATCGCTAGCACAAAGGTCATTTCGAGACGAATAAAAGTTTGGGAAACTCTGTAAAAGGTGTTTTAAATACTTATATTCTAGCACACAAGCTATATATATACTTGCCCGTATTGTACGTAAATTTCTGCAGACAGATTTAGAAATTTAGGATGTATAGTAAAGATAAGTTGCTGAAACTGATCATGATGTGAAAAATCGCAGGCAAAAGACAAGTTGGTCGAAAAAGAAAGTCTTGCCTACGTAATATCAGGGAGTGGACCGGGATAGCGAGTGCTCCAGAACTGTTGAATCTCGCGAAGGAGGAGGAAAGTTGTGCTGAATTGGCTGCTAACCTTCTATTTAGTCGGCACTCATAGAAGAAGTAAAGATTAAAAGATATTGTTTGAGCAGAGATATAATTTAAACAACAACTCAAGTAACACTTTGTCTTGGCCTTGTTTTAATACTAAGTTATTAGCAGAGGTCAAGTGTGTGAGAAGAATCATAAAATTAAAATAATTATTATATCTTATTATTACACTTTTGTAAAGTGTGACGATTTACTAAACATTTCTAACTGATGTGTTAATGTTTTTTATTGAATAGGTACATTTTTTCTAAGCGAGAAATGCCTGCTATTGTATCTGTGAAATAGGTCACGATTCACTTTCAAGGTTTCGCACTGTAATGTATTGATTTTGCCGGCCGCAAGTTTGTTACTATGGAAAATTATATCTGCATGCACATAGGTAAGTATGTCATTTCAAAATGATTTAAAAATGCGGGTTAGCGGGTGTGGCTAGTCCTCAGTATATTTAGCTAACACACCAAATTACTAAAGTAAAATTAAAATACGGATAAAATAAAAATTTTATTGAAAAAAGATTAAGATTTTTGTTCAAAAACCAGCAGTTTTTTTAAACGGTTTTATTTAACGATTGTGAAATTAATTCGGGGGTAAAATGCGTCCCATACGTTGTTATTTTAGTGTGTTAATAAGAAACCGTTTAAGTTTTTTTTTATTTTTGTTATACGAGAAATTTCGTCCAACATTTCAAATATGCTGATAGTGCTTGTACTTCTAGTAAAATATATTTCACATCAATAGTCCAACGATGGAATTGAAGCGACTTTAGATCGTAATCGTAATTTTTACCATTTGAGCCATTGATTTGACATTTAAATCATTTGTAGATTTACTTTTTACAAAGAATATTACTATTAGAAAGAATTTACTATTAGGAAACTTTGTCAAAAACTTCTCGTCGCCCATACCATATACCTTGAAGACAAAAGACTTCAACCAGTGCATCTTGTTACTCATACATAAATACTGTTACATCCTGTACTCTCTTACGGTGCCGAAACGTGGACACTGATGATCCGTCTCCTTCACAAGCTCAAAGTCGCTCAGAAGGATACGAGTTATGTTCGGAGTTTCTCTGGTTGATAGCATTCGGAATGAAGAAATTCGCCGGAGAACCAGAGTCACCGACAAAGCTCTTCAAGTAGCAGACTGAAGTGCCAATGGGCTGGACACGTTTGTCGGAGACCGGAAAATGGTTGGAGTAGACGAGTGCTGGAGTGGAGACCGCGTCTCGGCAAACGTACCGTGGGACGCCCCCTAGCTAGATGGAGCGACTATCTGCGCAGAGCAGCTGGCAGACTGGATGCGTATAGCCGTAGATCGGGCCAGGTGGGGCATCTTGAATGAAGCCTATGTCCAGCAGTGGACTGCCACGGGCTCATATTGAGATAATAAATTTTATATTACAATTTTTATACACAATATTGTTATCTCAGTTAAGAACCACACTAAAAATAAGATAATAAATCTTAATAACGTTTTATACCATAGACTACAGGTATTCGTATAATATGTTTTTAAACAAGTTTCCCCATAACTTACTTTATTACCTCAGCTATATTTATTATCTGCATATTTACATAACTAATTATTATTCGATTCGACTTGTTTCGATAATAATATAGTAGTTGAGAAAAGGTTATTCACATTTATTTAAAAAAAAACACACTTAGGTAAAATATTTCTTGTTTGCTTATTTGAAACAAGGTAAAAGGTTAGTTATTATCTTTATAAATACAATTCTTATGTACGAGTGTTTGTCACTGAACTTCTAACCACTGTACCGATTTTAATGAAATGCTTTTGTTTTGAGTGGGTCCCTGTATGGTTTAGATCAGATGTTATAAACTTTATTCCGTCCGTTTTGGACCGACCATTTTTGAGAATTAATTATTTTGACGGCCCCCAAAAAATTGTTTAACATTTAACTACATCTTAAAAATCACAATCGCAATGATAACTATAGTTAGTTATAGCGTGTGATATCGGACTTATTCCTATGTAAGATTTTGATTTCATTTTAAATTTTAAAATAGAAATCAGCCGTCAGCCTTAAATCACTCGAACACTCCCCAATTATTTCTGGGTACTTCACCACTCCCATATAGGTTTTTAGCATCTATAAGAGGGTGTTATCACTCACTTTGAGAAAGACCGATTTAGATTCAAAATTGACTCTTAAAGGCCTCAGAACCAACATCAACTATTTAATGTGGAATAAACAAAAAGGTATGTTTCAAGAGAACAAATATGAGTGCAAAATAGAAAAATAAAACAAAAATACATTTATGGCAACTTTACTGACAGCATTTGATAACATTACATTCAAATTATAATTAAATTTGACACATAATATAATACAGAGTTTATTTACAACTATTTAAGCTACTTTGTGACACTAAGGCGAAAGCCACATTGGATCGGCGCGTCTTGCGTTTACGGTTTACGGAAATAAACGTGAAGGGGGGGTTCCGGAGGCAGCTCCGCCATGCTGGAATATTTTTTTTAATTTTGCCGCGCGATTATAAAATACAGAACAGTATTTCATACATTTTTATGTACTATACAAATTATTATCATTACAATACTACAGCTTTATTTCCCAAATTTTTTTTAGGTTTTGCTAGATTTCCTTTTCTTATTTTGTGGGTAAAAGCCTCTCCCATCTTTAACCATTTCTAGTCAAGGGCTTGGCTCATTCGGTTTTTTCTTTCGTCTTTACAATGTCTAATAATACAAATAAATCATATAAATATAAAATTATTGCAGCATACCACAAACAAATAACATAATTAAATGTAATAAATCAATGAGATTAAATACAAATAAATCGATAAAATATAAAATCCCATTTTAATTTGTGACTGGCCGGTGCAAAAAACCTCCCTTCTGAAAAAGAACTAAGCTAATTTGGAAAAAAATATTTTGTAAGCCGCGCAAATAATATTAAATACCGCGCGACAAGCGGCCACTTCATTGTGGCATACTTAAACCGCGAACAGAGCGTCTTCACGCCTCTCGTCCCCGCAAGACGCGATCGCTGTAATGTGGCCGAAGCTAATGCCAATCGTAACAAAGAATGACTTTAACAATCATCACTAATGATCGGAGTAGGTATATTGACTTTACGAACTTACAAGCTGTCATAACGCGGATATGACCTTTTTTCAAAAATCAATACCTCAAATTACGGTGTTTCCGGGAAAGCGATAAAAATTATTAGAATTTTTCCCGCCAACTTACATCGGTGACGTTGTGTTTTTATTTTATTAATCTTATATTTTTTAATAATGATGGCGTATTATACAATAAAGTTTAATTAAAAGGTATTAGTGAAGTGATAATAAATAAGTGCATTTATCGTGACCTTTAAAGTTGACTAAAAAGTCCATTAGAAGGTTTTGGTAAAATAGCCACCATTTAATCAAGACGTAACGTGACAAGCAGATTAGTTACATTTCAAAAGATTTTTGATATTATTGTATTTTACTTGACACTGGCATAATAGTTATAACTAATTGCCATCAAAGAAAAGAAAAGAACAATATTATTAAAATTGTCTTGCAAATAAATCAATCTATTATATTTTATTCTACTTACGATTTAGGTGATACTTCATTTGATATTTAAAGGTAGCAATAGTAAAACCTCATAAAATTTATTTTTATTTATTGTCTATACTAAAGTGAATTATCTTATTAATTTGAATAAAGTTGAATGTTTTAGTTAAAAACATTTGAAATTTATACTTTTCCGGGACTTATTTGAAGTTCCGGAAGCATATCCATATTAATATATACGTTTGAGATCATCTACCCTAAGTCAATGGACCTACTCCGATCATTACCAACCGTAAAAATCCAGTGCACAGTAGACACTGCTACCCTCCTACTAATACAAGTTTCCGGAATCGTCTTGGTACGACATCCAAAAGAATGCATTGTATGGCTTTATTTTATACACATTGTCAGTTTTATTCAAGGCGGATTTAACATAATGCAACATTACGCATTGGATCACGCAACTCAATATTTATTTAATATTTTGACACAGTGGTTC
This sequence comes from Baronia brevicornis, assembly GCA_031353405.1. Lineage (NCBI taxonomy): Eukaryota > Metazoa > Arthropoda > Insecta > Lepidoptera > Papilionidae > Baronia > Baronia brevicornis. The sequence continues at coordinate 284,795 of JASFAT010001306.1, forward strand.
TCAACTGACTAATATTTATTTTATGAATATTTATAAAAATCATTGATCATCATTGATTTAATAATAATAATAATGTTATATTTAACTAATGGCAGAAATTGTGTACAAATTTAGCAATGCACAGGATAATGAATATCGTAAATATTTAAGTTTTTTTATTTTTTATTTATACAGTCAGGTTACTTTGCGAAAATCCATTATCATGTCGACAGTCAGAATTTTACTTGTCTAAGATACGTTGTATCCGAAAACGAATATTAAGAAACTTAACGGTGGTACTCCGTAGAGTTTATTATACCTGAAGACGCCTCATTGAAGAAAAAACGTTGAGGCAGCGAAATACGTGTCGTATATATTTAGGAAAAGTGGTAGTGTATGCTTGATGTGGGGTTTTGCTTACAACCATTTATTCGTTAAGAATTAAATTAGTTATTCTATAATTTCGACTTCTTTTAGTAAAAACACAATATAACTTTTTTGCTTTTGTTCGCTTTTTGCGGATCTTAGCAAGGTAAACTTCTGACTGTACACATTTAAAGTTATTTGCAGACCAGAGAAGCTTGAAAACATTTTTTAAATTTTATGATCCAGGATATCTATTTGTCCCAGTTAATTTTGGTATTTCGTAAACTGATATTTATGTTAAATTTGTCAACAAAATAATAAAGATAAATGCACAAAAAATCGAAAACCTTTGTGCTCGCAAATTTCCAATAGATTTTAATAATATTTAATAAGTAATATGGAATTGGATGCTATATTACCATGGCGATTAGATAGATTAAATGTTAAAACTTACTTTGCCAAGATATTATAGATAATATGATAAGATATAGTTATTTGTATCAAGGTGCATCATGTCGTGTTCCCACATGTTTTAAGCGAATCTTTTCAAAGTAGTTTTTAATATTCAAAACCTTGTTTTATAATGTACAATTTTATTTCTTTTATTTTCTCCATGATTCTCCTAATCAATTAAATAATTATTCTAACATATTCTGTACATATATATAAAATAACATCATAGCAATTGTGTCATTCTTGTTCTAATTTCAAATTGTTTTTACTTATGTAAAAGCATAAAAATATTATTTGGTTTAAATTTATAACTGATAGTTTAAGGTATGTAACAAATACCAGTTTATATACGTACAGCTACTTATATAAAAATAAATATGAGCTAAATAATTACACTTATGCACTGGAAAACAACAAATAGATGCATTACATTTTTATATTGATAATGTAAGCTTGCAAAGAACAACTTGCAAATTCCAAATATATCTTTTTATTAAAATGGTATTTTTTTAAATAATTTCAAATATGTTTCCAAATATGGTTTATATTTGTACAGCAACATTTGCAAACTATTGTATTCAGTGATTGTATACTTTCCCTTACATAGATTATTACAACAAAATATCAATGTCTCAATTTTTTGTTGTGATAATCTATGTGAGGAAAACAATATAATTATTTTTTTGATGCAAGTATATTTTAATAAGTTACTAATTCTTTTATAATTACATTTATAATCACTGATTTTAAAAAATAACAAATGTCCCTTTTACAGCAAAATTAATTTCGAAATATATAAGCAAATTGTGCTATTTAAAAAAATGTCAATATTTGGACTGTAGTTTATATATTGTAATGTCTGTTTTGTTCTATTTGAACATAGTTATCCTGTGTGTAATAATGAAAAATGTATTGTACTAAATATATTGTATATGTCAGGTAATTTTTGAATTTATTAAATGATATTACACAATAAAAAAATGTAGTAGTTGTGATTGCCCATCAATAGTTTTATTGCTATAAACCTAATCTATGATATATTTTAATGATGATATGACACAAAGGTAAACTGTCAAGTAACTTAAAAACAAGATAGTAACTTTTATTTTGATTACACCTATTACTGGAATATGGAGATAATGACATACAATCAGTAAACTGGTGAATGTGGCAGTAGATATATAGATATATATCTACCACAACATATTTTGGCATTTAATTAACGGCTGCTCTATCACTAAGCATTTTATCTTATAAAAACTAACTAACTGACTTTATCAACAATGTTGTTACATCTTTACAATGACTGGTAAACTATGCACTTAATATATCAAACTTATGACCTTTTTAGCTAACTGCCACTGACAATATTCAAGCAAATTAATTTAATAATTCGCAACTTTTTAAAACAATGTTGCCACTCTACCAGATTGATCTACTTAACTAACAGTTTAATTAGCTATACCACTTAGTCCTGACGATTCAAACACCTTCTTGACATTTTCGAACACTTCCTCTGGAGCAATTTCTGCATTAATTCTCCTGACAAGACCTAACTTTTCATAGTGATCTATAATGGGCATGGTGTCATTCAAATATGTGTTGAATCGCTTCTTCAAGCTCTCGAGGTTGTCGTCAGAGCGCCCGCTGCCTGCTGCTCCGCGCCCTAAACACCGCTTTGTACATAGTTCACGTGAGCACTCGAAAAACAACACATATAATAGTTTCGCCTTGTCAGACATCACACGGTTCCATCCGTCCAAGTTATCTTTGTTACGTGGAAAACCATCAATCAGGAATCGCGTCTTACCAGACTTTTGCATAGCTTTATGAATAAGTGAACACGTAACCTCAACGGGGACGATTTCTCCATTACGTATTTTTTCTTCGATCATTTCGCCGTATTCAGAACCAGGCCTTTGACGCTCCTCCCGTAATAGATCACCGGCAGACAGGTGTACGAAATCAAACTCCTTGGAAATAAAGGAACACTGTGTTCCCTTTCCCGAACCAGGCGCACCAAGTACGAAGACCACCTCGGGCGTCATTTTGTGTAGGCAGGTCGTCAACTGCCGAAACGATCGGCTCAGCATCAATCGACGCGACTAATTAATTTAGTCGAACGTAGTATATTTTAAAAATCATGCGCACAGCCATAACCTTGAATATTTCGATTTTGACGTATTTGTCTGACGTTCCAATGTTGCCAATTTTTTTAATTTTTAGTATTAAATAATTAGAATATAAAATTTGTTTTATATATATATGTATATATATATATATATATATATATATATATATATATATATATATATATATATATGTGTATATATATATATATATATATTATTCGTAATAAAATATGTTTTGCCAAAAATGGAAAAGCTAGTTTTTAGCTTTTACATTGGTAAATCTTAATCGTAGATATATATTATGAAAAATATTTTTACCAATTTCTGGTATACAATGAATTAAGTATAATGGATATTGTTAAATATACCACATTAATGGTAAAAATTAATTTTTAGCTTCTTTTAAAAAAATTATCGTCTTTAAAAAACATCGGCATCTAGTTCTCCCAAACCGCATCTGGTCTCATACTGACGCGATATTCACCAGAAAAACAAACACCACGGTTATTTTACCTAATTATATACGGGTCCTTATTGCGAAGCACAATGGTATCTTATTCGTAACATAATGAAATTCATGCAAGAGTTAGAACGTTTGATCGCTTACTGACAACACTGAAAAGCAAATCAAACTTTGGTAACCAAGGCAGTTAGCAAGTTAGCAGTTACCAGTACAATTGTGGGTAATGAGTTATCCACGGATTACTACTCAATTTACCAAATTATAGACTCCTCTAAACAATGAAATCTATGCAGAACATCGATTGCAGTGTTACTTCTAAAATAGTTTTGATCCCTAGACAGTTTTTTTTTATTAAGATCTGAATACTATTCTTCTCAACATTTTTTTAAGAAAAATAAATAAGTGGGTAAGTGTGAACGGTGGACTACAACCGTAGGCTGATGGGCAGGTACGGAAATGTTACCTTACTATAGTTGACAATTAAAAAAAAAAGACTCAATATTTACAAAAGCAATCTATACAGGTTTTTGCATTGTTTACTGTAAGGTAGGTTATACATTTATTGAAATAAAAACATTTGTATTTTAGGAAATAAAAATATTTATTGAATCATAACTTGTTAGCAAAATTAAAAGATCACTTATGAACATGGAAGTAAACTATAAAAAATGAACAGATATAAATAACAAGATTTCTGGTTCAAAAAGGGACAAAAATAGCTAATTCGTTGAAGTTTTTATTAGTCTACGAGTATATCTGTTCATTTTATCATGATAGTTTAAACATGCTCGCATACTTTTTATTAAATATCAATGAAACTGGATGGCATTAGTTTCCATTCTTCAACTCATGCAGATTTAAAGGCCCATAGGTTAGGTGTTGAATTTTTGTTTATTTATCCCAAATATTATTTTCAAATTATCCAAAACTTGGATTCAGACTTCAATAAAATACTCTGATACTACCACTGCAGTTTGAAGACTAGCATTATATCATTCATTAAAAGAAAATTATTCTCTATGAATGAGCTGCTTGATGAGCTGGGGTCATTTTAGTGCCAGTAGCAGGTTATTTTTTTATAGACATTCAACATTGTATCGTGCATGACGCTAGAGTATTTTTTTATTGCTCACTCCTCATATTTACTCCTGTTTCTATTTGATTGTTGCCGGATTTCTGTCAAATGAATTTCTTCTAATTTCGGCCAATGAAAATACTGAATCATGTACCAATATCCATCACCATTAACAGTACATACAGCACTCCGGATAAACAATAATCTTCTTGGCTTTTGTATATATACTTCATTTCTTTCATTATACTTTTTTATTTTATTTTCCAAAATTTATCTTTTACCCTAAACCGGATTTATGTGTAGGAGGTATAACTTCTTGCTCCATCTGAAACATAATAAAAAATTATGTGTAATTTTAATCATGTATAGAATTTAAATTTACATAAGTATGATAAAATCAGGGATATAAAATGACCTCAATGTAATTCAGAACAGGTCTGTGAAATAATCATCATTTTAATTTTACAAGACTAATATTTCTCTTTTTGAAGTGCTGAGGTCTAATATAAGTGACTATAATTTATAAACGTTAAATTAATACTTTAGTTAGCTGACAAATTTATATATTACCTTTATGTCGCGTCTTCAAATTTATTCAGTGATTCGTTTTAGCACCTGTGAAAAAAAATATTACTGTTAATAAAAATGTTTTATGTATTTATTTATGTACAGGTATATCTTCATGATAAATTCAGTCCTGTTGAGCTTGTAAATAATGCCCTCATGGTGGCATCAGGGGAAGTTTTAACATCATTACATTGTTCGCACTATTACTTTTTGATAGGATCAACGATGTTGAACTTGTAATCTTATTCAAATTTAAAAATAAACTGCTTGAAATTCCAAGTCAATAATCACAAAACATTTTTTGAAACTGTACGTGAATCCAGTTCGTTTTGTTTGTTCTTAAAAACGCTTTGAATATATGTAGGCAGTATGTGTAGGCATTTCATGCCTAATTCCTTTAACTTCTTTCTTAATTTCTTTCTTTTCCTCGCATTAAATATTTCTTTATTCTTCCATAACTTCCTACTTCCACTCCTGTTATTCACATCATTTACCCGCTTACTTGTTTGGTGTAATTTTATACGCATAACTAGCTTTTCGGGGCCCCTCAAAACTACGCGTTTCGGGCTTCTGCCAATTTCAGCGAAATAGCCCATAAATTAAGAAATTAGGTTTGTATGGCGGCCATCTTGTTTTCCGCCATTTTGGATGTTACGAGACGGGCGTGCCTTCGACCAACTTTTTACCAGGATCAGATTTTCAAGGTTTGAATGTAATTTCTTTGCCTCAAGCCCCATCCGAACACTTCCTCCGAACAAACTCACCCCCCCCAACTATTAATTTCTCCATTTTTGATATTAGACAGTGTGTTTTATATAATATTAATAATTTCTTAATTTACTGATAAAAAATATAAACAAGTATTAATAGCACTTACAATTTTTCAGCTATGATTTTTGATATCAACAGCAATTCCATGGACTATATGGAAACACTGAAACAAAATAAAACTTTATTAAAATTAATACAAAAAATAATAATAAAGAACATTTACAATAAACAACAATCAGTCCTGTTGAGCTTGTAAAGACCGTCACGATGGCATAAGGAAAGTTTTTATCATCATAAATATTTGCTATTTCATTATAAAAAATATTGGCAATAAACTTGAAAAGCGTTGTAGGTTGGCTCCTAGTAGAAACCATTAAATTTTGATTGAAATATTTTTCAATATCACATAAGCGCTGTTTAACTGAGTTATGAGTGGTAAACAACAATTCTATTAAGGTAAATTGGCAAGCACGCAAAATAAGCGCATATTGACGTCAAATTGCGGAAATTAACCCGTTCTACCATCTTCCATCAAGGTTAATTGGACCATATTGTGCAGAAATGTATACATAAATATATATTATTACAATTTAATACAGTTAAATATTTTTCTAGTGAACAGTAAACCCTATTCTATCATGTTATATACGTATGTATATTATTTTAAAGATAATTAAATACAGATTTTGGGACTCCTTGTTGCATGTTAATCATTTGGTATCAATATTTTAATCCAAGTGGTTTATGTTTTGCATCATTTTTGCACAAGACAGTCCAATTGCTGATCGTTTTACTAACTACTTTTTTACAAATATATTGATTAAGCTTAGTGCTTTTCTATAAGTAAAGAATATGATATTATATATAATAAAGACGATTATATTGTTATCAACCAGGCAAACTATTTATATTTTTTTTAATAGCTTATAATGTACCACTGTCTTGGAACTAAACTATTCGATTTCTCAGAGAAATGGCCATTACCCACCACGCTCAATGAATAAATACATGTAGGCTATACATATATTTATACTGATTTGACACTGAACCCGTGGTCATGGATTTCGAAAGGAATAACTTCATCACTGAGATATTTAGATAGTCTTCTACGTATACAGACCATTGAAAGTACACGATTCAATGGTGTGGAAGTGACAAGATATTATTAAATTATTCAATCACTTATATCACATTCTTCGATAAAAAATTAATCATAAACAAAAAAATAAAATTCATTAATTACCTTTTATCTCGTCAGGTCATATTATCTCGATAATAACTGTAAACAAAGATAAATAACATTATACAATGTGAACAAATAACATCAGTTTAAAAATAATAGAGAAAAAAATCAGAAAACATTTACATTATCCTCAAATATATCAGAACAGGTCTGTGTTAAATCATCATTAGGATACAAAACAAATAGTTGTCGATGTATGAAAACAAACTTAAAGGACATGTTCACTTGTTATTCTCGCCAGTAAAATTGGATTAATAAAAAATCTCAAAGGTTGGTTACTATTGTTTTTGCAGTCAGTAACCCAAACCAGAAGTATATCGTGATACTATAATAAAGTAATACAAACTTATTTAAATAATTTATGAAAAAATATATATTTAAAACGTTAAACTTTAAAAATACATAATCTATATTCTATCTGTACAAATAGTGTTCAATGCTTACCTCATGATGACAGGGGATGAGATCTTTAATAATCTGGAATAGAAAAGATTCCTTATATTTATTTGAAAAAAGAAAACTATTTCTAAATGTAGGTTAAGAAAAAATAATAAGCATATTAACCATGCAATAATAAAAAAATACTTCTTAAAGCACATTACATAAACTCAATTTAAAAAATATTCCGAGTATGTGGTATCTGATTTTATTGTATTTTACTGCATTTGGAACCGTTCTGAATTTGAATTGTGAGTGAATTTAACCACCCCAATGTAATTTCCAACTGTTATTATTTTCAACATAAATAATTTCACATATAAACAATACTTTTAATAGTGGTAGAGCCACGCTGCAGACGAATACTTTGTCAAGAATGGCATATTATTTGTCTGTAGCATGAATGGGCCGGCTCGCCCGGGGAAGTACCACACTCCCACAGAAAACCGGCGTCTGAGTGGTAGCTTAGCTACCGCGCTTCGTACGGTGAACGGTCTGAGTTCCGGAGGCCCAACACACTCCCCTCCCACTCTCATACTTTCACTTTCCTTTAAGGTCGGCAACGCTTCCGCACTGCCTATGGCGTTGCGGATGTCTATGGACGGCGTTGGTTGCTTTCCATCAGGTGACACGCCTGCTCGTTTGCTTTCCTATGCCATAAAAAAAAATAACAAATAAGATCACGTACGAATTTTGATCATCGATTAACTGTATTTTAATAAATAAAAATAAATGTTGTCTCACCTTTATATATAATGTATAGCCGCTTAACTACAAATTAAACGACAATAGTTTTACAATAAAAAAAGTATAATTTAAAATAATTACAAGTATATAATAAAAGATTATTCCGGCTCCCGACCGAATCACGACGACACCTTACTAGCGAAGGGATGGTAATACAGTTCATATGCAATACTACAGTCAGTTATCTCTAGTATCACACGTGGCAATTATTAACAATTCATTTGTTCCATCAACATTTTATTGAAAGTTCTCAACACGACTCCCCCATGGCGATTACAAAACATAATGGTGGCTAAAACTTGCTGTGTGTGTCATCAAACATAATTATACAATCAAACAAATCGAGATATGCGTGAGGCGCTTGGTAATGTTTTACATATATTACAAGTTCAGTGTGGATTATTGTTATTATTATTGCATTAGCTACGGCGTTTACAACTTGTCCAGGTATTGACTTAGATCCGGGAGGCCCTCCTTCAGTCCTTTCCTTTTTCTTGTTTCCTGTAATAGAAAAATATTTTGATGTAAATATTTATAAAAAAAAAAACATTTCAAAGTTTAGCAATGTTTTTATTAATAGAATTCTTGTAACTCCACTCTAATATATTAAAGTATGTATGTGGTATTAAGGAAATGGTTCACATCTTTAAACCATTAGAAGATATAAATTCACGATTCTCAGACACTGAGATCATAAGCCCAATCCTTACTGTAGCACGAGTATGACTACGAGTAAGACTAAGTTTTAATCTAATATAGCAAATAGTTTTTAGTTTCATCATCATCATTATCTATGGTGATGAAAAACGACTAGTAAAAGAAATTTACGTATACGTTCGTATAAGTTCAGTAGAGGAAAACATTTTTTATTAAACAGCCTATATTTGTCTCACTGCTGAGCACACAGGCCTCTCCATTTCTGGGGGAACGGAAGCTAACCCACCACGCTTGTCCAATGCTGATTGGCGGGGTTACCAGACTCAGAATAAATATTTGTAATCCATATATATATTTATTGTGATGCGGGGATCGCACCTGCGACCATTGACTCCGCGGGCGTAGGGCCCCGCCACTGAGCCAATTGGTCGTCGTTGAGAAAAACATATCTTGATTAAATTGCCGAAGTTATTAGGAAAGTCCAGGTCAAGCGTACCCTTAACCGGCAAGCTTACATCAGGACATCTAGAAAAGTATGCCAAGGTCGTAGCAGATGGAAATCTGTGGTGTCTCTCTGCCTACCCCTACATGAAACAAACGTGACGATGCATGCATGTATGCATGTATGTATGCATCATCAGTACCCGGTAGTCTCTCTCAAGGGATATGATACCGTCTTCAGTAACACGTATCCAATTTCCGACATTCATCTAGCCGGGGTACGTCCCTAATGAGTGTGGAGGAAGCTAGAAAAGTACGCTGAGACCGTAGCAGATGGAAATCTGTGATCTCTCTCTGTGTACCCCTACGTGAAACAGGCGTGACGATATGTATGTATGTATCATCCTCAGTTCCAGGTATTCTCTCTCAAGGGATGCTACCGTCTTCGGTAACACGTATCCAATTTCCGACATCCATCTAGCCGGGGTGCGTCCCTCTAAAAGCTTGCCGAAACGCAGTCAACAATCCCTCATTCGTCTACTCCAAGCTGTTGGTTCTCGGACAAACGTGAACAGCACTTGCTAGTTCAGTTCAATAAAAGGTTAATGAGCTATACAGCATACATTTCAACCGAGAATGTTGAAGGTGAAGAAAAAAATGTATCGCACGCGCCGTAGCATGCGGTCCTAGGACATAAGGATAGAGGTCCTGTGCAGCGTTTGGACGCGCGCGACTCCGTCTACTTCCCCACGGACCGACACCCTCCTCGCACGGAGACGGTACACATCACACGCGCTCCGGTGCGGTACGGTTGTGGTGGAAGTGTATATATTTCAATCGAAGATAGTCAACTTGAAATTTTTAAATGTAAATTTAAAATAGGGGATTCCCATGGAGCAGGGATTTGCGAACGAAATAATTGGTTTTTTTTTTCAAAGCCCTGTATTGTTAAAAATATCGAAAACATGATGGCCGTTTGGCCGATGAAATTTGGCATAAGCCCGTGTAGTGATACATTCATAAATGTATTACTAATGCATTAATACCTTTTATCTTATATTTTTTTTTACATTCGTCATATTCAAATTTAAAATGAAAAAGGAATAAATTGTTATTAACCCATTGACTGCCAGCTACAACATATCTCGTAGTGGCAACCAAGCACAGGAATTTTATTTAGTGACGCCAACACGAGTTATCTCGTACCTGGGTTTTTTTTTCAATAAAAATCACTGTAAATGCTATTACAATATTATATCAGTAACTTAATATAATTATATTTTGTAAACTTTCATATATTCTTCAAAATAAAACCTTGGCACCCAGGGCAAGACGCTCTAAATATGTCTGGCAGTCAATGGGTTAAACAAAAGGCATTAGTTCGACTGACGTGTTTTGGATCAAATGAAAATTTAAAATGAAATGGTTGCGCACTAACGTACCGAAAAGCTGATTAAATGGAATGAAGACTATTAGTTAAATGAATACTAAGAAAACTCACCTGTACTACTACGTAAGGCTTAGATCCAGCTTCACATGGGTCTCCGGGCAAGATCTGCCAGTGGTCGAACACACACTGCGGGAACGCCTGGCCTCCAGTGTTGGAGCGCAGGTCGGCGGTGAAGCCGAACGACTCGTTTACAGGCAGATACGCCTTCACCACGAACATGGGTGTGCCAGCCACCTGCGACTCTTCGAACACGTGTCCACGTCTTCGGTTCAATACGCCGTAGATACCACCCACGGCTACTTCGGGGCACTGTTGGATTATTCAATTATTTAATATACATATATGGTATGGTAACTACCTTTACGCAAAACTTAGCGTTTTCTCGTGAACACATGAATGATGAGTAAGTCATTTAAAGCCCTAGATTTATTTCATACCACTAAAGCCAGATTTAAAAAAAAACGTTCTAAAAATTCTTTGTGACAATAATTAATATTAACCCTTATCGGTCGCTAACTTTTTATACGTGATTCTCGCTAGGTTGTAGGTTACAGATACAGTTTTCAATGACTATTCATTTTTGAGCTTAATATATTAAAAAATAATTGGAAAAGGGCAATGATATATAACTGGAGATATCAACTGCATTGTTATGGATATTTAACTAATAGGGCAATAGTGTTAGCATTTCACACAGAGTGATTTTCAACGTGTCTCGTCTTGTCACCTCCCACGTGACTCACGATCTCAGCGACAAAGTACTGTTGTCACGTGAGAGGTGACTTACGACTGACAAGGGTTAAATATACTCTCGTGGCTTCACACACGCACTCACATATAACATATATAAAATGTTTTAAATTAGTTCATAACATATATGTATAATCTATAAATATAGATGTAAAATCTGTACATATTTAACTAAATAAAAATATACATCCGTATTTGACTTCAGAAGGTCTCAAAATTTGTGGTGTTATATAGTTATGGATATTTTTTTAAATAAATAAAGGTATATTTAAGACAGACTTAATAGTAGGGAAAGCCTACAAGGACATTATCTACCAGTCAACCTTTAGCTTAATTGAAGATACAGTACAAAAAACAACATTTTATATTGTACCCCCTATTAACCCCTTGCGCTACAATGACGAGTTAGACTCGTCATGAATTTTCCCCAGTCATTGCGCCATGTCTATCTGCCCAGTGTCGAGCTAATATTTAAATATGCGTAACGTGCTTAAACATGTTTAAAAACACAATATTTGTTAATACGTACTCTGCGATAACGGTAGGTATGGCTAGATATTTCTCTCTTTTTAAAGCATCAATTTGCATCTTTATATCACTTTATTTATGCAATGATTGACTCAAATTAAATGGTGCATTATTGCAACATTTTTCCTAATTAAATCGAAGCGAAAGGGGTTAATTTTTTTTCTTTGGATAGAATATGGCTCATATATTTCTTTGCTTAGAAAAGGATAATATACCAATATTGGGTTCATGTTACAAATTTTCATTTGAATGTTAGTTCCCCTATTCAGGCAAGGCGTACAATGGTCAGCAATGCCGAAACTAAAGAACTGTTGATCTGCCACGTCTCGGAAAGGCGGTGAAGGCGTTGGTATGCGATCCCGCTTAGGAAATGACGTGGGTGTGTGTAACTTGTATCTAGCGGCAAAGGTCTAACCATCAAGGTTCCTAGACCCTTGATAGTTAGGTATAAGGTAAGATCAGTGACCCCAGCAATATATTTCCCACTGTCGGTCGTATTAGTGTAAAAAAACCATAGAAGGTTCTCTCGAAAGCACTTTTATTTTTCAAAGTATAAGTTTTAAACATATTTTTAATACAAAGTCAAAAAATTGTTCCATACAATTTACAAACGCGTGGACAATATGTATCACGCGTCAATGTATTGCACCATACTGTTGTTTTAAAAAGGTCATTGATCCCTTTACGTCATATGTTCGAGCTTTGTAGAGTTCAAAGTTGACAACATTATTTTTATAGATACATTTTTAATTTAAACAAAATATTTTTAATAGATTTTAAAAATGAAAAAAAAATTCGAACAAAAATTGGTTCTTTTTAACTTTATCTATGTATTGTTTATATATATAAAAAAATAAAAATAAATACTTGTGATATTTTTCGAAAAAAAGATAATTTTCAGACACCACTAGCAGTATAAATAGCATTTATATCTCAAAGATGTTATAAATTTCTTTAAATATATATCTCTGAGGCTTCTGACCCTACCCTATCCTGCTCATCCATTTAATACTGGCAAATTCAGGTGTATATCAATTATCTTGTTAATAGAATTATCCACCTCTGAGGGATTGCATTATTCAACTTACCTGAATCTCACACAGATATACAGGCTCCATGAGCCTAGGCTGGGCAGTCAGCAGACACGCATACAGACATCTCCTTGTTGTTGGAATGATTTGACCTCCACCTCTGTAGAATGGTAATTATTTAATGATCTCTATTTTTGAATTTCAATATCCTTATAACTAATTTGACTGAATATTTACATATTATAATTATTTATACACTTTTTACTGTTATTGTATCAAATTTTATACAAAAATATCTAATCATTATCCAAAGAAATATCTAATCTTTATTACATTTGTAATGCCGTAAAGAGTGTAAGTCTTTTAAGTACAGACACGTCGTTAGTTTTACAAGAATTCTAATTGTAGTACCAGTCTTGTTGGCACGAATCTTGAGCGCTCGACGAAATAAGGGATCCGTTTTAGGCATTATACATTTGCATAAAGATAAAAGCGATAAAAAAAAAACAAGGCACGTCTAGCTCCAATGACGCGTAATTGCTAAAAATGACACGACCCTTCTTCACGCCTCACCATTAGTCCCAAGTTTGAGCGTCTGGTAAGGCAAGGTTAGCGCTCAAGATCCGTGCCGACAGGAATACCGTGTTTTATTGAAAATAAAATCAATATGAATTTATACAGTCAAAATTGCATTCAAATTATAAAACGAAGTGGACGTACCTGTGGATAGCATCAGTGTGTAACGTCACATCATAGATGTTGAAACGTACTCCTCTCAAGTTTTCTTCAGCCATGACTCCCTCCTTGGCGGCCCACTGGAAACCAGCTACCACAGAGTCCTTGATTTCATTGAGGTACTGTACTCCCTTGGAGCAATCGACCATGATGTTGGGTCCTGTACCCTCGGGACCAAAGCACCAGATCTTACGTGCCTCAGTAATGTCATACTCATATTTGTCGCTAAGGTAACGAGCACGGGTCTTGAAGTCGTCACGTGGGTTTACTTTACCCTATTCGAAGAAAAAAACTATGATTATAATTTATTTTAACACATCACTACTTAAAGAACTCAATGATAGAGTTATCAGTACAGACCTATGAAATAAGCAGATTAGAGTCTATTTAGGTTGAAAGAAACTCCGCAGGTATGTCTTTTTGCATTTTTTTTGTATCGATTTGCATTCATCAAACTTAATAATAGTGTCACAGATAACCAGAAGAACGGTTCGGTTCGGTTATGTAAAGTAACATTCGTGAGAAAGAAAGAAACAACAGTTTCAGCCAGACCTTGCAGCTCATGTCATGGGTGTTTTCTTAATGACAGTCGGACTAGGTAATATTTGACTCATATTTATATCTACTTTATATCAACGGCTCCACTAGCGGGAGTGCTTGTTCTGACTCATATACGGTAGTGAAAGTTGGGTTTGGCAGAAGAGTCATGAAAACACACTAATTGCAGTCGAAATCAGAGCATTATAAGTGTGTGGGGTAACTTTGAACGAAAGAAGAAGGAATGAAGTTATAGGACAGCCTGTTAAGTAAAGAATGTGACAAAAGCTGAGAAAAGGATGCTTATGTTTGGGCACAGTGGATGGATGAAAGACGACTGGTAAAAGATATTTATCTTGCGGATGTGGATGGAAGGGTCGGTAGGGTAAGACCAAGGAAAACATACCTTGACCAAATTGCCGAAGTTTTTCGGAAAAGCTAGGCCAAGAGTACCCTTAACCGGCGAGTATGCATGAGGAGAGTGATGAGTGTGGAGGAAGTAAGGAAAATATGCCAAGATCGTAACAGATGGAGATCTGTGGTATAAGCCTACCCCTACGGGAAAGAGGCGTAACTTTATGTATGTGTTTATATTAATATGAGTGTCAACTTATAGCATACATTTAAAATGGGAATTATAAAAGTTTAGAAGAAAATGTATCGCGCGCGCCGTAGCATGCGGTCCTAGGACATAAGGATAGAGGTCCTGTGCAGCGTTTGGACGCGCGCGACTCCCTCTACTTCCCCACGGACCGACACCCTCCTCGCACGGAGACGGTACACATCACACGCGCTCCGGTGCGGTACGGTTGTGCTGGAAGTGGTACTAAAACCATATGAAATATGTTTACCTTCTTTAATATAAATTTACAGAACATTCCCATGGAGCAGCGATTCCCAACTTGGGGGATCCGCGAACGAAGTAATTTTTTCAAAGCCCTATATCGTCCATATTATGAAAGTGATCTCAGCAAAAATTTAAAACAGAAATGAGTTTATCCGTTACATCACATTATTTTAAACTAAATTAATACAATGAAATATTTGAGGGTCTCCCACGCGCTCTGGTGCGGTACGGTTGTGGTGGACCAGTGGATAAAATTATTCAATGTCTTCCAAGTAGAAACATTAACAAACATTTCCAAGAATTAACACGTTGAACATCACGCACAATCCAATCAAATAATGTATAGAACATGTTTTTACATTCATTTCAAATTCTTCATTATCATAAAAAATTACTTCACTTGACAAACTCAAGCTTTTACCACCATTTCGCAATGAGGTTCCTCTGAACAGAGAAGAAACGGCGAAAGGAACTCCGCAGGTATCCATCCTTTTTTTTTATATTTTTCTTTCTTATCGTTTAACAACATAACACACAATTGCACAATGTCGCCCTACAACCTTGTGATTTTTTATATTAGGTGGGCAACTAAGTCCTCGCTGTTTTTCTATAAAAATGCAACTTAATTGTGCAAAAATGCTTACATATAAAAGTTTTTGGGATTATTTTATAAATTTTTATGTACATCGCGTAACAGTCGTTAGTAAATCGACCAGTTTTTGAAACTACACGAATATCAGTCAGGATTTCTTATATTGGTACATTTATAGAAATAAATTTGAATACTTTACCTCATCAATATCCTCAGGAAGACCGTCAGGCATGGGTTGTGCCTTCATGAACAGACGGTTGTGTTTGTTGGGAGACTTGGAGAGACACATCTGGTCAGACTCTTCACTAACTGTCTCACGATATGACACCACGGGGTCAGACTTCTTGATGGGAATGCAAGCATGGTCCTCTTCCAAATCCTAATAAAAAAATTGTATCACTCTTATAATTTGATATAAACTATATAAGCAGTTAATCCATCTCTAAACAATTGGAATGAGCGATTTTCATTCATGTACGTTCTATCAATGAACATTTTTTTTTCACAGCCTCCTGCTGAGCATGGGCCTCTCCATTTCTGGAGGCACGGATGTTAACCCACCACGCTTGCCCAATGTGGATTGGCTGGGTTGCCAGACTCAAAATAAATTTTGAAAAAAATAAATTATTGATGAATATACCTTAAGACAAATTTCAAGATGCAACTCTCCTGCTCCAGCTACAATGTGCTCTCCCGACTCCTCGTTGATGCATTGCACCATAGGGTCAGACTTGGCCAAACGCTTCAGACCTTCTACCAGCTTAGGCAGGTCAGCTGGGTTCTTGGGCTCTACAGCTACACGGACAACGGGGGATACACTGAACTTCATGACCTGGTAAGGAACAAAGAAATCAAGCAAATTAGTTAATTCATTTATTTGTACGATGTTTCAGAGAGTATCTTTGACTAGTCCGGTATTTATGCTATTGGTACACGGGTATGCGACCCCGGACTCCCGAGCTACTACCGTATCACTCCTCGTCTTCCGTTGCGGTAGTATCATATCCCTATCATCCTGTCTAAATCCATCTTTTTTTTCCCTGTCTTTTTCTCTATTATTTTCCCTTACGCTTTGCCAATCCACGGTCTGCCGTGCCAATAGCTAGGGGGCGAGCTTAGTCGCAAGCGTGCCGACCGTCCGGGGATCGGACCCCCCCGGGTACTATAGTGCCTTACTTCAGCATGCGGGGCTCCGCTGGGGCTGACCTCCATCCTCCCTTGCAACTCGTGGGATCTTAATATACCAAATTCGTTAAAAAATGACGGCGACGTGGTTCGCAACCCGTCACGTCCTGATTCCTACGAGGGCGAGAAGCGACGAACAGAGAGCCGTTTCGCTACGATTGGCTCAGCGGCGGGGCCTTCCGCCCACGGAGTCAATGGTCGCGGGTTAGATTCCCGCATCGGAATAAATATATATATATATATGGATTTATAAATATTTATTCAGTCTGGTAACCCCCCCCCCCCTCCCTAAGCCGCATTTCCGTTCCTGCCCTTTCCTTCCTTCCTTTATATAATCTAGATTATAGATTGTTTTTTTACAAAATTTTATCTAGTCATATTTGAATTGAAATACTACGAATTTGTCACAGTTTGCGTGCATCACAGTTGCGTAAGCACGTTACAAACTTATACAAACATACAATGAGTTGTCATGATTGGCAGTTAACATTTTAGGTAAACCGACTGTTTAACTCTTTGGAACCGGTTACCTTCAGCGTATTTCCAAACAGATGCGAACGAGATACAAAAAACAAACCAATATATTTCCCAGACGCCAGCAGTGCTTCTGCAATACTTACGTTGTAAATGTCTGAACAGTGTTAATTGCTATTCATCAGGGTAGCTTAGCTTGTTCATTTTCTTTCACATCCAATAAAGAAAGGAATCAAATTATCATATATATATAAGGCAATACATGAAAAGGGATTCAGAGAATCATGATTCCACATTGAGCAGTGTTTGTCAGTTTGTATTTTAATGTATAATTTTCTTGACTCACCTTCATGTTGTGCGCATTCTTGAAAGTCGTGATAGTACCAGTCTTGACGAGGAACTGGTCAACACCCACCAGACCACAAATGTTTCCAGAGGGCACATCCTCAATAGCTTCCACGTAACGTCCCATCATAAGGATAGTACGCTGAATGGTCTTCTCATACAAGTCCTGTAAACAAAACGAGAAACTGTAAACATCACACCAGTGTTTCTTTACTATAATTGGAGGGGACGAAGGCGTCGTCTCTTCCATTTATTTGCATCATTAACCTTTATTGAAGACGGTTATGGATGGCAGAGTTACAATAGGTGACTCACTTACTCGTTTGTCTTCGTGTATAGTTAAGTTGTCTTGTTTCTTAAGTGACCCATTTGCTTATCACTCTTCCATAAAAAAAGGTTAATTGTGACTTTCTAAATTAAAGCTGTCATCATCTACCAATAGAAGATATGAATTCATGACCTCAAATCATAAGCCTGTATACCTAGAAATTTCAATCTAATGCCTAAATTCGAAGACGTTAATTAAGTTAAGTAAATTAAGGCTGGTAGACTATTGGTTTTAACAGCTTTAACTGGGCCCACGGACTCGGCGCTCAATCTAATGTATACCAAACAGTTTATGGTTTAAGCATCATCATCAGTTCACTGCAGTCCACTGCTGGATATAACTCGCTCTCAAGGGGCGCCACAACCTAATCCAATCTTTGGTTACACATCGAATATCCAATATCCATCTAACTGGCGTGCCTATACACAACTTTTGCCAAAACGCAGTACCTATTCCATCACTCGTCTACCCCAAAGGTTGTTGGTTTTCAAACAAACGTAAACTGCTGCTAGTTTAGTTTGCTAACTTAAAAGGTCAATGAACTATACAGAATAAATTTCAAACGAGAATGTAAAAGGTCAAGAAAAAATGTATAGCACGCGCCGTAGCATGCGGTCCTAGGACATAAGGATAGAGGTCCTGTGCAGCGTTTGGACGCGCGCGACTCCGTCTACTTCCCCACGGACCGACACCCTCCTCGCACGGAGACGGTACACATCACACGCGCTCCGGTGCGGTACGGTTGTGGTGGAAGTGGAAAATAAGCAATCGTTTCACCATATCTTTATTTCCAAATTTATAGTTTAAATACACAAGTCACATATATAGTGAACCCTCCTATAACGCGATAGATTGGTTCCGCGCTATACGAGCGATCACTGTATGTATAATCAATGTTCCTAAAACTCAAAAACTAGGAACAAATTTCTCAAAAACAAAGAATTTTATAAGAACAAGATGTGTATACGTAATTAATTTTATTATGAACAGTCATATTATAACTTTCAAAGAAATTCCCGCGTTATATGAGAGAAAACACGTGGTATACGAGGGACATGAAATCGCGTTATAGGTTTTATAGGGACTATTATATAGGGACTATTCAATATATTTTTGCTTAATATAAATTTTATTAAAACTCTTTATGAAGTAAACGAAAACAACTAACATTGCTGCTTTTATATAGGTATTATGTTTATTTACAATTGTGATCATACCTCCTTCTTGCCCGGTTGGTAGTTTGGTCCCATAATGCGAGCCTTCTGTCCCGTCACCACCTTGCCGGAGAACACGCGACCAAACGCGTAGAAACGTCCCTTGTCCGACGTAGGCACCATCTTGCTCACGTACATCATGAGAGGAGCCTCGGGGTCACAGTTCTATTGTAATAAAAAAAACACATTGTTTATAGATATTTAGTTTTAAACACATCTAACCCCTTGCACTCGAGCGGCGCCGATACGGCGCCCGGCCGATTTAAAATGTCATATCGAGCGGCGCCAATACGGCGCCCGGTCGATTTCACATGTGAATTCAAGTAGCGCTGCTGCAGAGCCCGAGTGATTTCAAGTTTGAAATCACTATGGTCTTTTGTAACTAGATCTCTTTATTAACAACGTGCGATAAGATTTCTTTCTGAAGTTTCGTGGACTGGGCTCGGCTGACATTGTAGCCAAATCTTCCAAAAATGATGATTATGATAAACTTCGTTAATCATGATATATAAACATGTACAAAAGTATATATAAGTTTGGCACATTAAAAATGCTGAAGGCTCCTTTACCTTGATACCAATAGCAGCTTCATCATCGTGAGGTCCTTCGTAAAGCATCTCCATACGATATTTCTGTGCCACCACGGGTGAAGGCAGGTGGATGGCAATCATCTGAAGTAGGGCCTCACCAGCTGGCAGCCAGCTTCTCATCACAACCTAATAAAGAGTGAATATTGTTTGTTGAACGCAGTAGTATTGTAAATATTTGGAATTAATAGTGATTAATTTAAAAAAAAATGTATCTTTCATTTATGGGGTCACTAGCTATCAAAGCTTGCAACCAATTCCGGAAAGTTCAGTGCTTTAAGTCCTCTTTGACACCCAGAAACTTATTTAGTTAGTAACTGGCAACACTTGGGACTATAATTAATTGATAACAAAACTATCAAATTTGTACTTTTTTTTTACTCAAATTTTTGCACCGGATATAACAAAAAACAATATTTTACCTTCAGTAGAGCTTTGCCATCTTTATCAGCGTCTTCATGCTTAATAGTGACACCTAATTTCTTCAGAAGGGCGTCGATTTCCTCTTTGCGGAAGTTCATGATGGCATCAAACACCTTGTAGATAGGGTCCAACACGTACATGCAGAATGAACGCTTGTTGTCAGCGTCCTTCTGTTTCGCCCACTTCTTGGTGTTGGCATTGAAGAAGTTCTCACCCCACAGTCTATTAACAAACAAGATTAAGTTAGGGTATAGAATGTGATATTCAAAATAATACTAATCTGGTCTGATCTGGTTGGTATATTTTTAACGTAGTTTGACAAGTATGTACGGCAAATGTTATATGAGTATATGGAAATTTCTAAAATGCCTATATAACTTTTGTACTAAATTAAATGAATTTAACTTGTAGATTCAAGTTTGATAATTATAAATGGGTAAGAAACTAAAATATTGCTTTATTGAGTAGAAACCGTAATAAAGCAATATTGTAGAATTTAACAATAAATAGTATGTTCAAAAGTACATTTTCACAATATCTGCCGCTGAATTCAAATACCGCACCACTCGCCACAAATTAAAGTTTTCGATCCCATCTTCTTTACATTCTTCTACTTCTCTCTATACAGATGGCATTGATTGCTTTGCATCAGGCGATACGCTTTTGCTCTACTTTGTTTCTATACTACACAAAAATGAAAAATAATTACAAGAAAAATGATAAAAATTCTATAAATGACACTAAACATACTTAAGGTATATGTTCTTATATATGTCAAAATGAAACAGAAATAAAAAAATAATTCACTTTTGACACAACGACACATGAGGCAAATTATTTTGTATCTCAGTCATTGTTGCAAAATGTTCACAGTGAACATGCCACCAATCCGTACTGAGCAAATTATTTATGTCCCTGTCTGCCACTGGTGTATAGTATGGGAAACTTTACCCAGTATCAATGGGACCACATTCACAAATCAACATTATTGATTAGCCATACTAATGAATAAAAATGTATCACGGATATTTTTCATATTGTTGTTGAAGAAGCATCATATAGATTATTAATGGAGTCAAGCGTTGCTTTGCGGAAATCCATCACTATGTGGACAGTCAAAAGTTTTACTTAGCTAAGATGGCCGATTTTCGGTAAGTTTTTGGTTTAAGTTCCAAATAAATCCACTTCATCCAGCAGAAAAACACACATTATTAATTTTCTGTTATTGTTTTGCTTGTCGCGGATCTTAGCTAAGTAAAACTTTTTTATTTTTTTTATTTTTTTTTATTATATTTTCACGCCTATCCCCCGCAGGGGTTGGCAGAGACCACAGAGCTCCATCCGCTGCCATTCATCGCAGCGAAACGGCTCGTCATTGGTCGCTTTTCGCCCTCGTGAGAATCAGGACGTGACGGGTGGCGAACCACGTCGCCGTCATTTTTCGACAAATTAGGTATATTAAATTCATCTTAGTGAATCCCACGAGCAGCAAGGGAGGATGGAGGTCAGCCCCAGCAGAGCCCTGCATGCTGAGGTAAGGCACCATAGTCCCCGGGGGAGCCCGACCCCGGGACGATCGGCACGCTTTCGACTGGGCTCGCCCCTAGCCACGCATCCATTGGCACGGCAGACCAATTGGATTGGCGGAGAGGAAGGGAAAGGATAGAGAAGAAAGGAAGGGGCAGGAAAGGAAATGCGGATTGGGGGGTCACCAGACGCGGAATAAACATTTATAAATCCATATAAATATTTATTCCGATGCGGGAATCGAACCCGCGACCATTGACTCCGCGGGCGGAGGGCCCCGCCACTGAGCCAATCGGTCGTCTTTTTACTGTCCATATAGTGATGGATTTCCGCAAAGTAACGCCTGACTCCATTAATAATGATATTTTTTACTATATTCTTGACATAATGAAACCATTTTATAGAAGGGATGAAAAATAATTTAAATATACAAAGGGATTGATAACCTCTTTTCTTACCTGTTCATAAGTTTAACAAGATCAATCTTGAATTTGTCGGCGTACATCTCGGAGAACTGTTTGAGGGTGAAAGCCCAGCCGTGCAATCCAGAACCGAAACCAACGGAACCTTTGCTGGGGTCCACACGCACCTCACCTGATTGAAAAGAAGAATATATTGAAGATTTCGCTATAAGCCTAAAATTAAAATACTTATCACAATCAAGCATCTATCATATAACTTAACTTTTCTCTACTAACTTCCTGCCTATTTTAATATATACATATACATATATATATATATATATAGATACATATACATATATACATATACATATATATATATATATACATATATATACATATATATATATATATATATATATATATATATATATATATATATATATATGTGTATACGTATATATCGTTATAAATGAATCAAACTAATTCAGTGTCAAAAATAAATACACCCTTAGCAGTTTAATAATTCCTAGAGTTGCCTGCCTTGATTGATTGATTGAGATTGCAGATTGGTTTGTATTATTTAGACACTTTAGTAGAACTGTGTGAGCACTTCACAAATTAATATGATTTAAAACACAAGTACATAGAATTTGATAGCACAGCAATGGTTTACTACTACTATTGTCTTAAATTGTCATCTTTCTTGTCTTTGCCTGAACAAACAAATTACTTCCAGGCAATTTTGAAAATCAAGATATTTTGATTTAAGTCCACTTTGACACCAGGTGTTTATTAAAGAACTAGCTGGTAACACTTGGGACTAAGTTATAATTATTTCTTCATCAAATGTCATCAAGTCCAGAGAAAAACTGAATTGCCAGTTACTTTGTTTAATATATTATAAAAAACTTTTTTTAAATCTTTCTAAATAAGACTGGCAATGTTTTTAATATTACATTAAAACCTATACTTCCCATCCTTATATCCCAAGGTTGTATCCCAAATCTTTATATCGCTTGGACCATTCACCCTCTTGCTTATTTGCCTTTTTCTTACATAATAGACACCATTTTGAAATTTAAGCTGAATTTATAAAAGATATAATAAAAAAAAATTATGTTCCATTATTTAGGTATGAAGAACCTTTATTTGTGACCCATTAATTTTAAAAAAGGTCATATCTGTCCATATCCCCTCCCCATTCTCAAATGTTTTCAATTTGTCTATTACTCATATCGAAAAAAGTCCTTGTAATGACCTTGACAATGTCATCGAGTGAAATTGTCATCACGCGACACGTGGGTGGCAGATTAACTGATAGTTAACATATGATTTCACTATCATGCTGACTTGATAAAAATGTTTAACAATAAATGACTTTGTAAAAGGACTCATTGATCAAGCAGCTTTATGTATTCCTTTAAGGAAAACTGATGATCAAATAGGCTCCGTGGCAAAGCTACTGCTATCGGAATCAATGACCGCGGGTTCGATTTCCAAATAGATATATGTACATATTTACATTTCATCATGCCTGTTTCCTGTAGGGGTTGGCAGAGACCATGGATCTCAATCTGCTAGGGTTTCAGCACACTTTCTTTACTTCATCCATACTCATCATTCTTTTCATACAAGCAAGCTCATATATGCACAACATACAATATATCAGTATATTGAATAAAAATATGAACGGCCCACGAGTATTCATTCAGAGTATGTGTAACTCACTAATCGTAAAATAAGGAAACCAAAATCAGGCATCATCCAAAATGACCTGATCATTATTTTTACTTTTACTAGTAGAGTTTAGTGTTTCTAAAGGCACCACAAATGGACTAATACTACAATTCAACTAATAGTAATTAATTAAATTATGTTTTTTTTTCAATTGAATTATGATTATATTGTTTTTTTTTTCAATTGAATTATGATTAAATTATGTTTTTTTTTTCAATTGAATTATGATTAATTTGTTTTTTTTCAATCGAATTAGCTAATTCTCAAATATTTAAAAAATATCCTTATGATAGAAAGCAATATTTTTGGTATAAAGTATACACTACTATAGTAAGTTACATTTAAACCTCTACTCGCTTATTTATAATTTTTTATGTCAAATATTAAAAATTATGTCTAATATTCCATCCCTATAAGACAACCGTAAAGTCCCACTTCCCAACATTGGGCTCCTTCTAAATTTAGGGGTGCTGCCATAACAGATATAATACGTAAATCAATTGTAAATAAATATATTAATAATATTATAAATAAAATCAATCAGATGTCTGAATCACAGAAATTTTTATCTGTTGTTTTTATCAGCTGTATGTTATTACACATACAAGAATTATTGCACAATGATTACTGTGCAGAATGTGTGACTTCAGTGATCATCTCATAAATACTCCCCTATGGGGTTTATTTTTGTCAAATCATCCTCTTCTTCCTACTAAGAGGCCTATCATTCAGCAATTGACTGCTTTGTGTCTTAGATGATGATAAAGTTAAAAAAAAATCAGTAATGACTCCATGCTTCTTTTTGATTAATTATATACATATTTAAGTAACAATTATATAATCTCGATGGTACCGATTAATCTTCTACGTGTCCTATCCTATGCATTCTATTCCTTCCTTATCTCAACCACACTGATTAATCTCCTTGTCTTTTCCCTTCTATGTGACATTGGCAAAATCATCCGTGCTATTTTGGCACTATTCAAAACCATTAATTCATTGAATGAACAATGAACAAAGAGATGGTGAAGGTTCGTGGAGTAAAATAATATCATTTGTGCTGATTATGAAATGTCTTTCACAAACAGATAGGTCAATTGGATATCAGAACATTTCACATGGAAAAAAGCATTATAATGAAACTAACAAAGTTTTTTAGTGTTCCTAGAATTTTTTTAAGCATTCCAACTGAGCTAATAATGCTTCTAAACAGAAGTGTTTTACATCAATAGTCCAATGGAAGTTGAAACCACAGATTGTAACTATGATCCTTACCAGTAAAGCAATAGCTCAGATAATAAAGAATTGGTCTTACATCCGTCTTTATTTATTAAAATACAAAATAAAGTATGTAATATAGTAATAATTCTTATAATCAATAAGTGCAGGCACAAAATTACAAATGTAGGCCAACAGTTATCTTTGCCCTGATATAACCAAATTGCAATTTTTTTCAAAATTGCATTTCATCAAACTTAAAAATATTTTAGCGTTACATAATTTGATCCAATTTAAAGTTATAAACATATGTATATAATGAGGTATTAAGCCTATGATGAGTGGACATAAACGGTAACTTGTTCAATGGAAAAATAGAATATCCAATACTAATGTATGCCCAGAAGTAATATAAGGTAAGGATTGTCACATAAATAAGTTACACTCGGAAACTTTATAAAGGAAATAAACTCACCCATAGGTCCCGAGTCATCAGAGTAAGTGGCAATAATAACATTGACATTTTCAACAATACGTTGGAATGTCTGGTACAGTTCTTCGGATTCCAGCTGCAACTCGAGGAGAGCGCGGTCCATTTTGTTCATGAATAAAATAGGCTTGATACGCTCAGCAATAGCTTGACGTAGCACGGTTTCGGTTTGTACACATACACCTGTTAACAAAGTTATATGTATTGATATTTGTTGGTGGTTTTAATTGTATTATTTAAAAGGTAAACGTTTTAAAAAAATATTTAATTGTGGCTAGCAGGATTCACTAACACAAATTAATATACCTAAATTTTTAAAAAATGACGGCGACGTGGTTCGCCACCTGTCACGTCCTGATTCTCATGAGGGCGAGAAGCGACCAGAGGCGTTTCGCTGCAATGAATGGTAGCGGATGGAGCTCTGTGGTCTCTACCAACCCCTGCGCGAGATAGGCGTGAATATAAAAAAAAAATATTTAGCTCTTTGGGCTTAAACAGGGATGGACACCACTGGATGGTATACAGCAACTAAGAGTTGTTTACTTCAAAGTTTTTACTCAAACATGGAGTTTAACATGTTACATTATATCTGAAATAATTTTATGTTAACTCTAAAAAAACTGCTGGTTCCTTGTGGTTATGCTTTGTTTGGTGCATGTTGAGAGCTGGTTGTCTAACTTGTCAATCAGGAGGGTTGAAAAGTTCTTAGTAATTCTTTTCCTAAAACTTATTTATATACTTATTAACAAAGGGAGGTCACACAATTACAGTTAGCATTGTACTCAGCCATGAGTAGCAGTGGCTACTCACCATCAGGCAATCCACTTTAACTGCCTCCCTCTACTATAAAAAAACAATATACATACCTGAAACACAGTCCACAACAACAAGGGCTCCATCAGTGACACGGAGAGCAGCTGTTACTTCAGAAGAGAAATCAACGTGACCAGGTGAATCGATGAGGTTAATCAAGAAACCCTTTTCACTCTTTTCACGTTGGTCAGGATTTGTAATGAATACCAAGTCTTTCTCTTCAAGCTCAAAGAACATAGAAATAGCTCTGTGAAACAAATCTTTTATTTTTATCTTAAATATATAAAAAAGTTAAATGTAAAAAAAAAACTTAAGTCAGATGGCCGTTCTAAAATCGTCAACAATAATCAGCTGCAAAGGAGGAACAATCATCATGTAACATTATTAGGCAATAAATTATGTTTCATCACAATTGTAACAAAACAATTATAAGAAAACTATAAACATTATAATAAAAACTAAAATTTATGAAGAATATATAACAAAGAATTAAGATAGTTAAACCATATGGTAAAATTTTTACAAACTATAATGCAAGGTTATTTTGAATAATGTGGAACTTACGTAGATTTAATGGTAATACATCTGTCTTGTTCATCTTTACGGGTGTCAGTGAACCGAGTTTCACCCGCACGGGCGCCAGCGATGATACCAGCTTTGGAAACCAGAGAATCCGTCAACGTGGATTTGCCGTGATCGACATGGGCGATTACAGACATGTTGCGGATATTCCGCTTCTTGTCCATCATTGAACGGATTTCGTCCACCGTGAAATTCACCTGCGCAAACCAAGAAACCGGTCAACATCTTGTGTAGGCTACACACATTATATTTATATCAAATATAATTAACGCACATTCTGTATGTAACATAATTGTATTAGGCATTCTTTTGGGGTCAAGAACTCAGATTATTTTATATAAATTCCTCACAACACTTGGACATTTCACCGCACTTTGAAAACGTCATCCGACACAAAGATGAACGTCGCCAAGAAACTAAACTACTAAATATTTTACATCAAAATCATAAAATAACATCGTAGAATTAATATGCAAGTATGCCGCAACACTTTTTTTAACACTATTAGCAAGATAAATACTCACCATATTGGATGGTTTTTGATTCTCCTGTCAATAAAATAAACTACCATACGCCAGCAATGGCGTACGCTTGAAAAAGGACCCTTAATTCTTTCGTGGGCCGGATATACCTACGAGCCGTCAGACAACGTCAAAATCATAAACTAATAGTGCTGCCAGCTTATAATAAAGCGCTTTAAACTTTAAATTGTTACTTATAAAGGATTTATAACAAAATAAATTAGATATTAATTTCTTTTACCACTTAAAATATAATATAAAATTGATAAAACATTGTGGTGGTTTATAATTCAATAGCCATAATGTTAGTTAATTCGATTTTTATTTGCACAAATTGCAGGGAAAAAAATATTGTACTTAAATATTTAAGATACTTTAATAAATAAAGGAGTAACCTATTCTTGCGTAAACTCTTTTTGTTTCTATCTTGCTTTCATTAATCAAAATCGTTTTTTTTATTTTACCTATAAATTATTGTTTTATCAACTAATCATAATCGTATTGTATTTCTTGAAACAAATTAAAAAGACCTAATTTCATAGGAATCAGAAGGAAATATTAAAATAATTTGTGCTATTATTTGAATGAGGTTGAATCACACTTAACTTGTTTAATCGTCTTTTGAGCAAATTCTAAAAACTTAACAATATTTAAAATAATTATTGATATTGACTTCAATTACAAATGTTACTGTAACCTCACGTTTGACAGATGGATTGAGGATATCAAAGTGGTTTATAATCTACTAGTAAAAAGAAGTGATTTTATTTAAATATAATAGAATCACAAACATTTTTTCATCGAGTACACAAACTTAAAAAATATAGTTTAATAATAAATTATAAGATAATGTTCACGATGAAGCGGGCAGCAATGTAAGCCTATGTTTTATTTTTTACTGTGTCCTTTTTATTTCATTAGAAATAGTTTGCTGTCATATAAATATTATATACAATTTGCTAATCAACAACAATCATATTTTATTTTGTTACGTTACAGAATATAGAAAATATATTCTAAAATAACCTATAGGAGGCTTCGCATCGCCTCTACGTATATTATTAGTCAAAATTAAACAAATAATTCTTCAACAAACTATTCTAGTATCTTAAATAATAATATCTATATTTGAATCATTTTAGCAATAAAAATTTAATTTATATATATGTCAATTAAATGAAAGTTAAAAATCCAGTCACTATTTAATTATCTATGGTTTAGTCTTACCGCTTTCAAATAAAATACTCAATGTTGAGTAATAAAAAGCAGTAAAAAAATTATCTTCTGATGTTGCTGATAGTTCCCTAAAAATCTACTAGATGGTAGTTCAATATAAGTCATTTTTACAACACTATTTGACGCTAGATGTCACTTGTATATTGCATTTGGAATTTTATTTTTTTGGCTTAGTTAACACTTAAATTTTATTCCTTATAATGCCACTTATAATATAATTGCACTATGAATATTTTCATAATTCAATAATTTCAATTCAGCAATAACTCTAGCTATAATTCAGTATTTATTATATAATATATAGATTTAAAAAAAACTGAATTATAAAAATGTTGCGCTTTTTGTTAGATGTTAAATTAGATTAGATGTTTTATTATAATGTGTTATTACGTACATATGTTTGAATAAAAGACAAACATAAGTCAAACTATTTATGCACCTTTAAGTTATCGTATTGAAGAAGAAATAAAAAGTTATGTTATTACCGTTTCCGCGCTTTACACGAATCGTGTTTTGACAGAGCGAATTTGGCGGGCACCACGGTCATTGGCGAGAGCGCGATTTTTCCGAGAATCTATGGTGCAAGGGTGACTGTTGCCACAAGAGCGTCGAGTTGGCGGCTAGGGTAATTTTACTTGGCATGTTCTACGTTTCGATTGGGTGACCTAGATTAATTTTGAAACAGATTTATAACACGTGTGAGTTCTTCATTTTTAAAATCTCATATTCACATTTTTTCATGTGAATGTAAAAATGTATACCTGGCCGTTCCTTTGCCAATTACAAAAGAGCCGAAAGAGACAGACTTTTTTAATTTTAGCCTTTGTTTTGTATACCCTCCACCCTATACCTGTACCATAACATGTAGTTAAGCTACGTTTTAGGCAAAATTTTGACAAAAAATCTTATTAATATCATAAATATTTAAGTATAAGCTGAAAACCGTATAACCGATAACCGATTTTTGAGTAATATTTAAATGTTTTCTCCGCGACCCGACCGCACCTTTAAGGATCGTGTTAATACACCACTTTATTAACTTGTATTAATACAATCGCTGAAGGTTTTGACTATGATATCATCTCTGCCAGTATGGGCTATTTAAGCCATTTAAAAATTATCCCCGCCCTAATCTTATTTTGTTGAACAAAATACAGCAGAAATTCCACAATAAATAATAGTGAGAATTTATGGTAAAAATGTCACAAATTTTATTATTGAAATATACGTATTTATCTATTTTATGTAAATAAAAGTTAACATAACTAAATAAATAAAATATAATAAATCGTTCATCAGTATCGAAAGAAGATTAAGTAAATACGCTTTTTCCAATAAAGTCTTCCGCAAATAGACTTCCGTTACGCCTAACGAAATAAATAGATAGTCAGTAACTTTATTTAAAAACACCAAACTTAATTAAATTTAAATTAAAATTTATTTCATATTTTAAAAAAACATTTCTTTCATTTCTTTTATTTTAATTATTGCTTTGACAAGAAACCACAATCGGATGACTTGAAGCTGTGATAAATTGCCTTAGATTGATAAATTAAAAACGGGTCGAAGGGTCCTTAGATCTAACTAGATTGGGTGCAATGCGGGCATATTTACATAGTTTAAGAAGA
Organism: Baronia brevicornis; assembly: GCA_031353405.1. Lineage (NCBI taxonomy): Eukaryota > Metazoa > Arthropoda > Insecta > Lepidoptera > Papilionidae > Baronia > Baronia brevicornis. The sequence continues at coordinate 315,309 of JASFAT010001306.1, forward strand.
GGAAACGAAATACATTTTACTTTTATATAAATATTTTTTTTATAGAAGGCAATCAACGCCGCCCATAGACATCAGCACCATCTGGATGAGTGGCGATCGACTACGGTGCGTTTCTCCCGTAACTTCTTTCCACACACCACCAGTTTGTGGAATCAGCTACCCTCGGCAGTTTTTCCGAACCGTTACGATATTGAAACCTTCAAAAAACAAGCCTATACATACCTAAAAGGCCGATAACGCTTCCGCGACTCCTGCGGTGTCGCGGTTGTCCATGGTTGTTCAGTAGTAGTCCAGAGTTGATTGCTTTCCATCAGGCGACACGCTTGCTCGTTTGCCCTCCTATCCTATAAAAAAAAATCAGCAACACCATAGTGTTGAAGGTAGCCGGTTCCATAGAGTAGTCATATAGTGAGAATTTCTTTTGAGCTTCCTTCAAAAAATAAGCGAACATTTTTCTGAAAGCCCAGCAATGTATTTACAGTCTCCAGGTTTGGGACTGTTATCATAGTGACAGTGATTGTTAACTACAAGACGGTAATGTCTATATAAAAAAACGAGGTAGGATCTGATAAACTTCTCCTATACAAAACTTTTACCAACACTGAACTAATTGACAGTGGGTTCAGAAAGAGATATCGACTCATTCGAAATTTTATTTTGATTTAAATTTAATTAAAGACATTCATGGTAATATACGCTTATTATAAAATAAATTAAGTCTTTGATCTAGAGCTCGACTCCCTCCCCATTCCAAAGTAAGTTCCTGGGTACGGCCTTTTCCAACAGTTGTAAGGTCGCCGACAGACGTGACCAACCTGCCAGCCAGATTAGCAGATTGGTTTGTGACTTCGAAGACCCGTCGGCGACTTTTCTCTTTTTTAGTTCTCTTTTTAGAATTTCTTCATTTCGAAACATATCCATCAGAAAAACCTCAAACGCAACTCTCTCCATAGCCCCTAAATAAGAAGTACGTTATAAATAACTTCTTAAGTTAATTTTAATTAAAAAAAAGTATTGGCTCAGTGGCGGGGCCCTCCGCCCGCGGAGTCAATGGTCGCGGGTTCGATTCCCGCATCGGAATAAATATTTATATGGATTTATAAATGTTTATTCCGCGTCTGGTAACCCCTCCAATCCGCATTTCCTTTCCTGCCCCTTCCTTTCTTCTCTATCCTTTCCCTTCCTCTCCGCCAATCCAATTGGTCTGCCGTGCCAATGGATGCGTGGCTAGGGGCGAGCCTAGTCGAAAGCGTGCCGATCGTCCCGGGGTCGGGCGCCCCCGGGGACTATGGTGCCTTACCTCAGCATGCAGGGCTCTGCTGGGGCTGACCTCCATCCTCCCTTGCGGCTCGTGGGATTCACTAAGACGAATTTAATATACCTAATTTGTCGAAAAAATGACGGCGACGTGGTTCGCCACCCGTCACGTCCTGATTCTCACGAGGGCGAAAAGCGACCAATGACGAGCCGTTTCGCTGCCATGAATGGCAGCGGATGGAGCTCTGTGGTCTCTGCCAACCCCTGCAGGGGATAGGCGTGGAAATATAAATAAAAAAAAATAAAAAAAGTATAATACTATTTTACTGAATTATCAAACATGTAAAAAGTCATAACAGTCGGATTGCAACAGTATTGATATTGTCGAGTATTCTTATTGTTATGTATATAAGGCTTGGTTATAGATTATTTATCTATCTATATATTTCAGGAAGCTTGTTGACAATTTTATTAGAAAAATAGTAATAAAATATATAAGTAAACAACACGCGTACTCTAAAAGTGCGATTCCGTGAGTCACTCTTGTAGGGTAGCCCATAAACATTTCAAGGTCCTTTCACACCATTTGTCAAGTTGCCAGCAACGTACGTGAAGTTGAGAAGTTAAATCGCATTATATATTTCCAAGATTCAGTTTGGCACTGCTACATATATTTCTTTCTAGATTTATTCACTCTAATCGTTTATATTTGAGAGAATTTTCTTGGAATTGATCTCATGAAAATCGGTATAAATTGAAGATTTATTTAAATCATTCCTGGTATTAAAGACATCTATGATATATGTATGATAATGAATGAGACATTGAAAGCTTGTAATCAGGTTAATGGCGCCTTACACCCCTTAATGAAATGCCAGAATGTAACTAAAAAGGCCCGACTGGCGTTTTATAGGGGAATGCTTGTCTCGACTCTGATGTACGGTAGTGAGGCTCAGGTTTGTCAGAAGAATCATGAAAGCAAACTGAATGCGGTGGGAATAAGAGCGTTAAGATGTATGTGTGTGGTAACTTTGACTGATAGATGTGGATGGAAGGGTCGGAGGGGAAGACCAAGGAGAACATACCTTGACCAAATTGCCGAAGTTCTTCAGATAAGATAGCTCAAAAGTACCCTTAAACGGTGAACTTGTATGGAGAGAGTGATGAGTGTGGGTGAAGCAAAGAAAGTGTGCCGAGATGTTAGGAGGTGGAGATTTGTGGTCTACGGGAAACAGGCGTGATCATTTGTATGTAGGTATGTATGATATATTAACATATTATCCTTTTTATACTTATTATGAATATACGTTTTTGTATTTAGAGTGATTAAATGAATCTCTCATGTCAGGTACAACTTGCTACAACTGATCATGATGGGAAAAATTGCGGGCAAAAGACAATTTTTTTTATATTATATATATTCACGCCTATCCCCCGCAAGGGTTGGCAGAGACTGCAAAGCTCCATCCGCTACCATTCATCGCAGCGAAACGGTTCTCCATTAGTCGCTTTTCGCCCTCGTGAGAATCAGGACGTGACGGATGGCGAACCACGTCCCCGTCATTTTTCAACAAATTAGGTATATTAAATTCGTCTTAGTGAATCCCACGAGCCGCAAGGGAGGATGGAGGTCAGTCCCAGCAGAGCCCTTCATGCTGAGGTAAGGCACCATAGTACCCGGGGGAGCCCGGTCCCGGGACGATCGGCACGCTTTCGACTAGGCTCGCCCCTAGCCATGCATCCATTGGCACGGCAGATCGTGGATTGGTGGAGAGGAAAGGAAAGGATAGAGAAGAAAGGAAAGGGCAGGAAAGGAAATGCGGATTGGGGGGGTTACCAGAATCGGAATATATATTTATAAATCAATATATATATTTATGCTGATGCGGGAATCGAACCCGCGACCATTGACTCCGTGGGCTGAGGGCCGCGCCACTGAGCCAATCGGTCGTCAATTGTGCTGAATTGGCTGCCAACCTTCGCAAGTCGGGTAGGTACACTTAGAAGAAGAAGAAATGAATCTCTCGTCAGACTCTCATGCGAACCTTAAAATTACATGACCTGACATAAGCCACGGCATTATTTGAACATAACAATTCTTTTTCTTTGTCAACCCGCAAAGGGCCAAGTTACACTAATTACATTTCCACTCCATATTTTAATTGTTCACAGCGAAATAAATGTGAATTGTTTTTAGTAAAAGTTTTATTCCTACCGTCCGGATGAACGGCCATCTAGTACGATGCGTTTTTCCCGAAACTTCTTTCCACGAGTTTCCAGAGTGGTGGTACGCCCTGTGAAACCAATCTTCAGCGATTTTTCTGAACTTTTAAGACTTTGGAAGCTTTAAAAAGAAGACTCCCAACGGCAGGCGACACTTCCGCGATACATCGTGGTGTTACAGATATGGTACTTCTTTCAAACAAGGATAATTCGACCTATAACCTAATTCTCCCGGACACTCTATCGTGGCCATATGACGCCATATTTGGCTTATGCATTTGGTTTCTGACCGCGGTACAACAGTAGAAACCTAGAAACATTATCTGATAATTTTACTAAAATATTATTATGGCGCAATAGTGGCTGAAAAAAAAAATATTTTTATAAAATTTACATTTAAGTGTATATACATTTAATTTGTAAATTTGACTGCTCTACTTGTTCTTCTAAAGTTCTTGAAAAAAATCTTGTAAAAATGTTAATACTCTTTTCAAACTAACTGGCTGTTTCATTCGGTACAGAAGACATTTCCTCAATGTAAACAACACTGGCGCCAAAGTACACACCCGTGATTCACTTCAGCAAATTGACCTGCAAACGGTTCAAGGTTACTTTCTCATCATTTTGTCAGTTTGCCAACGATGACTAGGAAGTAGGTTTAAAAAATTAAAGCTATCGGCAACACTGTGTAGTTCTTTTTCTTCTTTGATGGTAATTAAATATATTGTTACGCCAGTGTCAAGCAAAATAAATTATTTTTATTAAATTATTTCAAAATGGCGGCCGCTTTAACAAAACTATGTAATTTTGAAGCCGTCTTAAAAAGTCACGACATATATATTTAAAATTTCATTTGCGCTTTAATGATACTATATAGAATAAAAGAATACCACAATTACAGTGTAAATAATAACATTTGCCATTACCTATGAAAATTAAATAAAATTGCATAGTCACTGATATAAATTGCCGGCAAAAGTCCAGCGTATACTTTTAAAAACGTATTTATGTTCTATTTTTATGACATTGGTTACTAACCTTTCGTCCAAAAATAATATTTTATTTTTTAAAGGATTTAAGAACAACATGTGTGACATTGTTCTATATTCGAATTGGAGACGACCTTAATGGCACATTAAAGTCAAAAGTTTTGGGTTTTATTTACGGCTAGGGATAAACATGTGTATAGCCTTACTTCTGCATATTTCCGAATCTGAGTGGTAGGTTACATTTCACCATGAAATCGAGAGACCCGGTGCCCAGCATTGAGACATATGTATATGGGCTTTAATTTCTTAGCCGAACGTTTTCGTGGGAATCGATTAGTATCTAAAATTTATTGAGTTAAATATATTTTAACGAAGATAACCTTTCAAAATGGCCCCAGTCTGTCCACAGCAGTTAATCCAGTTCCAGGGATGTGTAGATTTCGTATGGAGCGTTGGTACGTGTGTCACACTCATGCTGCCTGGCTGCGTGCCAGTGTTCGTCGCCAATTACCTCTATCGATAACGTTTTCTCTCCGCGCTTTTATTTTCTTTACGCGGAAATAGCTGTTGTCAAGTGTGAACATAACTGACTCGCTGAAACTAGGGACTTTAACAAAAAAAAATACACGTTCACTCTTTGACGAATCATTTCACTTCACATGTGAAGAGAAGTCCAATGGATTACACGATTTAACTTTGTTGTGTAGTTATTGGCATAAAGTAAGACTGTACAATTAATTCTCATCGTGGATGTCATATGAGACAACTAAGTAAAGAACAAACACTAATATATACGATACTATTGAAGTAAATAGCGGTAAATGAGCAACAGCATATACCCGACTAATAGAAACGCTTTCAGTTTTCTCGATGGTACCGATTAAACTCCTTCGTGTCCTTTCCATTCTATTCCATTTTTACCCCGACTTCACCGATCAATCGCATACGTGTCCGCTGCATTCTATCCCTTCTTTATCTCAACCGCACTGATTAATCTCCTTCTCCATTCTACGTGACATTGGCGAAATCATCCGTGCTATTTTGGCACTATTGAAAGCCATTAATTCAAATGAATGAATGAACAGAAACGTTTCCAAACCCCTTAACGTCCACCAAGCGTGCGGTTTACAGCAACATTAACTTGTGACTCAAATTAAAAAGCCATTCCCATTACCCATTTGTCTTTATGGAGATGAAACGTGGACTATATTCGCTAGAGTCGATCCTGTCACAGCTAAAAGTGAAAACCCGTTTGTTCACCATATGTCGCCAGCGCATCCTCTTTTATTTTATTCATTTTTGAGGAAGGGCTAGGAAAATTTGGAAAAACTCACTGTGGTTAGTAACATGGTAGGAAAACGGTCGAGGGGCCGATCACCAACCCGATAGACAGACCAACTAAGTTTCACCACATAGTTAGCGAAGCGAAAGAGACGAAAAATACAATCCAGATGTGAACCACATTATGATGACTATGATCCTCATATATACTACAGACTACAGAAAGATATAATAAAATTACATTTCATTTTTCAAACGGTAACCCACTAACAATCAAGATTTTACTAGTATTTCATGTTATTATCATTTATGGTTAATATCCGGCAGGATTGTAACCGCTATATTGATGATATTTATAAATTAGATAGAAAAATGCATTGATGAAACTGAAATAAAATAGCCGTCAAAAATCTAAAACACTAACCTATTTTTACTACTGTAACATATTTGAAGGTCAAAATAGACTTTCACCTAGTTTTGGTCTGTCGTTCTTAATCTACAAGAGCAATTTGAAATAATCGTGATGCTAATTTTATTTTGAATACCTAAATATATCACGATTATTTCAATATTAACATGTGGGAAGTAAAGCTTAATGTGCTGTCACTTATAAGAGTTGACCTTAGTCACATTTCGCTTAAAAAAATGTTTACAAAATAAAAGGTCACAGATTAAATAACACTTTATAATGCGTAATATAAGTGCAACGCATTTAATAAGCTATTATTATTTTGGTTTATCAAAAAATATATTGTAACAAATTGAAGGCCGGCAGGTTTTACGTTCCTTTTTGTACGAGTAAAGTAAATTACGATATGAGAAATTCATCATAGAGCAATTGTTACAAATTGCTTTGCGACTTTAACGACGCAGAAATTCAGGACCTATTTTCTCAAAGACATGATAATGATGTAATTACATTATCTCTCAGCATAAACGTCGTACACGGACTTTTCACTGAATGTACAAAAGTGACTTTATATTTGTTTTTATAAAATTATATATCGTTGTATATAACAGTTATACCGGACATTATAGGCGTATTTTTCTACATCATTTAATATTGGTGCAGAAGTGGTATTAATTAAAGTAAATCCGTAAATCGTACATTATATAAATGTATTTTTGTATCCACTATATTCACCCTTTCACATTTATATTTTACGCAAGCTAATTTTGCTGATGAAATATCCAGAGTTGAAATTCCCGTTCTATATACATATTTATGTTATTAATAATGTTATTATTTGTGTCCAATAAATGATAAATAGATAAATCGTGACTATTTTTTATTAATTAAAAACTGCCTATAAAATTTTTTACATAAAAGTCGCTATTTTATCAAAGCATTGTTAATATTGTTTTGCTCTATAAACAAAATATATTGTACAACTTAACACTGGCATCATAGATTAATTTTATATATCCATCACAGAAGATACAAAAAAAAGAAATAATATTGTGGTCTTCATTTTTCTAGTGTCTTTTTTCTATGCTACTAATAACTGTTCCATAAACCGTTCAAATGTCAAAACCGTACTGCTATATGGTTGCAAAACGTGGAGGTTGACAAAGAACATCAAGCACGCAGCGACTTCAGATCTTCGTTAACCGATGTTGTCGACAAATTCTCGGAATCATCTGGCCCGAGAAAATATCCAACGAATGCCTGCTGGATCGTTGTCACGAACCGCCGATTGGACTTCAAATCTTGCGCCGTAAGTGGACTTGGATAGGCCATGCTCTCCGAAGGAACCCTGAGCACATTCCCAGGCAGGCGCTGGAATGGAGTCCTCTAGGGAAAAGGAAGCGAGGCCGACCCAAACACACCTGGAAGCGCTCCGTAGCGGCCGAGATGAAATCCATCGGGTTGACATGGCCTTAAGTGAAGCGCGTCGCTCAAGACCTATCCCAATGGAGAAGCACTGTGGACACCCTCTGCCCCACCTCGGGGACATAGGACCATATGAAGATGTTCCATAAACCGAGAATTAAAATGGGATATCATAATAAAAATTATACATGTTTAATCCTGGATTTCGCGTTTTGCCTTATTCCAGTCGAAACCAATTTGTTATCTGATAAACTAACGTCCTCACGTCCATTAAACTCGCTCAATGAGTTTGACAAGCGATGAATGAAATCCATTTCAAATGAGTTCCCGGTAAATACAGTGATAGTAACAACACTACACCGGCCGCGTACACGAGGTTCACTCACGTACCCGGTCGGTTCTCACCCCCTAGACCTTAGGGCCTAGGGGACTACCAGGGACCATACTGTTAGGCCAAAACTCCCTACGCGTTTAACGTAGCATCATGACACGTTTAAAGTTATAATATGCACATACACGTGCACACGCGATCGACAGAACGTCAAATTGGAACCTGCGACTAGCGCAGGTTTCACCAAATCATCATCTTGCCCGAGGGCCCCTAGTCCTCGGGTACTGTATACGATAAAGCTGTAAAAGCCTAACAGGCTACCAGCATCAACATCTACGATCCAGACAGTGATAGTGCCGTTCATTTTTACACAATAAAGCACTTTATTGTCAAGATGTTAAAGCATGTAATCGATCAACTGTCACCTTTCATGTAGCGGGACATGTGCCAGGCCTTTACGAAACGGTTGGGAATATTGTAAATAAATATGGATGATGCAATGAAGAAAATTCTAGAAACTGTTTCATTTTGGAGTTGCATTAGAAGAAACAATACAACTACAATAATTAACAATAACGTATTTTACAATTGAGGTAGTTAAAGCGTACGATTAAAAAAATTGTTTGTAAGCAGGGTAAAGTCTGTGCCGAGTTTTCCCGCCAAGTTACATCAGAGACGTTGAGTTTTTATTTCATTTTTATAATCTCATATTATTATCATTTATATTATTTAATTCCGGTGGCTTATTACTCAAAATAGTTTGATTTAGTCGTCAAAGTGATGTGAAATTAAATAAATGCGTTTATCGTGTCTTTTTAACCTGACTGCAAAAGTCCATGCAAATTTTGGTAATACGGCCAGCATTTTATCAAAACGTATCGTAATAAGCTGAATTTACATTTCAAGATACTTGACATTATTATTCTTGATACTAGCATAATAGTTATAAGTAATTGTCATCAAATAATAAAGAAAAGACTCTGTGAAATAAATGACATCATGGACTTTTCCCGCCGCCCGTATATACGTTTTCATACATATTTCATATTTTACTTGATACTGGCATAATAGTTGCCATCAAAAAAATAAAAAAACATATGTTTTAAATTGCCTACGGAATCCGATTACTTTATAAAGAATACTCTTTACACATTTAAATGATAGCACCTGCCGTAATAATTAAGCTGAGTCAGAGATATTTATCCGTTTTGTTTATAAACAAAAACATTGTTTGTAAGCTCGCAACAGATTACGGTGACAAGTCATGATTGTGTAATTGTATTGTCTCCTCCTACCTGTCAACAGATGTCGCCACATGTAATATTTTTATTATTTGAATGTAATGCTTTTAAAATAATATAGTAATTTAAATGCCTTTTTTATCATTAAGATTTACACTAAAGATTATAGATTTTTTTAGTGGAACAGGCAAATGACCCGCATGGTCACCTGGACAATCACAACGCCAAAGGCGTTACAAGGGTGCTCGGCCTATTAATTTTGAATCCACGAAAAAAAAAAAATTATATAGATTTTAACTGTGAATTCACACAACAATTGTAACATTCACATATATTACTATATATTCACATATAGTACAATTATGACGGAGGAGATTTAATCAGGAAGGCAGAGATTTTAAATAAAAGTCCTTAACTCTACTTCAAGCTTGCTTTAAGGGCAAAAGGAGGAAGCTTGCAAGGAGCTTTTCTTAAGTTTAATTACTGATACCGCGAAAGGATTGTAAATAAAACCGGTACCAAACACATGGAGCCGAATAAATTATTAATATATCCACAGGTGTCGAATGGGATATAGAAGTCAATTGTTATAATGACTCTAGGTGACAAACTATGTATGTATATCTTCGCTTTCCGAAAAGAATAAATCTTAACTAAGTGTTATTGGGTCATCACAAGTCACGTACTACATATCTTGTATTATTGACTTTATTATTACACATTACATAGTAAATATAACATTATTACATATTATTATCACAGCTCATTATTACATATTATTATTAATTATTACATATTACTTGTAATAATTAATAATAATATGTAATGATGAGAATATGTAATATTGATTTTGAATTGTTGATGTAATGTCATGTTTTTTTATAATTAGTGTATAAACACATTTTGGAGTTGGTTGTATAAATTTTAAAAAAGGTTGTCATTATATGTAGGACTTTTGTTGCTAAGCAACGCTTTATTATTAAATATATTTCTCTGAATTTGGCTGGGGTATACCCTACCCTACATAGATAAACATGTATTATTGACTACTCAAACTACAAAACTGGAGAGTATCATATTGGAACCTCATTTCGCAGGTTGGATTGGAGTGTCGGTATACTTCGTGGTGTGTTTATGTTCTTCTTGTTTTCCTTATCGATTGCTACGTGACATCTGGGAAATCCCAAATAAGAAAATATCAATGATTAATATATACGCAGTGGCGGACTAACGGAGGGGGAGAGAGACTAGCAGTAACGAGGAAAACTTGTATGTGTAATAAGACCAAAGTCGTGGAATGGAAATCTTCTTTTTCATTTTGACCTAAAAAAGAATTAAAAGAGAGATGGAAAATGTTAAGGTGACATATAAGATAGGTCAGATAAGCTCTACTTAGATTAATGGAGCCATGCATTCCTTTGTGAAAAGTGAGAATGTATCTAAAAAGACCCGACTGGCGGTTCATCGGGGAGTGCTTGTTCCTACTCTGATGTACGATAGCTTGACAGAAGAGTCATGAAAGCAAACTGAATGCGGTGGAAATGAAAGCGTTAAGAAGTATGTGTGGGGTAACTTTGACTGATAGAATAAGAAATAAAATAAGAAATGATAAGAGAGCGATGTGAAGTAAAAGAAGGTGTCGTGACAAATATCATTACGTAGTGAGGATGGACGAAAGACGACTGATAAGAGAAATTTACGTTGCGAATGTGGATTAAACGGTCGGTAGGGGAAAACCAAGAAGAACATAACTTGGCCAAATTGCAAAAGTTCTTAAGAAAGGCCAAGTCAAAAGTACTCTTAACCCGCGAGCTTGTATAAAGAGAATGGTGAGTGGGGATGAAGCAAAGAACGTTTGCCGAGATCGTAGCAGAAGATGATCTGTGTTCTCTGCCTACCCGTACGGGAAAAAGCGATGAGTATGTTGTAAACAATTTTATGTTTATTATAAATACTTCAGAACAAATAAGAAGGAACGTGAAAGTTTCTTCTTATATTATTATTCACCATTATTATACTCAGTGGCAGACTAACGAGAGGTGGAAGGGGCAGCATACTTCTGGCCTCTGGTCTTGGGGCCCTCCAAATATCTACAAGTTCCCTTGGTCAAATCCTAAATAAAGCTTTAAAAATATGCTCAGTGTGAATGACTGTACGGCTCCCCGTACTAACACGGAAATTAGGGATGTTTACGGGGCTTTTTCTTCAAATAAAACTTCGAATGATATGTTATTTTATTCTTCTTTCTATTCTATAAGTGAAGAGTTTCTGACGGCCGTTTTCGGTAAGATTTAGTTTAAGTTCCTCATAAATACACTTCTTCCAGTAAAAAACACACATTATGATTTTTTTGTTTTTGTTTGCTTGTCGTGTTTCTTGGGTAAGTAAAAGTTCTAACTGTCCACCCTTGCTTTATATATAATGTGAACGGGTTGAAGGCCAACAGACTATAATATTTTTGTTGGTTGTCAGTAAATTTTGTTACAATAATGAAGGTTGAAGCCGCACGGATAAAACAGTTCATTTGACGCCGCACGACACCATTCACTGCTTTATCCTGGTAGGCGCTGTGTTGCACTAAACAAGTAGACAATACAAGAGATGGGAAGATCACATTAAGAAACTAGCAGTTGTTCCTGCCTACACGTGAAGAGCAAGAGATAGAACTGTATGGAGATAGCGAGAGACCGGGATAGCGAATGCTCCAGAACTGTTGAACCTCGCGAAGGAGGAGGAGAGTTGTACTGAATTGGCTGCCAGCCTTCGCAAGTCTGAGAGGCACTCTTAGAAAAAGAAGATCACTTGAGGAGGCCTGATGTTGAAGAGCAAGACGATCGAACCGGCGTCAAGACTACATTTTGTTAAATTTTCAAATTCTTTTTCATAAATAGACCAAGCAATTATAACTATTAGCAAATAAGTTCATTGTATTTAATTTGATTGTAAATAAAGGCTATTTTTATTTTATTTAATATTAAACGTTGATGTATATTAGAGTTGTAAAAATATAGCAAAAAACATGATAAATAGAACGGATATACCGAGGTACAAGAAGTCAAGGTGACCGGAAGACGTTAAGTTTATTAATTGAGACCAATAGACTTGTGTTTTGTGATTTGATATAAAAAGGCCCAAAGTACATTTTGTACTAATATTTAGTAAACATTACAATATATTATGTACAAAGTCCGTCTGCTTCACAAGCTCAAAGAGCTATGCTCAGAGTTTCTCTGGTAAATATGATTCGGAACGAAGAAATCCAGCTGTGGACTGCCGCAGGCTGTTGATGATTATGATGATGTACAAAGTATAGTACATTTTAAAGATATATGGTTTTAAAAAGGTCAAACATTTTCATAATCATAAAGAAATTCTTAAGTGAAAACTTCTGTGGCCCCGTTGTGATTTGAAACTGGATTTAAAACTAGTAGGGAACTATAGGATATGAACTATATCCTAACAAAGACATTTTTAGCTTAGTTGAAACGTTTAACTAAACCTCTAGTAATATCAAAATAAATTAGTAATTAAAGATTGGAAAATTACTCAGTGAGAGTCAAATAAACATAATATTTTTAATACATAGTATCGTCACTTACTTATTATACTTACAGTATGTATATGCGTATACATGTATAATTATATATCAACCCAAAAAAGCGAAAATGTAGTAAACCGCAAAATGAAAACTGACCACCAGAGTTAAAAATTTTTTAAAGATTTATGAAAAAATTGTATCTGATCACTCAAAAACAGTCAGATTGAATGCTGTACAATGTTTTTTTCGGCGACCCAGTGTTTTTTCTGATTCGAAAATGCAATTTTTTTTTGACGTCTATCTCATTAACAGCGTTTGCGCTTTTTGGGTCGATCATGTATAACCGAAGACGAATATTGACCGAATCTGTATGTCTCAACACGGGCCAGCCAAGACCATCCACTATGCTTAATTCAAATTCACTTTATTACTTTAAAAAAAGATAAATAATTTTATTATCAATTTCTTCATTGTCCTCAGTGTTGATATTGTCGACTATACGATACGAAGTTGTAAACTTATCCATTATCCATTCGGAGTACGGTTGGTGCAAAACGAACAAGTGTCTCGGAGTAGTGAGTGAACCGCCGCAAATAGCTCTCACACAACTAACTTAAATCGCGTGGGTTTTGTTGCAGATGCGTTTATTTCTAGTGTACGCACGAGGAGTCGTCTGAATAGACCTTAAAAAAAATAGATACGACTTTTGATAGTTTTTTGTCATACAGTATCATCATTAATTTACTTACTGTTTTACTATGCCGGCACGCTGACCTAAAAGTGGGTCTTGGTGGATACGAGAGCCAGCTACTGGTTATTTGTTTGGGGTAAAGATCTTTGAACCAGCCAAATGCTATATTTGGAATAATAATATATTTTTTGAATATTTTATTAACCTTTCGTAGTAGCTTTAAATACACCGCAATTAGTGTTGGAACAACTTACCACCACCTCTTCGTCACTTGCATAGTGTAAATATGTTTAAAAAAATACACAAATCTAATTTTAAGTATGCAAACAGGAACTTGTTATTTTGGTTACGGTGAATTTATTACATGATATAGTTGTTTTTAATTTTATTGTATTGTGTGTGTATTTATGTGTATATCAGTAGATATGAGTAGTAGTACATATATGGATGTATGTGTGTATGTCCGTATCATTGTCGTCACTGTGGTCCGCGATCTGATCTCGTTGGTTATTGCTGAAAATTAGCGCCAGGTGCTCCAATAGAACACCTGGCACATGATGAATAAAAACCATTTCATGATACAAACAAAAACGGTTTTATTCCATATTTCATCTTTCGCGGTATCAGTAATTAAACTTGCTTCCCTTTGGCATAACGAAATCCATAACAAACCATGTAATTAAGGTAATATTAAAGACTTCTACCCCAAATCTCTGCCTCCATAACTCATACTCCTCCGTTATAGCGGTACACATAAATGTTTATTGTATTATGTTAACTTATATGTATATACTTTTATCCTTCCCATCAACCCAAAGGTTTAATGGCAGAGAATGCCTTTCGGCATTAAATCCGCGTTTCTAACAAAAATCTACGCTAATAATAAAATAAATAAATATATAATAATGGATTAACGCCAGTAAAGCCTGACTATTTATATAAAACATTCCTTGTTTATAATGTATTACATTAGTATAGTATGGTTAATGACCAGTATATGGACTAAAGTATGAAAATCCAAATTTAGATATTGGTTCATCGGTGTTGCTATTAGTCATCAAATTACAGGTAGCGACAACCAGTTTCATTGATTAAATTATTGAGTTGCCATTCATAAATTATTAATAATATGCAGGTAAGTGTTGTAGGTTATTAAGTTACACTGCCATTGAATATAGGGTATAATAATGATGTAATGTCATTGGAATATGATATATATGCAAAGAATGATGAGAATCCATTGAAGAGAAGTATTGAAGAAGACGTCCCAAGATTTGTAACAAACAAATATACAGGGTAGAGCTAAAAAAAAATCCGTTGAAAAAAATAACATGACCCTTCTAAATGTATTAAACTCTATACTGTCCGAAAGCAATACAACTCAGAGGCAATAAGTCCTTTAAATAGTTATTATTCTTGTTCGTTCAAATCCATCTAGTGTCGCCGCTGACCGCCATAAATCCCGCGGCGCCACAGTAGCGTGACTCAGCGCGGTGTCGGTCGATTTTTCAGTTCATCTCATACTATTTCAGGACTTATAATTGGAATCGTGTGCTGAAATAAAAAAAAACGTAACATGTATTCTTCTTTGTTGTAAATACTTTAAAGATGGACAGTAAGACTTGCTTTTCTAAGATCCGCGTACATAAATCAGATAAATGAAGAAATATGGAGAATTCATCTATAAATTATACACTTCTTCACTAACATATGATATTATAACTTTTTTTGTCCGCGGATTTTAGGACATAATAATAATAACGACTTTTCCCGCCAACTTACATCAGCGACGTTGTGTAGTTATTTCATTTTCATAATCTTATATTATTATCAGTTATATTGTTTAATTGTGGTGGCGTATTGTACAATATAGTTTAGTTCGATTAAGGGTTATAAGTGAAGTGATATGAAATAAATGCATGTATCGTGACTTTTTACTTCATTCTATTTAAGCTGACTTCGTAGAAGGTTTTGGTATAATAAACCCCCATTTTATGAAGACTTAGCGTGATATGCTAACTATTTATATTTTAAGAGATTTAATGTTAATGTATTTTACTTGACACTGGCATAATAGTTATATCTAATTGCCATCGAGAATATTAGCTTTTGTTTTTATTTATCCAGAATCAAATTTAAGGCATTGAACTCGAGCTTTTTCAACCAAACTGACTAGGTATGTTAACATTAAAAAAATCTACCTTTACTTGTATATACATATATGAATTTAGAATATTTTATAATTTTTCGGTAATTTTAGATTGTTAATTTGAGCTTTCACTCTTATGGTCTTTATGATCGCAGTTATAAGAGTGAGAAACCAGATCCTGCTTTCATTCTTAGTATTAACTGTACTAATGAGTACCTTGTCTGTTGTCGTCAGTTGTCCTGTCATCGCAGTGTATGAACGTGTAAATTAATAAAGTTATTTAAAACATATATAGTCCGCGATCATTACAACATGGCTTTTACGTTTTAAATAACTTTTTTAATTTACATGTTACACTCCGATGACTGGACAACTGACGACCACAGACCACATACTTATTAGTTCATTAACTTCACTGCTAACATAGATCTCGTATACGAAAGAATAATGTAGATAAACAATGCGTATCATCCGTTTCATCAACATTTTTTTTTTAATTTTAACTTCCACTGAGTTTGACGACCTGAGCCAAACAGCCTTCCTAATATTATAAATGACGCAATAAAAACAATACATAATTTTCCAAACCCCACGGGGCTGTTAGAATCGCACGTAAATAAGCAATTAGATCGTCCACTTAACCTGGAATGACCCAATTGTACGTAACATCGGGCTGAGAAGTCTGGGTGCCCTCACGTACACGACAACCCCGTTGCGGGCGGCCGCCGTCATTAAAATTATTGCGTTTCCATAGGGCTAGTAGCTCTTACCATTGTTTCAAAGTCCTGCAAAAAGTTTTCGATTTGATATTTTCGAGTTTTGCACTAGAAGAAAAGAAACTATTATTAATGATGTGGCATAAATTTAATTTTTAAAACGATTTTTAAATATTTTTTTCGAAAATACCTCATTAACTAAGATATTTCATCTAAATTAATATCTTAAAAAATATAATTTTAAAGACTTTATTTATTGAAATAAGGTAAAAATAACGTATAATGCGCATGTTTTCCCTAAATGCACTATGAACAATGAACCACAAAGCACACAATTAAAACCGCAAACGACTTCACTTATTTGTAATCAATTGTGTATTAACCTATTTTTAAATAATATTAACGTTTTATCCAACGGTACAATGGAGTAAACGATATACAAACACCACAAACATGTTTTGACCAAGCAATATAAGATTCTTCTTCTTCTAAGAGTGCCTCTCCGACTTGCAAAGGTTGGCAGCCAATTCAGCACATCTCTCCTCCTTCTTTGCGAGGTGTTCTGGGGCACTCGCAACCCCGGTCTACTACCTGATAGCCAAGACTTTCTTTTTCGACCAACTTGTCTTTTGCCCGCGACATTTCCCATCATCATCAGTTGCAGCAACTTGTACCTGTCATGTCTCATGATATGACCCACATAAGTAATCTCAAGATCTGCAAAAGTTCACGTTTTTGCTTGACTTGTCGGAAAACCTCGTCATTGGCCACCCTTTGAGTCCAACTAATATAACATTTATTCCTTCATTATTAGCTGCCAACAGAATACTTTTCCTGGACAAAGGAAGAAACTGAAAGTCACTACTCAAGGCTCTCTATAAGAGAGGGCTCTAAAGTTATCTTAACGACTTTGACTCTGATTATGAGATACGACATAATTCTCTGGGTAAGTAAACTGATATCATTACGGGCTGATCGGGTTAGTGAGAAAATTGAAAAGTATTGAATAATAGATGAGTGCCAGAATGAAGACCGCCTTTTAGCAAACGTAATGTAGGATGCCCCCGCTAGATGGAGCAATAAGTTGCGCAAGACGATTGGCGGAAAGTGAATGCCTGAAGCCAAATATCAGGCTAGATGGCGTTGCTGCTAGTGGCTGCACGTTATTAAGTTCTTGCATAATTAAAAAGAATAAATAAATAAATCGTAGAACATGAAACCTTTATTTATGTCCAACATTTTTTACAGAAAATACTAAAATTATATCCTAAATAGATTTTAAATTTAACATAAACAAGTAACATAAATTTTATTTTTAAAGTCAATTTCTACTTTATTTCACAGCGTTCTACATGCTTCGCCACTTGTATTTATTCCTAAATGTCTGATGTAAGAGAATTTATTTTTCTCTCATATAAAACTAAATATATTTAATATAAAGCTAAACTAAATGTCAATAAATGAATAAAAGTATTTTATTAACGATTGAAAATTTGCAATATGGCAGAATATTGCGAATTAATAGTAGGAATTGAAAAATGAGAGGGAAAAAAATTTTAAAACCTAAAATTCTATAAAATAACTGTTATTGTACCACAAAATTGCTATTGTAAGAAGTAATGAGTGTTTTTTTTTTTAAATTCCTTACCAAAGTATTAACAGAATTTTAATTAAAGCGTTTTAATTCGAGTTACATTAGTAAGGCGCACCCCAGTCCGGGGCAAAGGCGCCGCGACGTCGCGCCTTTGAGTCGGGCGCCAGTCGCCTCCCGCAAATATATGGCGCTTTGTGAACCCGTTCGACACCTTCCTAAACAAAAGGGGCAGGATTACTCCAGGACCGGTTATATAGACAAGATAAAATATACAATAATTGTTTATGGTATTGCACTATAATGGAAATTAATTATCGGTATGGAACGGTGGTTCAACTCAAAAGTTTAATAATAAATATGATATTTTAATAGTATTAATTTTATTTTCTCGATCTTTTTGATGTCACACACATCTTATCGCGGGCTATGGGAGTGAAAACATAGACCGAGACGTCGTCTCCATTCAAGCTACACTTCTTTCCACTCTACTCTATACAACATATTATTTTTTCATATTTCATTTTCTTTACCCACCGAAAAAATAACTGACGACATCATTTCATAGTTATACTCACTTGATATATTCACTTTGAACAGAAATAGTAAAACAATTAAAAGTTTCACATCTACCATCCGGATGAGTGGAGATCTAGTGCGATTTGTTTTTCCATCATCAACATCAACATCTTTCTAAGCACCACCACCTTGAGGTTCCAGCTACTCTCGGCGGCATTTTCAAACCAAAAGGAGATTGGAACCTTCACAAATTAAGACTACTCATTTCTCAAATTGGCGGTATTGTATTCTTCTGTCATGCAACACGCAGTATACTCTACTACCAAATAAAAACTACTGCCGTGAACTTTGTATTTGTTTATAATTGTAATGGTTACATATCGTGAAATTACCTATAATAATTTTAAGTAGATTTTAAAATTGCTTGTAGCAACACTGACACTTTCAATGACCATTCATTGTTACCAACGTAATAAAAAAGCGTTGCCGGCCTTTAGAAATGTGTTTTTTGAACGTCCCAATGACATCCCACGAGACAATCCTCAAATTCGAACGCCCGGAAAGAACGCGTAATTCGTACGATGCCTTTAGGTATACGTTCGCCTTAATTGACCTCAGCTATTTTAAGAAATAATAAAGTGCCAGTGTCAAGTCTAAATATACACTTTTGCCCTCAATTCTTTATCTACAAGCAGGCAGACCAGTCTCTTGTTAATTTACTTAACTGACTTTTGGACACGCAAAGTTTTGTTGTTTAGTTTAGTTCTTTTTTGAGCAGAAGGTTTCATAACTAAGGTTTAATAACTTCATCCCGATCATCCTATGCTTCTACGTATTGATAAAACTTTATAGATTACGCGCGCGTTGGTTCTTTTCCTATTACTTTTCTTTGATGGCAATTAGTTATAAATATTATGCCAGTGTCAAGTAAAATACAACAATATCCAATCTGTTGATATGTAATTACTCAGCTTGTGACGTTACTAATAACTACTACTGTTAATATCAAGTATTACATAATGGCGGCTATTCTACCAAAACCTTTTATGGACTTTTTCAGTCAACTTAAAAAGTTACGATACACGCGTTTATTTCATATCATTTCACTTATACGTCTTAATCGAACTATATTGTGTAATACGCCGCCACAATTAAAGGATATAACTGATAATAATATAAAATTATGAAAATGAAATAAAAACACAACTTCACTGATGTAAGTTGGCGGGAAAAGCCCTTCGTACCTTTCTTTTTTTGACAGCAATTAGTTAAAACTATTATGCCAATGTCAAGTCAAATACGATAACATCAAATCTCTTGAAAACTAGTTAGCTTATCACGTTACATCTTCATAAAATGGTGGCTATTCTACCAAAACCGTCATATCACTTCACTTATACGCCTTAATTGAACTATTTTGTATGGTCACCACAATTAAACATTATAACTTATAATAATATAGGATTATGAAAATGAAATAAAAACACGTCACTGATGTAATTTGGCGGGAAAAGTTCTTCCTACATCTTCCTCTTCTTCTTTTTGGCCATTAGTTATAACTATTATGCCAGTGTCAAGTAAAATTAAAACAAATAAATGGAAATGCATTTTTTTTTATCGCAAGGTAACGAAAGTGCGGTTCAACTGGTAGTAAGTGATCACCGACGCCCATAGACAATCACAACGTCGGAGGCGTCATAGATGCATTGCCGGCCTTTTTATTTCAGCTTGTTACGATACGTCTTGATAAAATGATGACCGTTCTATTAAAACTTGCATGGACTTGTGCAGTTAAGTAAAAAACATTTATTCTATTTCACTTATACTTACCTATATGCGTGTATTGTATAATACACCATAGAATTAAACAATATTACCGATAATAACATGAGGTTATAAAATTAATTAAAAACTCAACGTCACTGGTATAACATGGCGGGAAAAGTCCCTTTTCCTACGTTAAACTGACGTATTGTTAAAACCTTTTTTTTTAAATATAATCCCAAATAGTTTGATATTTACGAAACAAAATTATTTTATTCCATCTCAATCTCGATATATTAAAATTTCATAGAGTTAAATTTGTTTTCAGAGAGCTGGATTTTTCCAAAGATGGCGGTCATCCAGAAAAGTTTGTATAATTTAAGATTAAGTCCATACGTATGTATGTGTAGTTTTTATGACCATATGCTCATTATGGAAAAGAACTTTAATCTAAACTGTTACTAGCCATAAAAACATCAACACACACATTAATGGTGATTTATTGAGATGCGAATTTGGGTCCTATGTTAGGGCAACCCAATCGTTTATGGCGCGAGTATTAAAAAGTAAACAACATTGAGAAGTGCGGCACAAAATGGCTTCGTTTTAATGTAGTATTTATTAGGGTGTTCACACGTTTAAATTCAAATGAGGTTGATTTATTTTTGTTATGTAATGTAATCTTGTATATTATCAGTTATTTTTGTATTTTTATCTTCATTCATGGTGTAGTATAGGCAAAATGAATGATTGTAACTTTACTTTTATTATATTCATTATTGTATTTTTCTAATACTTTTAATATCTTTATTTTATTTTATTTTATTAGCCTTCCTTATTGATATTTTTTAAATTTATTTTTTTATTTTTCTGAATAGCACTATGGTTTTTCTAATTTTAATTGTAAAGTTAAAAAGTCAACAAGAAAATTCCCTCTGCATATTTTATAATAATTTTCACCTCTACTTCTAGAATGACTGGCTGTCTATCACCGTGCGATATAGTCGCTGTTTTCTGCCATGAACTGTGCAAATGTGGAACACCACCTTCGGTGTTTCCGCATGAATACGATGTAGGAAAACAGAACATTCAAGAATAAAGAGTATGCGTTCACAAAAGGCCGGCAACGCATCTGCTACGCGTCCAGCGTTGCAGATGTCTATGGGCAACGATGATCATTTACCGCCAGGCAATCCGCATGCTCGTTTGCCTACTCTGCTATCAAAATGTTTTGTGTGTTTTCAGGTGTTAAACTTGTGGCGAATAGTATGATTTTCGTCTGGCCACACTAGTTTTAAGTTGACAATACTTTTATATACTGTTTTTGTATACTGCAACGACATAACTGTAACTTAAATTGTTGTATTGTACTTGTTTTTGTGATCAATTTTATAAAAGTTATTTCCCCAATCTGGCCGTTTTATTGAACGAGTATTTATTACGAAGGTCACTCCTAACGACCACGACAAATGTTTGAAAGAAGAAGGTGAATCGATTTAATATGGTTGGGACAAAATCTCTCGCCAACGTGTATCATGGTAACACGGCGTCCAGTTTAGTTACCAATCATGGCAGAACATAATAAATAATTCACAAAGCCCGTACAGGCCGGCCGTAAAGCGCGCTCGTTATGGCCGCCATAAAAGACTCCGCGTAGTAACGTAAACACCATTACACGAACTTAACACACGTGATCACGATTTAAAAATGCAATATTAGTCTCACTTTTCTTTTCTTTGATGGCAATTTACTAACTAGTCAGCTTGTCACGTTACAGCTTGATAAAATGGTGGCTATTCTACCAAAACCTTCTATGGAATTTTTCAGACAATCACGATACACATATTTATTTCAGATCACTTCACTTATACGCCTTAAACGAACTATATTGTATAAAAATAAAATACGCCACCACAATTAAACCATATAAAGGACCATAACATAAGATTATGAAAATGAAATAAAAACACAACGGTCAGTCAGTAATATAAGTTGGCGGGAAATGTCCTTAGCCTCACCTGTACATTAGAAAAATTCCGAAAAGAATGTTTAATAAAAAAGCGTTGCTAGGCAACGCTTTCAATGACCTTCTTATATTGATATCCTTTTTTAAAATGTATATAACCAACTGCACAATTTTTACACTAATTATTTTATTATTTATAAAGTTAACTGTAGAAATTGTTCATACATACACTGATTATAAATAAGCGTTTTCATTGACAAATCAAAATAAACATTTAAAGTAAAAATTATCAAAAAAAGAATTAAAAAGTACTGTAGTGATACATTCATAAATGCATCACTATCACATTAAACCTTTAATATTTATTACATTTTTTTGATGTTCGTAACATTCAAATTGTCATAAAACAAAATGCATTACTTCGACTGACGTCTCTTAAATAGACATGTCACCCGTCCGGCACAAAACATTGAAATTTATAAAATGTAAAGTGTAAAGTGGTAACAAAGTATAAAATATTATATAAATGTACAATGAAACGCAGGAATAAATTAATAACGTTTTGAAGAAGCCCCCTAAAGATCCCGGGTGTCGCCATAACAACAACGGCAGTCACGCTACTTTCTACTTAAAAAACTCAAAGTACTGAGATAGTTGAAGAAGGTTGAAGTTTTTTAATCTCTCAGCTGCACAGTTACACTACCGTAGCACGCGCCACAAAAATAGATTCCATCCCCATACCATCTGATTTAGTCGCAGTTTCCGCATCCAACGGACAGCGCTCCGAATCGTCGGCGACTGCAGGACTTCCGATAGGCTCGATAGGAAAGATGTATCATCTGTCTGCGTACTGTATCGAAATTATTACGGAGAATTCTCTGAGGAGGTGTTTTATCTCCTCCCAGCCGCACAGTTCCACCATCGCACCACGCACCACAAAAATAAGTTTCATCGCCATTACCTGGATGGCTGGCCGTCAACCACCGTCCGATTTAGTCGCAGTTTTCTGCCACGAACTGTGGAAATATGGAACAATTTACCACCTGCGGTGTTCCTACTCGATTATGACATCGAGGTATTGAATAAAGCAGCGTATGTGTTTGTTAAAGGCCGGCAATGTTTGACCGAGCCGACAATGGACCACACTTACACTACAATACCTTGCTCCCCTCCATGCTGGTCCATCTGAGGGACGCCTGACTCCCGCGAGGAGAGGGGGCCAGCGACAGACGCAACGTGGGAATAGGTTCAGCTATATCTCGACGACGCGAAGTCGTTAAAGGACGCCCGAATACCCCTGGGAACAGCGGCATCTAGGACCGCGGGGGGGGGGATCGTCCCTTTCAGTTGCTGCGCAATAGGGTGCATCCCCGTGGCTCGATCCCACTTCCCTGTGGGTATGGATGTCCCCAGTATGTATGTAAAGGCCGGCAATACATATGGTGCGGATATTTATGGACGGCGGTAATCGCTTACCAGCACGTGACCCGCATGCTCGTTTGCCTACTCTGCTATAAAAAAAAGAAACGGTTTACCACCTGCGGTGTTCCCTGGTAAATATGACATATTGAATGCCTTCAAGAGACAAGCGTGTGTTCACAAAAGCCCGGCAACAGCAACGCAACTAAGGTAGCAGCGTATCGGATGTCTAAGGGTGGCGGTGATCATTTACCACCAAGTGACCCGCAAGTTCAGGTCTTCGTTAACCGACGCTGTCGACAAATTCTCGGAATCATCTGGCCCGAGACAATGTCCAACGAATGCCTACTGGATCTTTCTCACGAACCGCCGATTGGACTTCAAATCTTGCGCCGCAAGTGGACTTGGATAGGCCATACTCTCCGAAGGAACCCTGATCACATTCCCAGACAGGCGCTGGAATGGAGTTCTCAAGGGAAAAGGAAGTGAGGCCGACCCAAACACACCTGGAAGCGCTCCGTAGCGGCCGAGACGAAATCTATCGGGTTGACGTAGCCTGAAGTGAAGCGTGTCGCTCAAGAACGATTCCAATGGAAAAGCCCTCTGCCCCATCTCGGGGGCGAGTTACTTTGTCTGATCTTTTATAAAAAAAAGAAAGGAACAATCTCCAGGTTCATATACGGACGCTCGGTCGATATACCACACATACATATTAATTCTCTTCACCTCCACGCTTCGTGACATCAAGCACGTACCAGTTGTTTTACTACCGCATCGAGGACTTCTTCTCGTGCGTTTTATCTGTGCTTAGGATGACCATGAATACACCATTGCCGGGAATTCTTTTATATTTTTACTAGTTGACCGTGTTACTTCCAGTATAGAATAATAATAATATATCTTTATTTTCAAAATGTTTACATATGTTACAGGACACTAGATCCCACACTAGGATTCCCCGTGTTGTGGGAAACTAGGCTCTTCCCTTCGTAAATAATACGTACATAAATGTTATAATATAAATATCAAACAGCAGATCAAAAAAAAGATTAAACAGTAGTGATAATAAAATAATAAAAACAACAAATACTAAGCTAGCTACTAAGCAACCTTACTAAGATGGGCAGCATCGTTTATCTTTAGTTTTTTTATAAGTCTAAACTTTTGGTGTTTGATTAGAGATACGATTACCAGATTACGAGTTATGTATAATAATCAGTATAGCGCTTAACAGCGATATAAGTTAGTAACTGCATAAGAAATCATACCTTCGAAGACACCAAAATATGTAAACAATAGAAATATGAAAAAACAAGATTTTAATTCTGTTCAAATTCAATATTGTTGTGTAACACATATGAAAAATCATTTTTTTTATAAAACGATTGAAACCTCAATTTGAAATCTCAAATTACTGGTCATGCAAGCCATTACAACTTTTAAAAATAAATTGACAAGACAATGCGTAACAAGAACAGTTAATAGACGATAGGTGCGCGCGGAAAAGGGACAGGACGATGAAAGACTACACATTGCTGGAACATTTTCGAATTTCAGGATTGCTAGAATTTTCGATCGTTTTACCTATATAAAGGTGCGACGGTGCGTCGAAGAGAGGTTTTAAAGTTTAATACGGAGGAAGATCGGAGGAAAATAGTAGAAGAGACGAACTGGAATTAAAGTAAAGTGAAAAAATGAAATGGCAGATTTTATTTTTTTACTTTACTTTACTTTAATACCCGAACAATATTTAAAAAAAAGTAAACTAACGCTCTCATATTACTAGGACTTCTTGTCTTTCACTCCAACTTAGCTAAAAATGCTTACTATTAACTTCGAATGTTTCATAAGAGTTTTATTCTCACGAGGGCGAAAAGCGACCAATGACGAGCCGTTTCGCTGCGATGAATGGCAGCGGATGGAGCTCTGTGGTCTCTGCCAACCCCTGCGGGGGATAGGCGTGAATATATATATATATGAATATACATAAGAGTTTTAGTAATTTCAAAGCATGTTTTCTATTAAAAAGAAGACTAGCAATGTTTTTAATATTACTAGAATTCTAATGAACGTTACGAACTCATGATTTCAGATCGTACGCTAAATGAGTCTTCTTTTCTTCTTCTAAGAGTGCCTCTCCGACTTGCGAAGGTTGGCAGCCAATTCAGCACAACTTTCGTCCTCCTTTGCGAGGTGCAGCAGTTCTGGAGCACTCGGTATCTCGGTCCACTCCCTGATATTACGTAGCCAAGACTTTCTTTTTGGACCAACTTGTCTTTTGCCCGCGATTTTTTCATCACGATCAGTTGCAGCAATTTGTACCTGTCATCTCTCATGATATGACCCAGGTAAGCAACTTTTCTACCTTTGACGGTCTGCAAATGTTCACGTTTTTGCTTGACTTGTTTGAGAACCTCGTCATTGGCCACCCTTTGAGTCCAGCTAATAGCATCCGTCTATATGCCCACATTTCGAACGCTTCTATACGTTTTCTGAGGTCTTCCTTTAAAATATATTATTCATGTAGGTACACTCTAGCCATATGACCTCTGTCTAAGATCAAGTGTGTTCGCCGTACACCTTGTACGTGACAAATAGACGGGACCCCATTAGAATGCATTTAAACATACAATTCTAATCTCAGATCTGTTTTGCACATAAATAAAACAGTAGGTCATTTGTCGGACGGTGTGTTGGGAATAATGTTCGAGAAATGCTTTAATAAATTATTTCATAGACAAGTAACGGCTCTGATAGGTGTCGGTCGGGAAATACGAGAAACTTGCCGATTGGAATATTAAATATATTTTTTATTGATTGCCAAATAGAAGTGTGAAACTGTTCTGAATATTAAGAGGTTGAGTCGTTGCTCTGTGAATACATGATAGCACTCACGTGAAGTATGGTTTTCTTTTATTATATTTTCTTCTAGACCTAGTGGCAAGTGATCACTGCCGCCAACAGACATCTGCAACGTCAGCGGCGTCTCAAATGCGTTGCCGACTCTTTCTGAACACATACGTATATATTCTACTAGGTTTACTTCTCTTACAATTATTACAATATTTTAAAAAGTGAACAATAAAGAGATTCTCGGACGAGAAAATTATTTATTTATATATTTAAAACAGATTCCTGCTTACAGCTGTATTTTCTTTTAGTCTCAAACTATGTATAAAGTTCCAAGTATTTAATTAATATAGAATATCAATTAAAATAAATTGCAAAATTTGACAATAAAGCGAATTAATAAGGCATTGTTATCATAGTTATAGGCTTCATTCAGATTTTTAAATTATTGGGAAGTTATGTGAACAAGTTTTACTTAGCTAAGATCCGCGACAAGCAAAACAATAACAGAAAATTAATGTTGTGTGTTTTCCTGCTGGATGAAGTGGATTTATTTAGAATTTAAACCAAAAACTTACCGAAAATCGGCCATCAACTCTCCACGCACCAAGCACTATACACAACACCAAACACACACTACCACTTTTCCACCTTGTAAACGACACGTGTTTCGCCCCAACACGTGGCATCTTCAGGTATAGTAGACTCTACGGAAGACAACCGAAACGTGTTGTGTATAGTGGTTGGTGGGTGGAGAGTTGATGGCCGATTTTCGATAAGTTTTTGGTTCACACTTCATCCAGCAGGAAAACACACATTATTAATTTTCTGTTATTGTTTTGCTTGTCGCGAATCTTAGCTAAGTAAAACTTGTTCACATAGTGATGAATTTCCGCAAAGTAACGTCTGACTCCATTAATAATTGGGAAGTTAGTTTAAAATCTGTTGTGAAATTTTATCAAACAGAGATAGATATAGACAAGACGAAAAGCGATTTAATAGAAACGTTTTAAAAATTATATAAGTGACAAATCTTTTTTTGTCAAAAGTAAAAAAAAACAAACAAACAAAAAGAGGTTTCACTCAATTTTTCAATTATAGCATCCTCTGATGAAAAGTAAATATTGGTCGCCTATGAGTGACTGCTAAAGGATTATCGTAAAGAAAACGTAAACAACTCTTTTTAATTATTTTTTTATGCCATAGAAAGGCAAGTGTACCGACCGTCACGGGATCGGCCTCCCCCGGGTACTATAGCGCCTCGCCTCAGCATGTGGGGCTCTGCTGGGGCTAATCCTCATCCTCCCTAGTGGCTCGTGGGATTCACTTTGCCGAATCTTGTTATATGTAATTCGTTAAAAAATTACGGCGACGTGGTTCGCTACCCGTCACGTCTTGATTCCCACGAGGGCGAGAAGCGACGAACGGAGAGCCGTTTAGCTACGATGAATGTGAGAGGAAGGATGGATGAAAGGCTGAGTGTGAAGAAAGCAAGGAAGGTGTGTCGGGATCGTAGCCGGTGGAGGTCTGTGGTCTCTGCCTAACCCTACAGGGAGACAGGTGTGACTATATGTGTGTAAAAAGGCAAACGAGCAAACTTGTCGCCTGATAGGAAGCAACCAACGCCGCCCATAGACATTTACAGCACCATAGACATTGCAGAAGCATAGCTTGCTTTTGAGAAATATGTAAGCTCGTATGTGAAGGTTCTAATGTCGTATTTATTACTTGTTTTGATGATGCAACTCGAAAATAAACATGAAAGATATCGCATTGCGTAATCCACGAAACATTTGAAGGTTCTCCTACGTTGGTTCACCATTCAATTCCATTTGGAGTGGCGTGTCGAATTGTTAAGTAGGCGCTTGTATGTTTAGTGTATTAAAGTTTTTGTGGCATTCACCTGACGCCTCATTAGGTTTTATTAATTGATATTTTTTACGAAAGGGTTTGCTTACGTAACAATAGTATATGGATATTGAATATAGATGTCGCTACCGCTACACGTGGATTTTGTTTATATCGCGGTGTCGTGATTGTGTTGATTTGATGTATGTGTATGTAGCGGACTCCACAATTTAGTGTAAACATAATTAACTAGAATAGTTATACTAATATTTCATATACTAATATACTAAAGTCAGATAGTACACATATTATGATCGTTTGTTGTAGATTACTTGTGAAATTATAATTTAATATTAATATAATTGTAATAACAATTATTAACTGTTGGTGGATGTGAGTGCTAATTTATTTAACATGCAACCTGAACCACATCGCATTCACAACTAGCACACCTCAGAGGCCTCCACGTGATTAAGACTCAATAAAATTAATTGGCACCCAGGAAACAGATTTTTATTGTGTCCTTGCATAGACATATTTGGGAATATACACGGGTTACACAAATGAACAAGTGGGTAAATTGGATTTGAAAACCAAGGCATTACAGCCGCGGGTGGGCCTTAGCCTGGTTCAGTAAATTTTTCCAGTCGGATCTTAGTTTGGCTTTTTCTCTCCAGCTCCTCACACCGATTGCCTTTAAGACGTCCTCGACTCCATATAGTCATCTGAGTTCACGCCTTCCGCGGCGTGTACGACCATCTGGTTTGTTGTCGAGTAGGCGTTTGGGTACTCTAGCGTCGTCCATCCCTATTACAAGCGCAATAAGTAATTATTAATGGATTATTAATGGAGTCAGGCGTTACTTTGCAGGAATCCATCACTATATAGACAGTCAAAAGTTTTACTTAACTAAGATCCGCGACAAGCAAAACAATAACAGAAAATTAACAATGTGTGTTTTTCCGTTGGGTTTAGTGGATTTATTTGGAACTTAAACCAAAAACTTACCGAAAATCGGCCATCAACTCTCCACCCACCAACCACTATACACAACACCAAACACACATTATCACTTTTCCATCTTGTAAATGACACGTGTTTCGCCCCAACACGAGGCATCTTCAGGTATAGTAGACTCTACGGAAGACAACCGAAAAGTGAAAGCAATAAGTAATTACAATCACCCATGGAATACCCATGAGCTGTAGTAGAGGCAAACCAGATGTGTCGTCGTGACTTAGCGTAAGGACGTAAGAAATGTGAGGGAAAAAGGAAATAATGAGAGGGGAAGAAGGAAATAAAAGGAGAAAGAATTGGGCCTATGAATACCTGCATTCAACACACAAAAGAATGCTTTAAATTAAATTATCTATCCCCAGTCTGGAATGAGTGATCCTTTCTTGTCAGTGGGTGTCTTAAAGATACGCAAAACGCGGAGATTATGCGAAATAGCTAATAAATACTTTGAAAGAAACAACAGTGTACTAAAGTTTGATTAAAATAAACTATTGATTCACACTCTCCCTATATACATATCTTGTTAAATATAATATACATACATATTTTGTTTAAATTTTCAATCGTTAATAAAATACTTTTTATTCATCCACTCAAGTTCAAATGTAATTCATTTCTTAAACTCGTAATGGATTACACTTGTTAATTTAAATTATTATATATATATACATATATATATAATCAATTCCTACTTTTTTTCGGACGGTATTTATTCCTAAATTTATATCCTGCTAAATATGTTAAATACGAGAATTGTTTTCTCCCATATAAAACTAATAAATAATAATTAATAAATGAATATTTTAAATTATATATATATATATATATATATATATATATATATATATATATATATATATAGCAGATGGAGATCTGTGGGTTCTGACTACCCCTATGGGAGACAGGGGTGATTCAGTATCTAAGTACGTGGTATCATATGTATGTTTTTATTCTTTTTATTTTATCAACAATATAGATATAAAAATAACACACATTTATTATAAATTTTGATGACCATGGGAAAATAGAACACCGACCAACGGATCAAAAATGTTTACCTACAAAAAAATTGTTTTCGTTTGTCGATATTTTGTAATGGCATAGCAAATCAAGGTCGTATACTGAATTGCTTGCTAGCAATACACAATGTAAGCACTATAAAGTGCCATCTCAAGGCTCAAGATTAGGGACGCCAACTATAATTTTCTATATCATGGGATAAAGTGCCTTACGTCACCGTACCCTATCTTGCGCCACCTCCTGCCAGATGCAGATTTGAAGGTTGCACAAATCATCCTACACCATGTCTCTCCAGCGGTACTTGGAGCGCCCCACTGGAAGTAATCCACTTGGGCGACCCACATACGTTCTCTTGACTGCGCGATCCTCCTCCATCCTCTCAAAGTGTCTGTGATGTTGGTTGGATGGACAACTCAATTTAATTAGTTGGTCAAAGATGCTCGATTTCGGCAATTTTCGATTTCGCCAACTGCCATCATCTCTTTTGGTTGGGCCCAAGATCTTTCGTAGGATTTTTCGGTCTGCGACTAGGAGTTTCATCTCTTGCTATAGCGATTGTGTCCAAGCTTCACAGCCATACTTACCATTAATAGCATTATAAATTCAGAGTTTCGTCTTTCTACTTCACGCACATCCTTTGGCCACCCAGGTCACCGGATCTCATCCTTATAGACTTTTTTATCTGGAGTTACCTCAAAGGTGACTGCATCCTAATGTCACTATTTCAGCAAGTGGCACAGAATACTGTGGGTAGATTCCAAGAGTGCGTTCGACGTGGTTGTCAACATTTAGAAGAAATCATTTAAAAAAATAAATCTGCACTTCTTTATATAACTTATTAAACTTTATGAAAAGCCTTTGTAGTTTTTTATTATTTATGTTTAAACCTTTACCTTTTACTTTTTGAAATCAATTTACTTTATATTTCTGGACAAAAACAGGCAACCCTATTCAAGGCAGATGTTTTTAAGCAACTCTGTACAAAACTTTGTATTCCGGCCCACGCGTTGGCAATGTATGTATAATTCTTATTGTATCTTCATCAGGGGAAAACCCGCGTAGGTGTGATTCGTTACATGAAAATCAAAAGAAGACACATCCCTCCCCTCTTTATTGTGGCAAAACTCGGTGTGTTAAGGGGGTATAGATCGGTAGAGGAAGGTCTATTTATAATGGCGATTGGTTATATTTGCTCTTGTCCAACATGGTGCAATTGGGTGAAAGTACGTCTTGTACTTGTGTTTGCGGTTCTCGATAAGATTTCCAGCGTATTTTTTCGTTTAAATTATCCTGTGTAACACATTTAACATATGTATGTATTTATTTATAAATACTGTAGTATCTTTTATGTATTCGTTTATTATTTACTGTTAACCTATATTTTTATGTATATTGTAGCGTGCCAGCCGTACTGCTTACGGGAACACCCGGGATCTTTAGGGGGCTTCTTCAAATAAAATTCTTCCAAATGATATTAATTTATTCTTGCGTTTCATTGTACATTTATATCTTATTTATATTATACTTTATCACACTTTTCACTTTACATTTTATACTATATTATAATTTCAATGTTTTGTGCCGGACGAGTGACATATAAATTTAAAAGACCGCCAGTCGAACTAATACATTTTGTTTTTATAACAATTTATTTCTTTTTCATTTTTAATTTGATTATTACGAATATATAAAAAGTAATATAATATAAAAGGTTTTAATGCATTAGTGAATCATTTATGAATGTATCATTACGGTATATATGTTTATGTATATATTTGCTTATATATTTATATATTTCCTTATTTATTTATTTTTTTCTTGTCTATCATTGTACATCATCATAACGATAATGTATCATCAACCTACATCAAATTATAGTTTTAAAATTTTGTTCATCCTAGGGTTGTAAGAAATCGCTATTAACGATAAGACCGCCATTTGTACAATAAAGAATATATTTATCTATTTAAATATTTATAATTTCTGCATCACCTTCAAAACAATTTTCTCAGTTTCGCCCACAAATTGACCAGTAGAGAATGCCCAGTGGCATTAACTCCGCCTCTTGCGCATTTTGTGCAAAAACTATTAATAAAAAATTATTCTATATGCTTATATAACAACTATTTTCATACACAAATAAACTATGCACAAACACTATTTGACCCGAGTGTGCTGTGTATTTGTGTATTAAAATATTTGTTATCGCTTTTTCACGTCGGACACACTGTATCCGACGTGAAAAACTGATGCGCATCACTGATGGGCATGGGCCTCCCTATTTCTGGGGGAATGGACATTAACCCACCATGTTTATCCAAGGCAGATTGACAGAACACCCAGACTCGGAATAATAACCTTTAGGTCTTATTTATTTTTTCCCGATGTGGGAACTCGCGAGCATTGACTCCTAAAGCTGTAGCTTCGCCACTAAGCCAATTAGGTGATAGATTACACTCTAAAATTAATAATACTGCTTCACCAATTACCGACTGGTTGGAATGGTTATTGTCTGTGGAGTATTTTACCACCAGAGGTTGACTCGTGCTGAGGCGAGACGCGTATCGTGTACGTTGTCGAAAAGTGGTGCTGTGTGTACAGTGAAATCGAAAAGTAAGATATTATTTTTAGAAATTTTAATTTAAGCAAATTTAAAAATACAATATTGTTTTTTCACTTTCTTTCACGGATCGAAGTTACTTATTACTTATTGTGCTTAGGTATCGATAAATAAGTTACTTATTTATCGAAACCTAAGCACAATTCAAAAAGAATAAATGTAAAGAAACCATTTTAGAAATAAATAGAAATACCTCTTTATTCGCAGTGCCATAGGCAGTGCAGAAGCATTGTCGGCTTTTAAGGAAAGTCAGAAAGCAGGCCTTTTGTTGCTAGGCAGCGCTTTCTTATTCAACATTCCTTTCGGAATTTGGCTGGTCTATATTATTGATTCTTCGTCTCAATTACCCAACGATAAATGCGTAAAATGTATATTTATTTCAAGTAATGTTGTTGACATTAAAACAACATGGCGTCGCTGGAAGATCGCCTTGACCCGGGCCCCTCTTGTTTGTCTGTGGCGTGTCTGA
Organism: Baronia brevicornis; assembly: GCA_031353405.1. NCBI lineage: Eukaryota > Metazoa > Arthropoda > Insecta > Lepidoptera > Papilionidae > Baronia > Baronia brevicornis. The sequence goes on from JASFAT010001306.1 coordinate 348,642, forward strand.
CCTTAAGCCATAAGGTTGTCTTCTCGTTACTAATTAGCTGTAACTTTTTTATGCAACTTTTTTTGATAGCACCTTGTATTAGCACTAAAATTTAATAAATTTAATATCGTCGATTTTAATCAATAGTTTTTAAGCATTGCAGAATACAATGAAGCCACAAGCAAGGCCGGATTGAGGAGAGAAATGGTTCTGTTAATCAATATTATTTGTTTTTATTATTTTTAAGTTATAACGATGTATTCATATCGTCAATAGCCTACTATAGCATAGGCCTCCCTTAAGATGCGCCACTCGTCACTGGCAGTCGCTCTGCGCAGATCGTCGTACCATTTATCCGGGGGACGTCCCTGTTCTAGCGTCTGTATTTAATAATACTAATTAAAATCGTTTTATTTTCATTATATGTCGTGTTTTTTTAAATCTGCAAGAAAAAAATATTATGGTTTAGATTTAAATAGTGTTATGCATATATTCATCACATCACAATCTACCTGCAATACATCTAGTTTTATAACACATGAAGTCCTACCGACTGGCTGACTCGACGACCGATTGGCTCAGTGGGGGGGCCCTCCGCCCGCGGAGTCAATGGTCGCTTTTTATATATTCACGCAATTTTATATATTCACGCCTATCCCCCGCAGGGGTTGGCAGAGACCACAGAGCTCCATCCGCTGCCATTCATCGCAGCGAAACGGCTCGTCATTGGTCGCTTTTCGCCCTCGTGAGAATCAAGACGTGACGGGTGGCGAACCACGTCGCCGTCATTTTTCGACAAATTAGGTATATTAAATTCGTCTTAGTGAATCCCACGAGCCGCAAGGGAGGATGGAGGTCAGCCCCAGCAGAGCCCTGCATGCTGAGGTAAGGCACCATAGTCCCCGGGGGAGCCCGACCCCGGGACGATCGGCACGCTTTCGACTAGGCTCGCCTCTAGCCACGCATCCATTGGCACGGCAGACCGTGGATTGGCGGAGAGGAAGGGAAAGGATAGAGAATTAAGGATGGGCGGGAAAGGAAATGCAGACTGGGGGGTTACCAGACTCAGAATAAACATTTATAAATCTATATAAATATTTATTCCGATGCGGGAATCGAACCCGCGACCATTGACTCTGCGGGCGGAGGGCCCCGCCACTGAGCCAATCGGTCGGTCTATATATATATATATATATATATATATATATATATATATACGAATATAATCAGTTGTACCTCTAAAGAAAAATAGAAGAGTCCAATTTAACGACGCATTCCTTGCATTTTATTGTATTGTTAATAAGGCATTTGAATACGTCTGGCTGGCTCTTCTTATTTTTTAAGGCAAAGAATTCCACGTCATAAAGCCGAGGCATGTATCAAAGTGTCAGATGTGAAAGGATAAAGTGTAACATCCAATACATCAAAATGTTGCCTGTTTTCGATGTATTTATTTTGATTAATGTATGCCTCTACCGATTATAAAAGTTATTTTAGAGTTATATATTTTATAAAATGATGGTGTCCGGTGATAGACGTAGGTTATTGGTCGAATAATCAGTAATGCGTTTACTGATAAATTGCTTAGGCGAAATAATTTTTAAAAAATTAAACCCCCACTCCTCTTCTTCATAAAAATTATTTGTTTATATCCTTTGTAGTTTTATTTATTATATTATGTTTAAAAACCTTGTGTTCTGAGACCGGAAACATTGAATAGGGGATACAATGTTTATTATGTATTGTTGAAATGTGTGACGTTTTTGTTACAGATATTTGAAAAATCAGCGCCAATACATTTTTCAAAATTGACATCGTCTGATGATTATTATGATTTTAAACTTGTAAACAACATTAAATGTTATGATAATGGAATAAAGTAAAAGGCTTTTTAATAGTTATTTTAACTCGACCTGTGTCTGTTCAAATCATACAATTGATTTGACAATGTATTTTTTCTCGCTCTGGTAAGCCATCAACGTCTGCAACTGAAGTTAACATCGCAAAAGTAAAGAAAACAGTGACTGAAAATCCTCATACAGCTTTGAGAAAGATAGCCGCCGAAAAAAGGCCAGATTTGTGGAAAGAAAATTCTTGGATTTTGCACCACAGTAATGCGCCTTCGCACAAGGCCATCATTGTGAACGAGTTTTTGACCACCACTATATTCACCAGATATGTCTCCAGCCGACTGCTTTCTTCTTCCTAAACTCAAATTACCACTTCGTTGCACCCGTTTTCAATCGGTAGAAGACATAAAGCAGAGGAACTGAACTCAGTTCCGGAAACAGCGTTTAAAAAATGTGTTTGATGATTTGATTATTCGTTGGCGTGTCTTTCGTCTCTGAAGGAGCATACTTTGAAGGTGATAAAATAAATTTGGATGAATAACAAACAGTTTGTGTATTATTGATCTTGAGCCGGTACTTTCTTGACAGAGTGTATATGCTATATCATCTGTTTTGCTTATTCATACGCATTAAGTAATTATTATGATTGTCATTTTGCTCTTTTAATTTTAATTGCATTAAGATCATTTTCTTTTTCCCATTTATGTGTAGTTTAATTTTTTGTTGTTTCCTTTTTTATCTCTCTAATACGCTCATGAAAGTTACCACGGTGCGAGTTTTTTTTTTCTTTTTATATATTTCTTTATTCAATTCAATTTAATTCTTTGTTTATGGCAACTATCAGTGAATTCGGCCAGTGTCAAGTCTATTTCTTTATTTTTTATTTGATTGTGTGACTTCCATGATTGACTTGACACTGACAGAACTCACTGATAGTTGCCATAAACAAAGAATTGAATTGTCAAACAGCGAGAACTTAGTCGCGCTATATTTTTTATTTGTTAGATATTTGGATTTTAATTTTAACTGACAACACCACACGGGACGGGGAAACATCGAAGGTATGTTTAATCGCCGACTTATTTATGCGTTTTATGACATTGTTTTTGCATTTATTATTGCATACACCAACGCATTACACATTGATATGCCATTCCTAGGAAGTGTTACTCATTATGTGAATAAATCTGCTATTTATAAACGATCACGGCGAGCACGTGTAGTGCCACGCTAGTTTTACATTCATTAGGTACTTCTACTTTACACTGAACAAGTTTTTGTCCACTAACTACCTCTTCGACATCATATCGACGCAAAAAAGCGAAAACGCTATAAACGACACTAATGTCAAAATTCTTTTTCTTTTCTTTGAGGGCAATTACTTATAACTATTATGACAGTGTCAAGTAAAATACAATAATATTATATCTCTTAAAATGTAACAAGTCAGCTTTTCACGTTACGTCTTGATAAAGTGATGGCTATTCTACCAAAACCTTCTATGGAAGGCACGATACACGCATTTATTTTATATCACTTCACTTATACACCTTAATCGAAGTATATTATTTAATCCGCCACCACGATTAAATAATATACCTGATAATAATATAAGATTATGAAAATGAAATAGCAACACAACGCCACTAATGTAAATTGACGGGAAAAATCAATGTTTAGTCTTAAAAAATAATGAGTTATTTTTTAACTTCTTACAAGAAATCTGCCAGTACTCCTAGTGAATTGGAATATTGTAAGTGTTGTAGTGAAAAAATAAAGATAAAAGGATACAAATGTAATATAGCACTTTTCCCGCCAACTTACATGAACACTTATACAATGATATAATATATATGTTAAGTTATTATTTCATTTTTATTACCTCATATTATAATGAGTTATGAAATTTTATTCTAGCTTATTACTTAATATAATTTGATTAAGGCGTCGAAGTGAAGTGAAATGAAATAAATGCGTGTATCTTAATGTAGCAAAAGCCCATGTATTGGTAGATCAGTCACCATTTTATCAAGACGTATCATGAAAAGCTGAATTTACATATCAAGATACTTGAAATTATTTTACTTGAAACGGGCATAATAATTATAGGCAATTGCCAACAATAAAAAAAAGAAATATCCGCCATTTTATCGTTGAACAAACCGTACTTACGTACACATATAACCTTATGTTGAAGATAATACGGGTAGGTGTGGCGTTTTTACAGTGGAAGTTAATTTTTATTTCATGAGCGCAAATTGCATGTTATTACGCAGCCTTACATTGAATGGGTCACCTTGAGCCTTCAGCGAGTGCCGCCGACGGGGCTAGACGGCACGTCGCTTATGTAACCTATGCATGCATGTACATATCTTCGCGGAGATTCGACTAAACACTATTTTCGTAATAGTTATGTAATTTCTCGATCATAATGTGTATCCTAAAAAAGGATATAGATAATAATAAAGTATTGATACTATAATTATTTCTCAAAAATAATCGTGCTAAATTATAGAATCGATGCTAAATTATAATATCTTCGCGGAGATCCGACTAAACACTATTTTCGTAATAATTATATAATTTCTCGATCATAATGTGTATCCTAAAAAAGGATATAGATAATAATAAAGTATTAATACGATAATTAGTTCTCAAAAATAGTCGTGCTAAATTATAGAATCGATGCTAAATTATAATATCTTCGCGGAGATCCGACTAAACACTATTTTCGTAATAGTTATGTAATTTCTCGATCATAATGTATATCCTAAAAAAGGATATAGATAATAATAAAGTATTGATACGATAATTAGTTCTCAAAAATAGTCGTGCTAAATTATAGAATCGATGCTAAATTATAATATCTTCGCGGATCTCCGCTAAACACTATTTTCCTAATAGTTATGTAATTTTTAGATCATAATGCGTATTCTGAAGAATATAGATAGCTAATAATAAAATAAAGATACGATCCACAGTCAGTTCTCGAAAACAGTCGTGCGAAATTATACTAGAATCGATGCTAAATTATAATATCTTCGCGGATCTCCGCTAAACACTATTTTCCTAATAGTTATGTAATTTTTAGATCATAATGCGTATTCTGAAGAATATAGATAGCTAATAACAAAGTATAGATACGATCCACAGTCAGTTCTCGAAAACAGTCGTGCGAAATTATACTACAATCGATGCTAAATTATAATATCTTCGCGGAGATCCGACTAAAAACCTATTTATAATAGTTATGTAAATTTTCGATTATAATGTGTATCTTAAAGGATATAGATATTAATAAAGTATAGATACGATAGTCAGTTCTCGAAAGCTGTCGTGCTAAATTGATACTAGAATCGATCCATTATCACCGTTCGGCAAATTGTTGCTAATAAGCCTAATATTGTGGTAGTGGATCGAACTACACGCGAAGCTATGATAGTGAATATTAGTGTTCCATATGACGAGAATCTCGTAAAAGCGGAAAAAGAAAAACAAATAATGACCACGCGCGTGAGATTTCCGCCATATGTCATGTTGTTTCTACTGTCATTGTACCCGTAGTAGTCTCCATGAAAAGGCTTATTAGTGAAAATTTGGACGCCAATTTGTCCAAGTTAGGTTTAGGTAAGTGGGTTAAATTCGATATTAAAAAAACAGCTATGCAGCACGGCTAGGATCGTGAGAAGATTCCGTACCCTGGATGCCTAAATCCTTCGTTGTCTTGGTTTATCCTGCCACGAAAGATTAGAACCCTATTTATAATATTATTTTTATAGTATTTTTTATATTAATAATATTGTTTTTTTTAACAGCCCATATATGTCCCACTGCTGAGCAAAAGCCTCTCCTTTTCTGGAGGAACGGACATTAACCCACCACGCTTGTCCAATACGGATTAGCGGGTTACCAAACTCGGAAGAAGTATTTGTAATCCATACATATATTTATTCCGATGCGGGGATCGAACCCGCGACCATGACACCGCGGGCGGAGGGCCCCGCCACTGAGCCAAATGGTCGTCGGCACTTAATTATAACTACAATATTATGGCAGAGTCAAGTAAAATATAAATGAAATCTCTTGATATTTCAATATAATAATAAAATCAAATCTCTTGAAATGGTGGCTATTCTACCAAAACGTTCTATGGATTTTTTTCAGTCAACTTAATAACTCAATATAAAGTGGTGTTAGAATACGATAATATTGTTAGAATTGTATAAATAAAGAATTATAGATATATAATATGTTACAGATGGCACTAATCTAAAGATTCAGCTATCTTTGTATCATTGTAAACGCTTGTAAAAATGTGAACATTAAAGTTATCATCAAGGCATTACAGCCACGGATAGGCCGTAGCCTGGTTCAGTAAATTTTTCCAATCGGATCTTATTTTGGCTTTTTCTCTCCAGCTATTCACACCAATTGCCTTTACGTCAAAAAATTAAAAACTGGTTAGTAGATGCGTTCACAATGTAACGTCGTTGATTCTTTTATAATATAAATCGTGGCAAGTAACACGAGATACCACGGACCTCAAAAAAAATATATTATACACAATATGTAAATTAAAAATTTAAGTACCTAAATTAATTATAAACTATTATTAATTATATAATAGTAAATAAATGACAAATTAAAATATAAAGTTTTTAGTAATCCAAACATGACATTGACTTATGTGTGCTTTATTATCTGTGGACAGTTCGCCGCGACCTCGCGTACAATGTCAAACGATTCCACGAAACAAAACATTGTGGGTCATGGTATATTAATATAATTATTCCATTATATTTATAATTTTATATAATATATTTTTTTTATCTGAAATGATCTCATTTCAAAACTTGCTTCTTGATGTTAAAAAAATGCCGAAACATATATACATATATGTGGATATACAATATATGTTTACACACAAAAATATTGTACTTACTATATATACAGTCTTGGCCAAAAGTATTTTCCCCCATTCTCACTCTATATATAAAATGATCTATATACTCCAAGATCTGTATTATCCTCTCTGCCTAACCAGCTAATTCCACAGGACTCAGCTTAGGCTAAGCTAGGTTAGGCTTAGCTTTTGGACAGTTGTGATCTCTTACGGCACTCCAGTCCTTTATAGGGTTGGTGCCATTCTAACACTGGATACTATATATATATATATATATATATATATATATATATATATATATATATATATATATATATATATATATATATATATATATATATATATATATATATATATATATTAGGTGTACAAATAAGTTTCCGCGGTTTATCAAAAGATGGCCTCATCAGAAGGTTATGGAGAAATTGTCAGATGTAAAACGTAATATCCCAAGTTTAGTCATCTGGCAACACCATAACCTTAAAGTACTAGTGATTCCGTATCAGCATCACGTAATTTTTTTCGTGCAAAAATGTCAAGTTTTATTCCGAATAAGCATCATTTGCGGGAACTTTTGATTTACTTCTTTAATGTGAAAAAATCTGCAGCTGAGGCGCATCGATTGCTTCTAGAAGCATATGGTGAAGCTGCTTTAAGTGAGAGAAGTTGTCAGGAATGGTTTCAAAAGTTTAAGAACGGTGAGTTTGACGTTAAAGACAAAGAACGCAGTGGAAGGCCGAAAGTGTACGAAGACATGGAATTAGAAGTACTATTGGAGGAAGATTCGTCCCAAACGCAAAAAGAACTTGCACTTACTCTACAAGTGACTCAACAAGCAATTTCACATCGTTTAAAATCGTTAGGAATGATTCAAAAACAAGGAAATTGGGTTCCATATGAACTAAAGCCGAGAGACGTTGAACGCCGATTATGCATGAGTGAAATGCTGCTTGCCAGGAATAAAAAAAAGAGTTTTTTGCATCGTATAGTCACTGGTGACGAAAAATGGATTCACTACGATAATCCAAAGAAGAGAAAGTCATGGGTTAAGCCCGGCGAACCATCAACATCGACAGCTAAGCCGAATATTCATGGAAAAAAACTCATGCTGTGTATTTGGTGGGATCAGCTTGGTGTCGTGTATTATGAATTGCTGAAACCAAGCGAAACCATTACTGGAGCTCTCTACCGAACACAATTGATGAGATTGAGTCGGGCACTTAAGGAAAAACGCGCCCATTACTACTCCAGACACGACAAAATTATTCTTTTACACGATAATGCTCGTCCACATGTTGCGGCGCCGGTAAAAACATACTTGGAAACACTCAACTGGGAAGTTTTACCCCACCCGCCGTATTCACCAGACTTAGCCCCTTCTGATTATCACCTGTTCCGGTCGATGGCACATGGTCTGTCTGAGCAGCGCTTCACATCATATGAAGACACCAAAAATTGGGTAGATTTGTGGATAGCGTCAAAAGATGAAGAGTTTTTTCGACGGGGTATCCGAATGTTGCCAGAAAGATGGGGAAAAGTAGTGGCAAATGATGGAAAATACTTTGAATAAAACGTAATGTACTTTTCCTTTACAATAAATTCCTAATTTTTTATAAAAAACTGCGGAAACTTATTTGTACACCTAATATATTTATATATATATATATATATATATATATATATATATATATATATATATATATATATATATATATATATATATATATATGTATATATATATATATATATATATATATATATATATATATATATATATATATATATATATATATATATATATACATATATATATATATATATATATATATATATATATATATATATATATATATATATACATTGTTACTTTATTATTCAGTTTAAAAATAAACCGGTAGGGTTGTCTTCATATTCAAATTAATCATGCTAAACAAAATGCAAATTTGATTTGAGATTTATGTCCATCTAACCAAATAGTAAATAAATTCTGCCTGACAGAACTAGTCACCCGTCTATATTGCATATGGTTGTCGCCTTTTTAAAATATACCAAAAATATAACTACCTACTGTAGAGCTGTGTGGTGTCTGGTATTAGAATGGTACCAACCCTATCAAGGATTGAGAATTAGCTGGTAAAGCAGAGAGGATAATGCAGATATTGGGGAAAACATGCATTTTCCTTAGTTCCGTTCCTTAATTCAGGCGGCGTCACGTCTTTGAAAATAATCCACCCACGTCAGCTAACTGTGTGGTTATATTTACACGGTGCCTCGAAGACATTGCTTAATAAGTCCTCATCGTCATTCATCATCAGAGAATTCTACTAAGTTTCACTCTCCTTTACACTTCCAACAAATTAATTAAGCGAACATTCACACATACACTACCCACAACACATTTGGAAATCGCGCATACGCACTCATCCAACACCCATAAAACCCATACAACTTTTATATCATCATCATCATCAAGAGCCTGCGGCAGTCCACTGCTGGACTTAAGCCTCCCACAAGAAGCGCCACCTCGCCCGTTCTTCAGCTTCACACATCCAGTTTCTGCCACCCGCCCTGCACAGATCGTCGCACCATATATAACTTTCTTATGGTCCTATGCCCCCGAGGGGGGGCAGAGGGACGTCCACAGTGCTTCTCCATTGGGATCGGTCTTGAGCGACGCGATTAGTCGTTTTTTGATCGGTCCCTTATTCACTGTTTGAGTTTTTATAATCGGTTTAATTAAGACAAGTAGGTGATTAGCCCGCTGTGCCCTAGTCTGTTGGCGGGGCTGCCGCCTCAGAGTCCAGACTGACTCGGTTTTCTTCGGGTATCCTCCCTAGTGAGTTAGTTCTGTTTTAGAGCGCAGAACGCTCGCCCTGTGCCCTGCATCCTTAGCATCTACGGCTTGAGGGAGCGGTTACGCAGTTGCGCAGCTGTAGAAGGTCCCGTGGATGACTCGAACTGGCTGAGGTTCTGCTCTCCCTTGGTGTCCCGTAACTGACACAGCAGACGGATATTTAGGATTTTATAGGGAGCCTCGACTCACTTAATCGGAGCTCGCACCAAAGCCATACCTCAGCTTCCCACCAACCATATGGAACTCTCTCCTACATTCTATACGTGATAGCCTGTCACTGGATGTATTTAAGAGAAGAATTAAAGAACATTTCCTTTCAATATATATATATATATATATATATATATATATATATATATATATATATATATATATATATATATATATATATAATGTACACTTATTTCTATTCTCACAGCTTATCTTATCTCTCTTTCGCTTCTAGGTTTGCTGGAAGAAAACTCAATTTTGAGTTAAACTCGCCTTTGTACATCTTCTTTCCTTTTAATTCTTGTATGTCGTGTTTTATGTGTACAATAAAGTATTAAATAAACCGTATATAATAAAACTGTAAAAAAAATGCTATGTATAATAAATATTTTTAATGTTGTGAGACAACCCTAGTTACGGGTCCTTGAATTAAAAACACGAGGTTAACTCCCACACACGATGTTTACTTCCGCACCGTCGCCTATCTCTAAGTACATTACTAGGAATAGCTATGTAGCTCTAAATTTATTCATCATGACAATTGTTCACACCGTACCGTATAAATAGATGGGTTTTTTTTTTTTATGGGATAGGAAGGCGAACGAGCAGGCGTGTCACCTGATGGAACGCAATCAACGCCGCCCAAAGACATCCGCAGCGCTATAGGCAGTGCGGAAGCGTTTCCAAATTTTTAGGAAAGTGTCATTATGGGAGTGGGAGGGGGGGAGGGTGTTGGGCCTCCGGAACTCAACTGCTCACCGGATGAAGCGCGGTAGCTAAGCTACCACTCAGACGCCGGTTTTCTGCGGGAGTGTAGTACTTCCCCGGGACGAGCCGTTCATGCTACAGACAAATATTATGCCATTCTTGACAAAGTATTCGTCTGCAGCGTGACTCTACTACCACTATTGAAAATTTTACAATGCGCTCCTACAAAGACGTAATATAATGATCGTTAGATTCGACGTGATCAATCTTTTTCCATGAATATTATTTGATTCTTAAATTTTCTTATTATGTTTTTTTATAGGATAGGAGGGCAAACGAGCAATCGTGTCGCCTGATGGAAAGCAATCAACGCCGCCCATGGACAACCGCGACACCGCAGGAGTCGCGGAAGCGTTGCCGGCCTTTTAGGTATGTATAGGCTTGTTTTTAAAGGTTCTAATGTCGTATCGGTTCGGAAAGACCGCCGAGGGTAGCTGGTTCCCCAAACTGGTGGTGCGTGGAAAGAAGTTACGAGAGAAACGCACCGCAGTAGATCGCCCAAATGGTGGGGATGAAATTTTCAAATAATATTTAATGTTTATCATAATATTTAATGTTTAAATAATGTTTATCACAATATTACTTTTCTTACGTGTTGTCCCGGATCATAACACAGCTATTTTGACATTCAACATACAAAGGATTTCCTCAAAGTAACGCATGACTCTGCCGATAAAATCCTTTTTATTTTTATTATGTTTACATTTCAATATCCGGATTCGAGGCGATGAAAAAATGTCATAAAATTAACAACTGCATAAAATACTTAATGATTTTATACAAGACTATTTTTTAAAACAACACTTTATAACTATACAAAACAATCAATTTTTAGTGTATGAAAATTACTTTGGGCAAGTTCCGTTAAAATAAAAACTCTGGTGATACCTGCTTCCTGATCATGCTCCGAAACCTTTGCGTCATCATCAAAAATCACTACAAAATGCCTGTAAGAGCGAATTGGACTCAGTGACGTCGATAATTGTACGCCGAAGACACCTCAATCTGAACGATGAAATGGCATCACTATAGCGTAAGAGAAGATAACAGCGTTCTTTGATGAGGTGCTGTCAAGACTTTAACTTGAATGGTTATTCGAAAGACAAGATGATGAAACGCATAATGATATTCATTGTTGTTACTATGATTTACTCATTCACGTAACGAATACCTGTAAATAAAGGCCTAAATCTATCTTATCATATCAATTAAAGACGATATAATTAGCTATTTAACTAACTTAAATAAAAAAACTTTATATGATGAAGAGAAGTGCGGGTTTTATTTGTTTAATTTTTTCTTGTAATGATGACCGCCATGTCAGGCACACTCTCACTACTTCAGCCAGTGGCAATGGCAGTATTCTGTGCCACTCGCTAAAGAAGTGACTCTTTAAGTGCTAAGATGGTCACGTCAAGTTTGTTTCATAGACTTTATCCCGAAACAATAGCTCTTACGGGACGCACGATAGTTTTCGCGCAATCAACTGAAAGCCACGCGGACGAAGCCGCGGGCAGAAACTGGTGGGTTATATATACACCAATTAGCAAATTAAAAATGAAAATAAACACAACTTCTTAATGTTCTTTATTTTGAACAATACAATGAGCCTTCACATTAATTACAGTTAATTTTATTATAACATATTATGAAAATTATAAATATATCACCAGCTTTATTATAGCAGCTGGACTAAAAGGATGGTCAATGACGAGGTTCTCCGACAAGTCAAGCAAAAACGTGAACTTTTGCATACCGCCAAAGGTAAAAGTTGCTTACCTGGGTCATATCATGAGACATGACAGGTACAAATTGCTGCAACTGATCATGATAAGAAAAATCGCGGGCAAAAGACAAGTTGGTCGAAAAAGTAAGTCTTGGCTACGTAATATCAGGGAGTGAACCGGGAAAGCGAGTGCTCCAGAACTGCTGCACTTCGCGAAGGAAAAGGAAAGTTGGGCTGAATTGGCTGCCAACTTTCGCAAGTCGCAGAGGCACTTCTTAGAAGAAGAATTGAAGCAAAGTGTCTGTGATAGTAATTATTATTAAATTACATGCAACATTTATTTTTTAGTTATATCACTCGTGTCTGATGTGCTAATTTTAAATTTTGGCGCGATTTGGAGAAACGGGACTTTTAGGCGTCCCGGATTTTTGTACGGAGATAACAGGACATTTGGCTAATAAAAAGGGACAGTCCCGTTTAAAACGGGACGTATTGTCACTTTACCTATAACCTAATTCTGCCAACGAACATCCTGTAGTTATCCTATTCTATGACGCGTATTACATATCAAATAACGTAATATATTTATGCAATTTATTATGCGGTCAATAAAAATTATCAAATCCATCAGTTATATAAGATCCCGGAACACAATACTGGCGCACCCTAGTCGCAGTCCCCTGATTGAGCTACTCTGGCATGATACGTGTCTATACCGACCCCAATTAAAGCACGGTGGGTTGTCCCCCCTTTTATTTTTCAAACACCTTATTTACCGCGTGCAACGCCTTATTATATTTATTTATTTTTATTTGTTTATTCTTAGAGTTCAAAGGATGAGAAATTTAGACATTCTGAAGAAAACTAAAATAAAAGATGCTCTCGAATACTATCTAAAAAAAACTATTCCTTTTTAGGAAAATTTAAAATACGCATTGACTTTTAAATGTACTAACAGCGTATAACGACCGATTGGCTCAGTGGCGGGGCCCTCCGCCCGCGGAGTCAATGGTCGCGGGTTCGATCCCGCATCGGAATAAATATATGTATGGATTTATAAATATTTATTCCGAGTCTGGTAACCCCCTCCAATCCGCATTTCCTTTCCTGCCCTTTCCTTTCTTCTCTATCCTTTCCCTTCTTCTCCGCCAATCCACAGTCTGCCGTGCCAATGGATGCATGACTAGAGGCGAGCCCAGTCGCAAGCGTGCCGACCGTCCCGGGATCGGGTTCCCCGGGTACTATAGTGCCTTACCTCAGCATGGGAGGCTCTGCTGGGGCTGACCTCCATCCTCCCTTGCGGCTCGTAGGATTCACTAAGACGAATTTTAATATACTTAATTTATTAAAAAAATGACGGTGACTTCGTTCGTCACCCGTCACGTCCTGATCCCACGAGGGCGAGAAGCGACTAATGGAGAGCCGTTTCGCTGCGATGAATGTGAGAGGAAAAATGGATGAAAGGATGGATGAGTGTGGGGGAAGCGGGGAGGGTGTGCCGGGTGATAATCGTAGGGGATGGAGCTCTGTGGTCTCTGCAAACCCCTGCGGGGGATAGGCGTGAATATATATAATATAAATATAACACCGTATAAAATGGAGAACAATGAGATATATCGACACGTGTGTGGCGGAAATGCGAAGGTATATATGCCTTATAAAACAAATTGTGGTTGCAATGCGAACCATAGATGGATGCTTAATCTATCCCTACAAGGCAACCGGTCGCTGGATGAATGGAATACGCAGGTGTGCATTGCAATTATTTTTGTGGGGTATTTTGTAAGAACAAAAGATGATTAATGGAGTCAGGCGTTACTTTGCGGAAATACATTAGTATGTGGACAGTCAAAACTTTTACACACACTACCACTTTTTCACCTTGTAGTAGACTCTACGGAAGACCGTAGAGTCTATTATACCTGAAGATGCCTCGTGTTGAAGCGAAACACGTGTCGTTTGCAAGGTGGAAAAGTGGTAGTGTGTGTTGTCTATAGTTGTTGGTGGGTGGAGAGATATTCATCCAGCAGGAAAACACACATTATTAATTTTCTGTTATTGTTTGCTTGTCGCGGATCTTAGCTAAGTAAAAGTTTTGACTGTCCACATAAGAACAAAAGATTTCTAATGAAAACTCACATTGAAAGAAAACCTTTATTTAGCCGAGATTGAGCCGGCCCATTCGTGCTACAGACAACTATTATGCCATTCTTGACAAAGTATTCGTATGCAGTGTGGCTCTACCACTTAAAATGAGTGCTCCAGAACTGCTGCGCCTCGCGAAAGACGGGGCAAATTGTGCTGAATTTGCTGCCAACCTTCGTTACTGGGAACTCACTCTAATAAATATAATATAAATAAATATATAATATAAATAAATATATAATATAAATAAATATAATCTAAATGGTAGTCTCCACTACCCGCCCAGCAAAGATCGTCGCGTCAGGTATGTAGCCCATGTAGTCTTATCTACTGCTGTGGTTAAAAGTTGAAGTCCTTTTCTCTTCTTTCTTTGTAATAGAGTTTAGTAAATATAGATAGATAGATATATTCTTTATTGTACACCAAAAATAAAGTTATACAATGATTGATTGTAATATTTATAAACAAATGGCGGTCTTATCACTAATAGTGATTTCTTCCAGACAACCGTAGGATGGACACAATGTTAAAAAGATAATTCGATGTAGGTTGGTGATACATTATCGCTATAATAATAGAGAAGAAAGAAAAAAAATATTAATAAAAAAACAAAGATTAATAGCCGTAAGCAATTTTTTGCTAGACTTTCCAATTGCTGTTAAGGTAAATGGCCTTCACAACACGCCGTCTCGGACAAGTAGAAAACCCCCGTTTAGCTGGAGCAAAAAATATTTGTTTCTTAGAAAAAAATGCGGATAACGGGAAATTATATTTCACAGTGATAAAAAAGGAAAATTGTTACTTTTGAAGATCTGAAAAGTCAGTTTAGAGAAGCCAGTCTCATCGGGCCATATGCTCTTTATATAGGGTAAAACCGGGATAGATGCCGCACTGGGATAGACGCCTCGTTTCTACAAACTGAATTCCCAAAAAAAAAAAACCAAACGCGTTTTCTAAATACGTGGCTCATGTACCCTTCACCTCTTTGGGACACGTGTTGTTGCACGGGGTGGATTTTTGTCGTTTGTATATATGAATATACTCGTATATACGCAGTGGACGCGACGAACGCTTCAGAGATTCAAACGTAATTATTCACTGCTCCATATCTTTATAAATAGTAATAGTTTAGATTTTATTTTAATTGTGTCAAAAAAATAGAAAACTATTTAATGCGCTTTTCGGGTTTTTCCTTTCGTATTTTATCGTTTTGTTATTGCATTAATATTTTTTGCGACATATGTCACAAGAATGACAAAGAAGTTATTTAATAAAAATATAAAACTATTTAATGCACATTACTTACTGCACAAACCATAGTATTCTTTTTAAATCAATATAGGTAGAATGATCTGCCGCCTTTTTGGGGTTTTCCTTTCATATTTTATCGTTTTGTTATTGCATTAATATTTTTTGCGACATATGTACATACAAGAATGACAAAGAAATTATTAAAATAGAAAACTATTTAATGCACATTATGTACTGGATAAGCCATGGCATTATTTTTAAATCCATATAGATAGGACGATCGGCCGCCTTTTCAGGTTTTTCCTTTGGTATTTTTACCTTTTGTTACTCCAACAATATTTTTTGCGACACACAAGAATGACAAAGAAATCATTAAATAAAAAAAGAAAACTATTTAATGCACATTATTTACTGGATAAGCCATGACATTGTTTTTAAATCAATATAGGTAGGACGATCTGCCGCCTTTTCGGATTTTCCCTTTTGGTATCTTTATCTTTTGTTACTCCAACAATATTTTTTGAGACATACAAGAATGACAAAGAAATTATTAAATAAAAATAGAGAACTATTTAATGCACATTATTTACTGGATAAGCCATGACATTGTTTTTAAATCAATATAGGTAGGACGATCTGCCGCCTTTTCGGATTTTCCCTTTTGGTATCTTTATCTTTTGTTACTCCAACAATATTTTTTGAGACATACAAGAATGACAAAGAAATTATTAAATAAAAATAGAGAACTATTTAATGCACATTATTTACTGGATAAGCCATGACATTGTTTTTAAATCAATATAGGTAGGACGATCTGCCGCCTTTTCGGATTTTCCCTTTTGGTATTTTTATCTTTTGTTACTCCAACAATGTTTTTTGTGACATACAAGAATGACAAAGAAATTATTAAATAAAAATAGAGAACTATTTAATGCGCATTATTAACTGGACAAGGCTTATTGTTAATTATCTTGCTTGTAATAATGAAGGCAGATAACCGCTACGATATAAATGCACCTTTATGTCTATTCTCCAACCTACAAAGATAAGAACAAGTGGTGGATGACCCTCTTCGTGGAAAGAACTGATAGCGCTAAAAGCCAAACACTTTGTTGACCAATGTCCTTGTTGTAATCTCGTTTACTTTGCTTTAGTATCGCGATATGAATTTATCGAGTTCTTTAACAAAATTTTAAAACAATTTAAAAGAGTTACATGTGAGGTCTGGCCAGGTAGACGTCATACCTTATGGCTGTAACTTACACGAAACCATAGACTAATGATAAGATATAGAAGGGGCTTTGTGCTGGAATTGATTTTATTGTCTCGTTTCGAAAGTCCATTAAATTATTCGTCGTTAGGATCTGGTCGGTTTCTTAACAATGTTTTTTCTATGGGAGGGGTGTTAGCCCTCCGCAAAACTCCCAGATGCTGGAGGACCGCATCCTACTTAGGTCCGTAAGTCCATCAAATTACACTATATCTCCAAAAATAGACTTAAATTTTAAAAAACCATTATAATAATATGATAATAAAATTGACGTATAAATATTGACATATACGCAGTCAAGAGAGCGTAGATGACTTGCGCAACCTTCAAGTCTGTAACTGGCAGGAGGTGGCGCAGGACAGGGCACGATGGCGTAAGATCTGTTCGGAGGCCAAGATCCATTTTGGGTCGCTGCGCCAACAAAGTTAGTTTTAGTCTCGTTTCTCTGTATATATTTGACCGAGGATTAACTTAGAGAAAATATTCTCCAGCAGCTACTTGCTCCTTTATAATTATTATTTATTCTTATTCGAAACGAAGTCTTCGCTGGTTAGTTCTGAGCATAGAAAAGGACAATACCATTTCTTCCTGTAGGTATTATATGAGGAGTCTATGGAAGAAAGAAATACTAATAGACACGCAATAACGTCTACCTAAGTAACAGAAAGTAATCTGCAATCCCCAAATCTGCCGCCTAAGCCTGGGGATTACGGCGGCAGCCCTGATTTCTGATGGAAGCCGATGTCCAGCAATAGACTTTTCACGTACCTATGGTCCGGTTGCAGAATTAGATTTTCAAAGATAAATATTAAAAAAAAATACAAAGGATATGAATAAAATTGAAGAACTTTTACGAAGAATAGAAGTGTTTTATTTATTAAAATGTTAGGATAGAAAAAAACTTTATTTATGACACATTTTTTTACGAAAGCTAAAATTAAAACCTTATTAATAATATTAAGCTAACCTCCGTTGAAAATATTTTATTCTAATTGTACTGATCGCGACTGAATCGAACGATCGAAGTTACTATATGGACAGTCAAAAGTTTCACTTAGCTAAGATCCGCGACAAGGAAAACAATAACAGAAAATAAACAATGTGTGTTTTTCTGTTGGATTAAGTGGATTTATTTGGAACTTAAACCAAAAACTTACCGAAAGTCGGCTATCAATTCTCCACTCACCAACCACTATACACAACATCAAACACACATTATCATTTTTAAGAATATTAATGGAGTCAGGCGTTACTGTAGTAACGCCTGACTCCATTAACGATCGAAGTTACGTTTATTTCCTAAGGAAAAATATTACAAACTACTAATATTATCCTTGTTTTTGGCTAATGAATAGGATTTTCCCTCCTTGTTTCAAAGTTATTTTTACATACATACATACATATCGTCACGCCTGTCTCCCGCAAGGGTAGGCAGAGACCACAGATCTCCATTCGCTACGATCTAGGCACACCTTCCTTGCTTCCTTCACACTCATCCATCCTTCCTCTCACATTCATTGTAGCGAAAGGTTCTCCTTTAGTCGCTTCTCGCCCTCGTAGGACGTGACGAGTGGCGAACCACGTCGTCGTCATATTTTAAAAAATTAAGTTTATTAAAATTCGTCATAGTAAATCCCACGAGCCCCAAGAAAAGATGGAGGTCAGCCCCAGTCACAAGTATTTTTAAGCGAAAGAAATCTTCTCATCATAGTCATCGTTAATTAACGACATCGGACAAGCGGTTTGTTTATGACCGTTCGTCCAGAAATGTGGAGGCCCGTGCCCAGAACTGGGACACACTTATGTAGGCTGTTAATGTTAACATAAGCATCCCTCGATGACAATCTTAAAAAAGTTGCTCCGAATAAGCACAGACGGCAGATAGATAAAATTTTCAAAAATGAAAATGATTTTGTTTGGGCTGTTTTTCTTTTATTAACAGATATTTTCACTAAATAATCACACCCACCATATTCCAATAATTGAATCAATATCCGGATATCCCACACCCTTGTGGTGTGGGATATCCGGTGTTCCCGTAACCAGCGGCGGTATGACTCACCGACCAATTTCTAGAAGTGTTCATGCGCTCTACACACATCCGGCCCACTTCACGTAGTAATCATACCTGTACTCATTTGAGAGGTGAGCGTAAAATCTTTATTTACTCTAGTAGTAAGTAGATTTTCAGAGTTATATAGGACTTTTTACTTTTTAAAAGCAAACAAAATGAATAAATGAATGCTTTTAAGTATTTGCAAGAACACAGATGGCATTATTTCATAGAACTCCTCAATTATCCAATGGAATGATTTTTGTTCCATACGATTCAATGAGAATTCAGTTACAACGTATTCAAGACATAATAGACCATACATAAACATACAATTTTTTATCGAGCCCATACATTTTATAGTCTTTTCCGTTTGTTTACAAGCTTTTCTCGCATATAAAACATATATCTGGGCAATTATAAAGAGAGAAAGATAGTATAAAAAATATTATGCAAAGGTCTAAAACAGTGGACAGAAAAGAACCTTGTTTCTTACTTTTCTTTTCTTTGATGGCAATTAGTTATTACTATTATATTTTGCCAGTGTCAAGTTAAATACAATAATATCCAATCGCTTAAAAGTAACAAGTCAGCTTATCATGTTACGTCTTGATAAAATGGTGGCTGTTTTACCAAAACCTTCAATGGACTTTTGAAGTCAACTTAAAAAGTTACGATATTTATTTCATATCACTTCACTTATACGCCTTAATCGAACTATATTGCATAATACTTTCTTACTTCTAAGAGTCCCAGAAGAAGGTATTGTTTACAAAGATTCTTTCTTCTTTACTTAATTAGATTCTTCTTTTTTACCTAATTACTTTTACAGTTGTATTCGATTAATGTTATTTGCTTTTTTTATTTTAATTATCGTTGCAACAGCTTATATATAGAATAATAGATATACAATTTTTCCAAAAATAACCTTGATACATGCATACCTGCCTAAGGCCGCGATTGTGTCTCACCTATAAACACAAACCTACAAACGCCGAGTAGTGCGTTGCCGGTGTTGACATTTCTCATGACATTTACCCAAAATACGGGAAAAAGTTACGAAACATTACTTGTTATCTAACCATCGATCTATAATTTCCACAATTATAATCTTTAAAATTTAGTAATAATATTTGTTTATTATTATTTATTGTAAACTTAAGAATATATTGTATTCTATGATGACGACTTAATTGGCTCCGTTCCGAAGTTACCGCTTTCAAAGTCAAAAGTCGCGGGTTTTATTACCGCATTGAGAAAAATATAAGAATGGCCTATAAGTATACTTGCCTGTAAGTGTATAAGTTTTCTTGGGCCTCGCTATAGACGAATACTAAGAATGGCATATTATTTGTCTGTAGCATGAATGGGCCGACTCGCCTGGGGAAGTATCACACTTCCGCAGAAAACCGGCGTCTGAGTGGTAGCTTAGCTTACGCGCTTCGTTCGGTAAGCGGTTGAGTTCCAGAGGCCCAACCACCCTTCCTCTCCCCCTCCCCCTCCCGTAATGACACTTTCCGTAAAATACGGTAACGCTTTTGCACTGTCTATGGCACTGCGGATTTCTATGGGGGCCGTTGATTACTTTCCATCAGGTAACACGCCCGCTCGTTTGCCTCCCTATCTCCTAAAAAAAGTCTGAGAGGCACATCAAGCCATAGGCCTGACGAGGAAGTATCTCGGTGTTTGATTGGAAGCCATCTTTTCCTTCTCTTGTCCCAAGCCCGGCTTCATAGCTAAACTTGCGTCCCTCCATTAAATGATTAGGTACGCCAATTCATCCAGTCAGCAATTTTCTCTCACTAACATTAGTCATGTTTGGCGCAGTCCGTAACTAGAAATATATGGACTGTAAAAAAATATTACATATATTTTAAGTCATTTAATTGTATTTTTGATTTGTCATATTGATATTATTTACTATTTTATCACCTGCATCACAGAATTGTCACTATTTATTAACGATTTTTTATTTTAAAGGTAAACCATGATTGTAATACTGGTATCATTTAATAATAATAATGAAGAATAAACATTGAATATTATCTGTGAATATGTTTACCACCGTAAACACAGTCCGGCGATAATATTTGATCAAACCCGGTAGCGGTGCGCTATTGTTGAACGCAAACTTCGTTAAATTAGCCGAACAAATAAAGCTTGATGTTAACCTTAGCGCGAAACGACGCTGTGAAGTTTGAGAAACGCACGCTAATTTGACCAGCGCTCGAAAACATAACGTCACACCGATAAACTGTGACTAGAACTGGCATATTTTATTTACGTAATTACTTGCCTCCGAAACTCGGCCTCTCACCATACGAAGCGCGGTAAGTAAGCTACCACTCAGACGCCGGTTTTTTGTGGGAGTGTGGATACTTCCCCGGGCGAGCCGGCCTATTAATGCTACAGACAAATATTATGCCATTCTTGACAAAGTATTCGTCTGCAGTGTGGCTCTACCACTTATCAACGCTCTAACAGTAAATATGACAGCACTTACATGCTTGCATCGCTTTTAACGTTCACTATTGTGTTCCAATGTATTCTTAGTTTAAACAACCTTATTAAAGACATTTACGCAGAATACTCGTTTTATTTAACAATAAGTATAATAATACATAAAGGGGAAAAGAATTGATCTTCCGAATCTTTCCTTCCGAAATCCTTCCAAAGCCCTCATCATACGAAACATACTAATATTTTTATAGTACATAATAATATTTTTATAGTATTAATTTCTTGTAAAAACAAAGGTGTGACAAATAAAAGTTTTGCTATTCTATTCTATTCATTATTAGAGTAATTCAGAAATTGGCAGCCCATTTCTTAATGACTCTTGTCAGAAGTAGGACATATGTGTGAAAAATTCAGTCACTTCCAGTGGATGTATATGTAGTATGTTTCTTTGTAATGGTATAAAGAGGCAATGAATGTAACTCGCTAATGGATCGACTAAATTCGAAACCACGAACGGCGGCTGCGCTGTTGTTTCATTACCGGCTCCAAGGTTTTGAAACTGGTGAAAATGTGAAATGAAATTAAATCGAATGAAAATCGATTTTTTACGATCGTGAAACAAAAAAAAAGTACTCTAAACCGACGAGTTTCTGCAAGAGAGTGATGGATGTGGATGAAGCAAAGTGTGCTGAAATCGTAGTAGATGAAGATCTGTGACCTCTGCCTACCCGTTCGAGAAACAAGCGTGATCATATATATGTATGAAACTAATGAAATCGCATGGTAATATTTAAAACTCGAAAATACGCCACATGTCGTTTTAACCGCCACTCTATGGATCCAGCTACCTCCAGCCGTGTTCCCGAACCGATACGACATTGCAACCTTCGAAAAACATGATGATGATCCCATGAAAAAAAAATTCATTCAAAATTCACCGCGTTCATATACGCTGACAGTCTGCTTCATAAGCTCAGAGTTGCTCAGAGCTATGGAGAGAGCTATGCTCGGAGTTTCTCTGGTAGATATGTTTCGGAATGAACAAATCCGCCAGAGAACTAAAGTCACCGACATAGCCTTTCGAATTAGCAAACTAAAGTGGCAATAGGCTGGAGTGGAGACCGCGTCTCGGTAAACGTAGTGTGGGACACCCCCGGCTAGATGGTGCGACGATCTGCGCAGGGCGGCTGGCAGAATCTGGATGCGTGTAGCCGAAGATCGGGCTAGGTGGCGCTCCATGGAGTAAGGACTATGTCCAGCACTGGACTGCCGCAGGCTGCTGATGATATACGTACTAACGCCATCTAGGCTAAAAATATAAAAATTAGTGCCATCTATCCGCTAGAAATGAACTTATAAACTGTAGCGGTTGTCAACGAATACGAATAAATGTGAAGGTGACTTTTCCCGCCAACATACTTCAGTGGCGTTGTTTTTTTATTTCATTTTCATAATCTTATATTATTATCAGTTATATTGTTTAATTGTGGTGGCGTATTATGCAATATAGTTCGATTAAGGTGTATAAGTGAAGTGATATGAAATAAATGCTTGTATCGCAACTTTTTTAAGTTGACTGAAAAAGTCCATAGAAGGTTTTGGTAAAATGGCCACCATTTTATCTAGACGTAATATTTTAAACTAACAGGTACATTCTAAGACATTTGATATTATTATATTTTACTTGGCACTGGCATAATAGTTATAACTAATTGCCATCGAAGAATACAAAGGCTTTTCCCGCAAACTTTCATCAGTGACGTTGTTTTTATTTCATTTTTATAATCTTATATTATTATCAGTTATATTGTTTAAATGTGGTTGCATATTATACAATATAGTTCGATTAGGGTGTATAAGTGAAGTGATATGAAATAAATGCGCGTATCGTAACTTTTTGGTAGAATAGCCACCATTTTATCATGGATTAACGTGTTAAGCTAACAGGTACATTCCAAGATATTTGATATTGTTATATTTTATTTGACACTGGTATAATAGTTGTTAATGCTAACTAATTGCCATTAAAAGAATACAAAGGTGAAGGTTGCAAGTTTCATTCATGATTCCGAGTGACACACTTGTTTGCACGGATATGAATTGTTTACTATTAGTCACATTTATAAAAATTCACACAGACCAATAATGGAAGCGTAGTAATATTGCCAGTACGCCCACAATTCAACAAGAAAAAAGATTTTTTGCTATGGGATAGGGAGAAGGGAGAACATATTACATATAACATAGGGAAAAGCTGACTGAAAACCAATTGCAACAACAATAACAAGCAAAAGAAACTTATGGATTGCAGAAGCGTTGCCGGCCTTTAAGAAATATTTATATGTATGTAATTTAATTTACTCGTGTGTTGGTACAAAAGAAAATAAATGCGAAATGAAATTAAATCGAATGAAAATCGATTTTTTACTATCGTGAAACTAAAAAAAAGTAACCTTTAACCGGTGAGCTTGTATAAGAGAGTGAATGCGGATGAAGCATTTGTGCCGAGATCGCAACAAATGGAGATCTGTGATCTCTGCCTACCCGTACGAGAAACAGGCGTGATCATATGTATGTATGTATGAAGCTAATGAAATCACTGACTGTCTGTCTGTCAAAATAGGCTAACAATAAAAAAAATATAAATATATATGTAGTGGTTGCGACAAGATTTTTAAAAATCCCAAGAATGTATATTAAAATTAAAATAAATTTTTAAATTTTATATTCGATGTGCTCGAGTCGAAAAATGTAGAATTTACTAATGTAATAACTAATTTGTACGTAGCTCGCCACCATTTTAAGAAAATGTCCAGTCGATGTATGTTTAGAAGTGTTATGCATTCATTAAGTACAATTTATGCAATTACGCCTTTACAAATATAGTAACTAATTTAAAAAGAAAATCTTTGGGCCATACACATATTTTTTCGATGCGAGGATCGAACCCACGACCACTGAATCCGTAGACGGGGACCCGTGCCACTGAGCCAATTGGCAATAGGAACATAGATAATTATAATAATAAAATTGTGGTGGTCTCGATAAAATTTTTAAAGTACAGTGATGTATACATCGACGACAAATAACGTATTTGCCGTAAATAGAAAATGACGTATTTTGGTTTTATAGACCATTTGCATCAGAAAAATAAAAATGTGTCGAATATTCTCGGTCATTTTTTTTAAAAAAAAATTAATTCTTTAAAAAGCGAACGAGACCATTCGACGCTGTGTTTTTTCTGATTCAAATTTTGTGTATATAAATATGATATATCATTTTCTACTTACAGCAAATACGTCTCCTGTAGTCGATAAGTTACCGCTTTTAAAATTCAAAAATCGCAGGCTCTATTACCGCATTGAGAAAAATATATAAACACCGAGTAGTGCGTTGTCGGTGTTGACATTTTCCGTAACTTTTTCCCAAAATACGGGAAAAAGTTACGGACCATTATTTTTTATTTAACCATCAATCTATAATTTCTACAATTGTAATAACATTTGTTTATTATTATTTATTGTAAACGTGTGAATGTATTGTATTCTATGATGATGACCTAATTAGCTCCTTTGCAAAGTTGCCGCTTTCAAAGTCAAAAGTCGCGGGTTCTATTACCGCATTGAGAAAAATATATAAACACCGAGTAGTGCGTTGTCGGTGTTGACATTTTCCGTAACTTTTTCCCAAAATACGGGAAAAAGTTACGGACCATTATTTTTTATTTAACCATCAATCTATAATTTCTACAATTGTAATAACATTTGTTTATTATTATTTATTGTAAACGTGTGAATGTATTGTATTCTATGATGATGACCTAATTAGCTCCTTTGCAAAGTTGCCGCTTTCAAAGTCAAAAGTCGCGGGTTCTATTACCGCATTGAGAAAAATATATAAACACCGAGTAGTGCGTTGTCGGTGTTGACATTTTCCGTAACTTTTTCCCAAAATACGGGAAAAAGTTACGGACCATTATTTTTTATTTAACCATCAATCTATAATTTCTACAATTGTAATAACATTTGTTTATTATTATTTATTGTAAACGTGTGAATGTATTGTATTCTATGATGACGACTTAGTTAGCTCCTTTGCAAAGTTACCGCTTTCAAAGTGAAAAATCGCGGGTTCTATTACCGCATTGAGAAAGATATATGTATGAATAGCCTATAAGTATTTATTCCGAGTCTGAGTCTGAATATCCATGACTACAAAAATGTGTAGACCTTATATAAACTGGGCAGCCCAACATACATCTACATTATCATTGGCCTTTACGTCTATATTGCAGACTATTCAGAAGCGATAGAGCCACGCTGCAGACGAATACTTTGTCAAGAATGGCATATTATTTGTTTGTAGCATGAATGGGCCGGCTCGCCCGGGGAAGTGCCACACTCTCGCAAACCGGCGTCGGCGAGTGGTAGCTTAGCTTACGCGCTTCTTTCCGGAGGCCCAACCACCCTCCCCTCCCCCGTCCTCCTCCCCCTCCCCCCTTCCTCCTCCCCCTCCCCCTCTCCATAAGAGGCGAAAAATATGTATGTGACCGAGTCGGAAAATGTAGATTTAAACGTCTGTACAAATATAGTAAGTAATTTGTACGTAGCAGCATGCCATCGAGTAAAGAGAATGTCCAGTCGGTGTGCGTTTTGAAGTGTTATGCGTTCGTTAAGTAGCAATTTATCCAATTAACTTCAATTAAAGTTTTTTTGACCGGACGACCGATTGGCTCAATGGTGGGGCCCTCCGCCCACGGAGTCAATGGTCGTGGGTTCGATCCCTGCATCGGAATAAATATATGTATGGATTTATAAATATTTATTCCGAGTCTGGTAACCCCCCCCCCACGCCCCAATCCGCATCTCCGTTCCTGTCCTTTCCTTTCTTCTCTATCCTTTCCCTTCCTTCTCCGCTAATCCACGGTCTGCCGTGCCAATGGCTGCGTGGCTAGCGGCGAGCTTAGTCGCAAGCGTGCCGACCGTCCCGGGATCAGGCTCCACCGGGTACTATGGTGCCTTACCTCGGCATGCAGGTCTCTGCTGGGGCTGACCTCCACCCTCCCTTGCGGCTCGTGGGATTCACTAAGACGAATTAATATACCTAATTTGTTGAAAATGACGGCGACATGGTTCGCCACCCGTCACGAGGGCGAGAAGCAACTAATGAGATACGAAGGAAGGAGCAGGCGTGACAGTGCGAAAGCGTTGCCGAACTTTAAGGAAAGTGTCATTATGGGAGTTGAAGTATGATTGGGAGTTCCGGAGGTCCAACACCCCCCCGATGTTGTGCCTCCGGAACTCAACCGCTCACCGTACGAAACGCTGTAGCTAATCTACCAATATTTTCAAAATGATACGACACCGGAAAACAAATTCTTCGAAAAACAAACCCACACAACTATCGATAGACTTTGAAAAATGTTTAGGTCAACAACGCCTCTATAATCCCAATGGTGTTACAGATGTCTATGTGTGACAATGATTGATTACCATCAGGCGACACGCTTGCTCGTTTGCTTTCCTATTCCATTAAAAAAGTAACACTCCCCGATTCAAGTAGCCATAGAATTCAAAATATTTAAAAAAAAAGTAACACGACAGTAAGCAGTACATTAAGTTGACAAGGTCACTAGTGACAACCATAAAAAATATACCTGACTGTTATAGTGTTATGCAATCAAGCGAGCTAGTAGAGATATCGATGAAGTTATGAATAACCTAAAATTTTTGAACGTTTTATTTGTTGTATAAAAACTGTTCAGCAGTGCACTAAACATTATTAAATTCAAGCAATTTTAATTTGAAAATGTCTGCAGTAATGATTTGATTAAACTACGAGTGTGTATAAATCTATGAATAATTTGTATTGGAATAGTTACACTGTCATCATCCTTCATTCATTCATTCATTTGAATTAATGGCTTTCAATAGTGCTAAAATAGCACAGATGATTTCGCCAATATCACGTAGAAGGGAGAAGACACGAAGGAGGTTAATCAGTGCGGTTGAGATACTGTCATCATCGTCTGTCTATATTAGTAATATAGTACCTAGTAACTAATTTATATTATATGTATAAGAATTTGTTTATTTAAAAAAATTAAAAACGTTATGAAATATACAAAATCAAATAATATGTTGCCAATATGCTCTTAACATTACATCGCTATGAACCCACCCACACACACACACAGTAGGACACAGCAATAAGAGAGGAACACTATTTATTTATTAACTACTAAATTAATACATTACATTTCAGGGTTGGTGTTAAACATGTTGATATTTTATTTCTATAATATAATTTTATAGAAATATGATTATTTATTATCTCATGACTATTTGTAATCCCAAGTGCAACATTATTTTTTATATTATTTATACATACATATTTATAAACACTGTGGAACGCAATAAATTGAAATTGTAATTTTGCATAAAAGTATGGTTAATGCGTGAGGTAACGAAATTTGATTGGATTTTACACTATTCCTTTTTTGTGCCTTGATTTATTTTTTAATTTGTCTTTTTCACAAACACCACCAGTCTCGTTTGGAAATACAGCTGATAATACTTATAGCTGATTTCACCCAGCTTACTTCAACTGTAGGTTCGAACTAATACGATCTACAATAAAAGCTCACACATTACTTAAACTTTTTTTTATGGGAAAGGAGGGCAAACGAGCAAGCGTGTTGCCTGATGGAAAGCCTTCAACGCCGCACCGCAGGAGTCGCGGAAGCGTTGCCGGCCTTTTAGGTATATGTAGGCTTATTTTTTGAAGGTGCCAATGTCGTATCTGTTCGGAAAGACCGCTAAAGGTAGCTAGCTGGTTCAGAGCTGCTAGCTGGCACAGAGTGGTGGTGCTTGGAAAGAAGTTTCTTGAGAAATGCACTGTAGTAGATCGTCCCGCACTACTCATCCAGATGGTGGGGATGAAACTTTTCTTTACGGCATATTGTGCGGTTGTGGAATTGGGCGGCGGGAATTATTCCAAACAATTTCTCGGAGCACACCCCACGATAAAAGCAGCACTTCTGTAATGCTCATAGTATTACTAATTTATACGAGCGACATTATTTTTTTTTTCCAAAATGCGACCCGCTTGCTCACTGGAATCGATATTTGTCAATGTCAAATTTGAATGCGATTAATGAAAATTTGACCTTGACAAATATCGATAATGACACAACACTATTGTGTGATCGTGTTAACACAGATCCTCCGCCTTGAGCGCGACAATGTAAGCACCGTATAACGTAGAGCCATCAGTGTCGGCTGATTAATGCTCCTAATGGATTCTCGAGACACGTTACACTAACAGGAAGCATGCATCGGGTCTATGTTGCTCATGCAAAGAATATTAAGATTATTCTACCTTATAAAGATATGCATAAGCACAAATGAGTTTTCTTTGGATGAAAGAATCAACAAAATCCAAAACCAACATAAAATATTTTTCATAACCAACTTTTTAACGACCGATTGGCTTAGTGGCGAGGCCCTTCGCCCGCGGAGTCAACGGTCGCGGGTTCAATCCCCGCATCGGAATAAATATATGTATGGATTTATAAATATTTATATCGAGTCTGGTAACCCCCCCA
The DNA here is from genome assembly GCA_031353405.1 of Baronia brevicornis. Classification (NCBI taxonomy): domain Eukaryota; kingdom Metazoa; phylum Arthropoda; class Insecta; order Lepidoptera; family Papilionidae; genus Baronia; species Baronia brevicornis. Next base: position 377,717 of record JASFAT010001306.1, read on the forward strand.
ATCCGCATTTCCGTACCTGCCGTTTCCTTTCTTCTCTATCCTTTTCCTTCCTCTCCGGCAATCTACGGTCTGCCGTGCCAATGGATGCGTGGCTAAGGGCGACCTTAGCCGCAAGCGTGCCGACCGTCCCGGGATCAAACTCCCCCGGGTACTATGGTTCCTTACCTCAGCATGCAGCGCTCTGCTGGGGCTGACCTCCATCCTCCCTTGCGGCTCGTGGGATTCGCTAAGATAAATTTAATATACCTAATTTGTTGAAAATGACGGCGACGTGATTCGCCACCCGTCACGTCCTGATTCCCACGAAGGCAAGAAGCGACCAATAGAGAGCCGTTTTGCTGCGATGAATGATAGCGGATGGAACTCTGTGGTCTCTGCCTTACCCTACAGGGGGACAGACGTGACTATATGTGTATATAGGTATGAATGTCACAGATAAAATATTCACATTTAAAAAATATATACCTAAATAGTTTACAGATAAAAAATAAAGATAGAACAAGCTAATTAATTATAATACTATAATTCAGAAAATAGCAAACAACACTCAAGGGATCGCGACCAACTAGGTCAAATGATACAAATTACAATTTATAGTTAACAACCATCTTGTTTTTTTCATATAGACATTATAGTATACACTTTATTGCAATGGTATAGAGATTAAATTTATTTGAATAAGTGTTTTCGCTAACATTTTGGTATTGTTTAGGTATAGCATGAGTCAGAACCATTACAATTGGCAACGGTTGATAATATATGAGGCATAAAACCCTCGGCCGAAGTGTCTCATGTTATTTTTTTACGGAGGATGTAGGTAAAAGATCATGCGGATCACCTGGGGACGAAATAATCTTCGCCACCCACGGATATCGACAATACTAAGGGCAGATACATTGCCGAATTCAGGGGGCTGATCATATAGCCCGATATGTGGATAACAGATGGACTATTAATGTCACCACATGGAAGGGAACGCCAGGCATACGCCAAGCAGTGAGACCCTACATGCCTTTACCTAAGAAGGGTCCATGCAACTTGAATAAAATACGAGTACTACAATATATATAATATTTATATATGGACAGTCAAAAGTTTTACTTAGCTAAGATCCGCGACAAGCAAAACAACAACAGAAAATTAATGTGTGTTTTTCCGTTGGGTTAAGTGGATTTATTTGAAACTTAAACCAAAAACTTACCGAAAATCGGCCATCTCCACCCACCAACCACTATACACAACACCAAACACACATTACCACTTTTCCATCTTGTAAACAGAGTTTACAAGATGGAAAAGTGATAATGTGTGAAAAACACACATTATTAATTTTCTGTTATTGTTTTGCTTGTCGCGGATCTTAGCTAAGTAAAACTTTTGACTGTCCATATAGTGATGGATTTCCGCAAAGTAACGCCTGACTCCATTAATAATATAATATTTATTCTGTAAAAAAATGTAATATGTGTGGAATTAAAGACTGTTTTATTTTATTTTTATTTATTTATTTATATGACGAATGGGGAATGGGGAAGAAGCAGGATTTAACTTGACAACCTAACATGATTAATAAAATCAGATGTGTGCTTTGCGGAAATCCATCATTTTATATCAACTTTGTACCCCCGCAGGCACTAGGTTGAACTATGAACTGAAGTTATAAATAACACTCCGTGTTTGGTTTAGTAGCAAGTCGAGATGGCAACCAATTCCTGACTACAGAGAATCGCCACAACAAGTCGCCACCATGTTTAACTACTATAAGCGACATCTGTGGCCCGCCGATAAAACTAACAACATTGCGCGTAGACAAACTTATGGCCTCTTTTGTGCAATAATCCCATCATCGAGCTGTTTCATATATTTTTGACTATTTACTACTACCACTATTATTAACTCTAGGGATCTATAGTTGTGTGATGGTGAGTGATTATCGCCGCCCATAGACATCCGGAGATTCAGAGTTACCGATATAGCTCTTCAAGTTAGCAGATTGAAGTAGCAATGGGCTGAACACCGTCGGAGTAGACGGGTGCTGGAGTGGAGATCGCGTCTCGGCAGACGTAATGTGGGACGCCCCCCTGCTGGATGGAGCTGCGCAAGGCTGACGGAGACTGGATGCGTGTAGCCGAAGATCAGGCTAGGTAGCGCGCTAAAGGAAGGCTAAAATCTATGTATACAATTCTATTTAATTTTTTTTGCTTGTTGATAAAAAACGCGTAAAATAACATGTACGGAAGGTGTAGGTTTTATGTACTCCGGTGTAAAAACACTAAAAATGTATGTGCATGGAAGTGTGACCAAGGTCAAGGATATATTAAAGTTAATGCATGCAGTACTAAAAGTGTTGTCTTTTTTCTTTTGCGCAGGAGAGTGAATATTAATGTATTATAACTTCAACTTCAATTTATAATACGTATAAATCTTTGTTCTCCTGGCTAATAGAAATATTATTATATTATAGAATATATAATAGTTTATATATGTATGTTTTATATAGTATGTATTGTTATGTATATTCTTATTATATTTTGTTGTTGTACACTTATTTCTATCCTCACAGCTTATCTTATCTCTCTTTCACTCCTGGGTTTGCTGGAAGAAAACTCAATTTTGAGTTAAGCTCGCCCTTGTACATCTTCTTTCCTTTTAATTCTTGTGTCGTGTTTTGTGTACAATAAAGTATTAAAAAAAAAGAAATATAGTCATTATTTATTGTATCTATGTATGTAAAAACCAAATACTGTTCGTTAGTCTCGCTAAACCTCGGAAACGGCTGAACCGATTTCGCTAATTTTGGTTTTAAATTATTTTTGGAAGTCCAGGGAAGGTTTAAAAAGTGAGTATATATGATAAAAATATTAGGAAATTAGTAAAAGCAACATTTTTGTTTTCCCTTACAAACTATTCCTACCTGTCAAATATTTGATCGTTGTGACGTGACTATTTTTAAGTAACATCAAGAGTAATATATATAATAATAATAAAACTTAATTAACTATATTTAATCTGTGTTGTATTTAATGAGATAAAGATATTATATAATATTAATTTGTATTGTAAGCAAGTTTCAAATTACCGTACACTACAAACTTTATTTTGTAAACTCAGAACCTATGTGACATAACAATTTTTCAAACAACATCATGTGTTATTAAAAATAATAATAAAAACTAATTTATATCGAGCATTTTTTTATTGATTTTCTTTTGTTCCTGCTAAGTTTTGACCAAATTTTTTACTAAAGTCGAAACATTCTGCAATTATCGTTCAAATTTTTTATTTATTTATTCTGAAGCGGTACGAAGTTTGCCGGGTCATCCAGTTTATTTATACTTTTCGCACAAAATGTATATACGAGTATAACAGGTGGACTTAATGCCGCTGCGAATTCTCTACCAGTCAACCTGCGGGCGAAACAGAAAATTGGTTTGCAGATGGTGCAGCTTACCTATACAAAAGAAAAAAAAATTAAAAACTATTTTTATAAATTTAAATAAATACATATATAATTTTTTTTACAGCCCATATATGGCCCACTGGTGGGTTAACGACCGTTCCTCCACAAATGGAGAGAACATTTCTTCTACTTCTACTTTTTTTGCTACTAAAAATATTGGAGTTGCCTAGTAAAATAAATTTATTTGCCATAAATTAATTACAAGTTTGAATATTACTTGGATCTTTTTAAAGTTTGTTTTCGGTGTAGCGGACAATATCAAATTAAGGATTAAAAAACTTGAGCACGTATTTCGAATAACTGAGAGCGTTAAAAAAGATATAAAAATTAAAAAAATAAGTAAAGTTGCAAATGGCGACAAAAATGCGTGCCGTGGGCCACGCCAACCGCTTCGAGCTCACCTTGGCCTACTTCTACATCAGAAAGGACAATGTCACTGCTCCATTTCCATTCGTACCGCATGGCAAATGAGCTTAGTCCATTCTACACATTTCAAGTTGACCACTTTTAGTGTATTTTAACAGAAACTCCTCATTTATTTAGTTTATACTGTATCAATGTGTGAATGTAACATTGAAAGGTGTGCTAAAACTGGTAATGAAGTTAACAGAGCCATGAACCCCTTAATAAAAAATTGGAATATGTCTAAAAAGTAGTGGTCGAGTCACGCTGCAGACGACTACTTTGTCAAGAATGGCATATTATTTGTCTGTAGCGTGAATGGGCCGGCTCCATCGGGGAAGTGTCACACTCCTGCAGAAAATCGGCGTCTGAGTGGTAGCTTAGGTACAGCGCTTCGTCCGATGAGCGATTAGGCTCCAGAGGCTCACCCCCCTCCCCCCTCCAAGAGTGCAAGTCCGTTTTGTGACACATTCGTATTTTATAAGTTTGTGCTTTCTTCCCTTTTCACGCAGATATTTAGTTGTTGTTCTTCCTTTTTGATTTTTTGTATACTCTTGTCAACCAAAGAGTTTTTTGTTTAAAAGCAAAATTCTTCTTCACTTATGTTCATATGTGCCATGTTGGACAGAGGGCATCCACAGTACTCCGCCATCGCGTTCTATCTTGAACTACGCTCGTTCGTCATAAATTAGATTAAATCTTTATATTTTATATTTACATTTATAATTCCTGTATACGTATTTGTCACTGACCTCCTCCGAAATAGCTGGACCGATTTGGATGGTTTTAGGTTTTTTTAGTAATTTGAATTTTACTCTAATACAACGATTTCCAATATCTTTTTTGAATTATTTAAAAAATAATAATAATTTAAAAAAAAATAAAATAAAATGAAAGTTCAAGGAATATCGAAGTTAGTCTAATAAACGGGTTTCAACTACAATCTTATCTGGTTAGGTGTTGTCGAAACTTATAAATTTACAAATTTATAATTGCTTACTCTAAATTGAACTTTATTTACATAAGCATAAAGTGGTAAGTGACGGTAATTAGAGTCGTGCAGCCGGTCAGGCTCGGAAGTGACCCCATTCCCTGTGGCCTGCATTGCACAATAAGCAATTGCCAAGTTACGGATTTCACCCATAAATTTAAGGAGAAAGTAACTAATAGAAAAAATATTATCATTACTTCAAGATATCTCTAGATATCGCGATTTAAAAATAAACACGTGTCTTAGGGAAATGTGTCGCAAAAAATACCACATTAGGGGTAGTTTACACGAACTAAATACTTATCATTAGTATTAATCACTAAGTGCAAAATAAGAAGTTAAAAACTTTTAGTTATTGGACATCATAAAATGGAAAGCCCCCGCCATATGTAGCGCAATATCTTCAAATATTATTTTTTTTTTATAAGATTTAAATACACTTTCCCGCAGCCATAATCAACAATTAAACTTAGAAAATCAAGTATCCCGATTCACTCCCTGATATTACGTAGCCAAGACCTACTTTTTTGACCAACTTGTCTTTTGCCCGCGATTTTTCCAATCATGATCGGTTGCAGCAACTTATACCTGTCATGTCTCATGATATGACCCAGGTAAGCAACTTTTCTTCCTTTGACGGTCTGTAAAAGTTTACTATGTAATGCCAACATTATAAATTAAGGTTTTCTGTTAATGTATGGTTTCTAGCATAGTCATAGTTATAGTGGAGTCACCTCAATTCTCCCCGTATAGTACGAAGCGATCATGAGCTAAACACCAATAAATAGGCAACACCATCTATTTTAGTAATCAAACCATTATGCGAGCCCTTAGCTAAGGGATATGAAGGGTTAATGACTAGCAGTTAACTGTTACAACGACAATGATTGATTTAGATAAAAAAATTAAATTTAATAATTTAATGTATTTCAGGCGAATAAATTCATTTTGTTACAAGCAATATTTTGTAGGTAGCAACACTGACATAATATCTTGTTCTCATGTTACAGCCTTGATTGTTGCCCGCCATACTTGCTTTCTTCGATCTATTGAGAATATTTTTAATTCTAAAAAATTAGCTTTCATCGTCAATTAATTAACTTTTTGCCAATGAAAATTTAACCTAACTAAAAAAAAGTATATTTATAAGAACATTAAGAATATCAGTATCATAATTTATCATTATCATAATAAAGAATAGGCAGCTTTTAGGCCAAAAGCATACACACATTGCAAAAAATGTATTCCCTTTTTTATTTAAGACATTTAAATTTGCATAATATGGAATGGCAATTTGCATAAAATGGGAATATACTTAAGCTTGCCGATCGTCCCGGGGTCGGGCTCCCCCGGGGACTATGGTGCCTTACCTCAGCATGCAGGGCTCTGCTAGGGCTGACCTCCATCCTCCCTTGCGGCTCGTGGGATTCACTAAAGACGAATTTAATATACTTAATTTGTCGAAAATGACGGCGACGTGGTTCGCCACCCGTCACGTCCTGATTCTCACGAGGGCGAAAAGCGATCAATGACGAGCCGTTGCGTTGCGATGAATGGCAGCGGATGGAGCTCGTGGTCTCTGCCAACCCCTGCGGGGAATAGGCGTGAATATATAAAAAAAAAAAATAATAATATGGAATGGAATGGAACAGATTAAATTCCAATAGATATTAAGATCATCCTTTCTACTAGGGGTGTCATGAGCCTGAATTTTTTCGAATAAGTTTAAAATGATTTTTGTCCGCCATGTATAGTGATCTGAATACATCTAAGATTTTGGTTTCTTGGGTGGTTTCTACTTTAGGAATCATTTTACTTCTTTCTTCCTTCAGCGCTATAACCCATTCTAGAGCCCATGGTGATCTCCTCTACGATTCTCCTTAAATTGTGGCATTCCGTTTCTGTTATATTTCTTATTCACGAAAGAAATTCCTAAAGCCATTTAGACTTCCTAAACACTTTTCATCGCTTCCTAGACCTTCCTTAGCAAAATCGTTTACCCTTTAATCCATGATAAGGTCGTTGTAAGTTTAAAGATATGGTTTTCATCTTTGATGAGTTTTCAACAGCTTTTCTTGTTACCTTGAACCCTTCTTATTTCATTCGAATTTCGGTACGGCAGCGTCGTTGAAAAGTAAGTACACTGGCTCAGTCGTCTACTCCAAGGATTTTTACTTCTGCGACATATATGAGAAATCCTTTGCCCATTCAGCTTGCATATCCGATAAGCGACGTAGTTGATGGACGTATTTCACGTTGGGAATGATCATGTTTGCCGTTGTCTATGAAGTAGATACAATTTCCATTATTTAATATTAAATTTCTGATAAAAATAATTAATCTACAAACACATCACAGAAAGGCGGGCAGAACCTGAAAGCGAGTAGCAAAAGATCGGCCTAGGTAGCGTACATATGGAGAGACTTTTGTGATACTGCATTCATTTTAAAGGTCAAGTTTACATAAAAGTGTCATTTAATAATAAATAAAAAGGAACATTACACATTAAAGATGAACCAAAAAAATCATTTCGATATTTTACAAAGTTCCATGGTTATATTAAGTGGTTCAAACCTGCTTTATCGACACTTCCTTTTGTAATCGCTGCAATCGTCGAATACCGGAAAGTCGAGCTATATGATGATAACACACAAACACCAATTCCAAAGAAATAAACTCTAGGTAATTCTATTAAGTATTTACACGTATTCCGAGTAGAAGTTAAGGAAAATTAACTAGGACAATGTAATTCACGCTATTTCCCGCAATAACGGGTTGAAAACCCAATCAGAACGCCTGATGTATTTTTTTTTTTTTTTTATTAAGGACGAAGGTAAGTAAGCATGCTGCCTAATAAAAACACACCGTAGGTATTGTAAATGCGTTGTCGATCTTTTAGATATATGTAAGCTCTTATATTTATTTCCAAACACGACTTTAACTGAAGCCTCTAAGGAGCTGACAAAGAGAATAGGTTAGATAAATATTTTTTTAACTTTTTACATTAAAAGCGTGTTGTTTAGTTTCTTAAACTATAATTTTTGTTAAAATATAGTATTACTAAACAATGTTCAACTACACTTTATTTTTAGATTTAGAAATAGATGATGATGAACTTAATATTAAAATTGTAAAGCTCATATAACTCGTGGTTATAAAGTGTACAACATATTGTAAAGTATATGCCATAATCTACAACTACGAGCTATATGAGCTGTACAATGAGCTGAACGTCATCAAAACCATTAAGATTAGACGCTCGTTGGACTGGGCACGTGGTACGGATGGATGAGGCTAGAGTACTCAAACGCCTACTCGTCGGCAAACCAGATGGTCGTAGAAGCCGCGGAAGGCCTAAGCTCAGATGGCTAGATGGAGTCGAGGACGACTTAAAGGCAATCAGTGTGAGGGGCTGGAGGGAAAAGGCTAAACGAAGATCCGACTGGAAAAATTTACTGAACCAGGCTAAGGCCCACCCGCAGCAGTAATGATAATGATGCTAAAATTAAAACCTAAATAGATATTAAATTGATAATTTATGTATGTGTTACTCCCAGTAGTATCGAGTAGTAACTTTGTGAGATATATAATATATTTGTATCCTATTCTATCCTACTAATACTACTTCCTACTTCCTACTAATCCTACTAATATTATAAATGAGAAAGTTTGTGAGTATGAATGTATGTTTGTTAAAATAGAATAGAATAGAAAAACTTTATTTATGACACCATTTTTTTACAATAACTAAAATTAAATCCTTAATAATATTATATATACAAATAAAAACAAAACAAAAAGAAAATAATTTTAATCTAACAAGTGTCATAAAATGGTTCTTGCTCAGTATATGCCGGGTGCACTATTAGAGCACCCGGCGCTGGTTTTCAGCAAATTTCAGGTTACTCTTTCACCAAAAAACTACTAGACGGATTTGAATGAAACTTTACAGTAATATAGGTTATACATCGGAATAACATATAGGCTACAATTTGTAATGATTTTATGTAATTTTTTTGGTCGTAATATACGATACATGTCAATTAAGTCGGAAAAAAATCTGACGTACGCTGCCTAAACCATTGGAGTTACACAAAGACGATGTACCGTAGGATTGTTTGTTTTGTATAGTTCTAAATAAAAGTCCGCGACAGCATGTTAGATATATGCTGTCGCGGACTTTTATGTGGAAGTCACTATGACCAAAATTGTGAACCATAAATTAAGTAAAAAAAAATATGTATTTATATAAAATGATCTGTCACGAAACTTAATGTGGCAGACCAAATTCCTCGCGATCAAAGCCGCGGGCGAAGGCTAGTGTATTTATAATACTGCTCGATCTACAAGGAGTATTATCAGCTGATGTTTGTCACACGTATTTCTAGGAATCCAGTTTGTCGGCAGACCGCGCGGCGCGGCAGCATCGATTCTTGGAATAATAATAAGGTTATAAACGCTTACAGTTTTTTAATCGATACATTACGTTTTTTTCATCAAATAAATGCATATCTTTTATCTGTGTAATTAGTTTTATAGTGTTTCTTTTTAACCACGTTGAGGGAGTTTTCCCGCCAAATTACATGAGTGTCGTTTTGTTTTTATTTCATTTCTATAATATTATATAATTATCAGTTATATTGTTTAATTGTGGTGGCATATTATGCAATATAGTTCGATTAAGGTGTATAAGTGAAGTTATATAAAATAAATGCATGTATCGTGACTTTTTTGAAGTTGACTGAAAAAGTCCATAGAAGGTTTTTAGTAAAGTTGCCACCATTTTATCAAGACGTAACGTGATGAGCTGACTTGTTACATTTCAAGAGATTGAATATTATTGTATATTACTTGACACTGGCATAATAGTTGTAACTAATTACTATCAAAGAAAAAAAAATAGAACAGACAGAACACCTCATCATAGAAGAGTTTTTTTTGTGAGAATTACCAGTATTGGATTTATTGTTTTTATAACTTTATCATTAAGATTCAGGAGCAGGAAATCCGCAAAATATAGTTGCCACTGGAAACAACTACAATAACGACTATCCTCGACGACTCTCGATTTCTCGAAAGCTCCTCAGTTTTGAAACCCTGTTGAAAACCTGGAAAACGCATCATGACAGCGGAAGAGCTTCAGTAGCGATCCTCCGGCATTAAGCTACTTGCCTTACATATATAAAATGTTCTTGATTAACTGTCGTGACCAACGAATTTATATATATTGTAGTTTTACTATAAGTTATCATTAATTAAAATGTAAATTCGTATTTGGCTCCAGAAGTTTTCAAGTGTTAGCATATGATACGCTGTGGATTTCTTATTAAATACTAAATTAAATAAATACAATACAAACATCACGGTTGAAGATACACACTACATACGACATTCAGATCGTAAGGCCGAGGCTTATCGACTGAGGTATTATTGGTGCTTGAATATGTATTTTTTATATGGATATATTCCGAGTCTTATTACCCTACCAATCTGTTTTGAACAAGGGTTTTAAAGTAGATTCCTTCAAAAAGAAGAGGCACTTGCCCACTAGTGGGACATATCGATATGTTTTTTCATAATAAGGTTCCTTTCTTTAATAACATTTTAATATATGTAATAATATAGGGTACAAATTAATAGTATAGGGCAATTCAATTAATATAATTTGTTAACTATTAAAAATTTGCTATCCTTATATATATATATATATATATATATATATATATATATATATATATATATATATATATATATATATATATATATATATATATATATACATCAAAGAAACCTGTACATACGCTTGGGGATTTTTTTATAAAATTCGGTTTTTTATTTTTCCTAAAAAAAATTGGATTTCGCAATTACTAATTTTTTTTTCTTTGTGGGGCCATCGATGTATGGGCCGCAGAAAAAGAAGTATACCACGCACCATAGACAATACTAGTGTAGGTGTAGATCTATATGTGTAGTTTATTTTTTAATTTGTTAAACAAAATGGTTCATTGTACCAGGAGAACAGGAAATACGTATGCCATATCTTTAAACTCCAAATTAGGCAGCCAGCCTACCAACCAGACGTTCAATGAACCGATGGCTTTCCGATATGGTACTGTATGAATACAGCGCAATCGGAATAAGCTAAATGGCGGCCGATTGACAGGCGAAAACCAAAAATTATCCATTGTTAAAAAATTCGCAACACAGACGCCATTTTGAAACGGTTATCAGGATAACGTTCAGTTTAAAAAATAAAAATATTTATTTAATACAAGGAAACTAAGAAAGTTTTGGTATTTATTACTAGTAATTATTTTGCAATAAAACCAATTTTTTTTTCAATACGATTGGACGATAATTCGAATGAAGTATTTTCGAGATACATTAAAACATATGAAGTTGTATTTAATGTTGTATAAATTGGAGGTAGCCGCATCATTGTATCAGTGAACAAAAGCGACACCAAAAATACGGAATCCCTAAGTATAACCGATATTTTAAATTGAATCGAGTTTTTAAATCGTAATGAATCAATTGAATCGATTTTTAAAATCGTAATGATCCCATTAAATCAGTATGATATCGAATCAATGTTTAAAAATCGTACCATTACATGAAATAAAAGAAGCAATGTGCTTTCACATATTTATTGGAAAAAGTTTGATATATTATTTTATAGAGATTATATAAATATTGGCGAAATGAGACCTTAACAAAAACTATTGTTTTTCTAGTTAGCTATTTGACTTCTAAAACAAGTCATTCAATTTTTTCATCCGATCTTATGACAATGCGATACTGCGAGAATAAGATGCTAGATTGACATCGTATTGGCGGAAATCGATACGAAATATTGAAGATCGTATTGTATAGTTACTAAGGTACTTCGCTAGCAGAAAAACCCAAATTTTTGGCTATTTCGGAGGATACGAGAAGTCACCACTAGTCACGATGTTGGACTGCCCTTCGCCAATCATTTGCCCGTAACTCACGCAGGTCAGCGATCTTTGCATCGCTCCATCCTTGCGTACAACCGACCAGACGGTATTGCGATGTATGCCCTTTCGGCCGCATGATCCTCTTCCATCCTCTCCATGTGACCGAGCCAACGAAGTCTATGCGCCTTTGTATTCCCTATTATGTTGACATCGGTCATACGCTATTGGTCATATTTCATAGTGGTAGAGCCACGCTGCAGAATACTTTGTCAAGAATGGCATAATATTTGTCTGTAGCATGAATGGGCCGGCTCGCCCAGGGAAGTACTACACTCCCGCAGAAAACCGGCGTCTGAGTGGTAGCTTACCGACCGCGTTTCGTACGATGAGCGGCCGAGTTCCAGAGGCCCAACATCCTCCCCCTCCTCTACCCCTTCCCCTTCCATTTCTACTCCTATAATGACACTTTCCTTAAAGGTCGGCAACGCTTCCATACTACCTATGACACTGCGGAAATCTATGGGCAGCGTTGATTGCTTTCCATCAGGTAACACGCCAGCTCGTTTGCCTTTCTATCCCATAAAAAAATAAAATACGCTCCACAATTTCAGCATTATGTAGGACTCTCCAAATATCTTGTATATGATCGATTTTCTGACAGATCGATACAGTTCATGCATTCCTCGAATCCCTATATACAGCACATGTCAATCAACCTCAATACAGACGAAGGGACAAAAAGCATGCTATTGTTCACAATCAGCAAACATGTCTTCTTACGGTGCGTAGAAAGCCGACAAGTTTCCTTCTCTGGCCCGCCCACGTGTAACGCTAACATCTCTTGGGGTCGTTCAAACCGTATTTTTGCTCAAGCTTTGCAGATTTTATGAACCAAGCGCATCTAAAACGTTTCAGTGTACAAATTCCTGTTTATCCCGTTGACAGGAATTTATAGGTCCATTTCTTTTTAACATAGTGAAAATCTCATAAACTTTCATCAAATGATTTCTTTCATTTTAAATGGACCAAGTTATCCGACTGTCTTCCATGCAAGTCCCACATTCTGAAACAAAACCAACTTCAGTTTCTTGCTGCAGTTCATTACGCTCATTGTTATGATCAATTATTATTACTACATCCACGGAACCAACATTCGCTAAGCAAAACGTCTTTTTAGCAAAAAAGGACAAAGACTTCTTAAGGCACTATTAAGCTACCTTTAAAAAGGACAAGAAATTATACAAAAAAAGCGGTGCATATTTGACCCAAATCGGACAAAAATAATTTTAAATTTCAAGTAAAAATAATTGATTTATTTTTCCCCAACCTAATAAATATATATATAGAGCTCAGTCGGTAGTTTGATCGTTTTGATCTTCAACTGGACTATTGATGTGAACCATATCCTAGCACAAGCATTATTAGCTTAATTGGAATGGTAAGAATTGTAGTTAAATTAAAAACAATGCTAATCTTCTTTAAAAAAAAAACAATGCAAAAATATACTTAATAGAACGGTTATAATACGTTCAATTGTTTTATGAATAAGACGGTATCAATAATACGAAATATTGATATTAATCGATACTTTATAACAGAACTCGAATGGATATCAAATATCATGTTATTATGTTACAATAGAAAGTTTTTTAAGAGTCAAGGACCCTATTGATTTCAATCGAGCGTATCTAACAGATGGTGGGTGGATTTGGGTATAAATAAGGTATACACCATACGTCCCATTTTGAACGGGACTGTCCCTGTTTTTCGACCACCTGTCCCATTGTCCCACACAAAAATCCCGGACACCAAATTAGTCCCGTTTTTAATCACGTAACAATTTAGACTTATCACGTTAAACACGAGCGATATAACTAAAAAAATATATGATGCATATAATTTAATAATAATTACTGTCACAGAAAATTTGTTTTAATAAAGCTGGTGACTTATTTTTATTTTTCATAATTTCTTATAATGAAAATAATTATAATTAATATGAAGACTGATTTTTTTTAACAGCCCATATATGTCCCACTGCTGAACACGGGGGTAAACGTACGTTCCTCCATTTCTGGAGGAACGTACGTTTACCCACCACGCTTGTCCAATGAGGATTACCGGGGTTACCAGACTCAGAATAAATATTTGTAATCTATACATATATTTATTCCGATGCGGGGACCCAATCCGCGACCATTGACTCCCCAGGCGGAGGGCCCCGCCACTGAGCCAATTGGTTGAAGACTGATTATATTGTTGCAATTGTTCAAAATGAAGAACATTAAAAAGTTGAGTTTATTTTTATTGTTAACTAGCTAACTGGCATATATAGACCCATTAGCTTTTGTCCGCGACTTCGTCCGCGTAAAATTCAGTTTATTGCGCGCAAACTATAGTGCGTCCTACAAGAGCTTATTTCTGAACTCGGATCGTCAATTATATTCATGCCAAATTTAATCAAAATTGGTTTAGCAGTGAAAGCGTAACAAGACAGGCTGACAGACTTTCGCAATTATAATATTAGCATAGAAGTATGGGCGGTCCCGTATTGAGTTGAAAAAACATGGTCAATTTAGTTACAGATAACCTCTCTTAAATCGCAATAAATCGAACGTGGAATTTTATCACAACCAATCCTTAAGTAAGATGTGTTGTTTATCTATTACAAGACAATCTCAAATAAATTTCAATAAATTTCTTTATATTCATTTTGTGATCTTCTAGAGTTTTTAATTTAAATTTGGAAGTAAGTTAATTTATAATATTTCCATGGAGAGAAAAGACTGGCTGGAGAGAAAATGTCAAACTAAAATCCGACTGCAAAAAATTACTGAACCAGGCTAAGGCCCAGCGGCTGTAATGCCTTTATGATGATAATATTTTCATGCCGGGAGAGTAACGAACAAAACAAATCCAACAAAATAAGACGTTCCTATAATCAATAATATCTATAGTTTATACACTAATTATAAAATTTGCCTCATTAAATCTAAAAAAAAAATCAGAACAAAACAAAGTAATTACTTTAGCACATCCATTGCTTGCATCGTGAGTTTTAAATTTATAAAAAAAATCCATGGAACAAAGCACTTGTAGTTCTTCCTGAATTTACAATTTTTTCTTTCTTTTCAAAATTGTATTACAATTTAATAATAATAGTAATAGGAGAGACTAAGGCTCACCGACTTCGTTGGCTGGGCAACGATGAGAGGATGGCGGAAGATGAAGACAAGAGAGCGTATGTGGGCCGCCCAACTGGATAAAATCCTGTCGAACTTGTGCAACCTTCAAATCTGCAACTGGCAGGAGGTGGCGCAGGACAGGGCACGGTGGCGTAAGATCTGTTCGGAGGCCAAGACCCATTTTGGGTCGCTGCGTCAACAAAATTAGTTAGTTATTGAATAATAATAAAAAATTTAGACGTCCATCTATCCAAGTTAGGTTTAGGTGAGTAGGTAAAAATTAAAATTCAAAAATCAGCCATATTGTGCACGGCTAGGAGCGTGAGAAGGTTCCTTTCCATGGATGCCTAAATCTAATGATAGCTTGGTTTGTCCCGCCACAAAGGATTAATAACCATAGGAATAATATTATTTAAATTATTAATGGAGTCAGACGTTACTTTGCGGAAATCCATGGCTATGTGGACAGTCAAAAGTTTTACTTAACTTACGTTGTAATGTAGGGTCACTTTTTGGTTGTCTTCCGTAGAGTCTACTGATACCTGAAGATGCCTCGTGTTGGGGCGAAACACGTGTCGTATACAAGGTGAAAAAGTGGTTGGTGTTGTGTGTAGTGGTTGGTGGGTGGAGAGATGATGGCCGATTTTCGGTACGTTTTTGGTTTAAGTTCCAAATAAATCCACTTCATCCAGCAGGGAAACACACATTATTAATTTTCTGTTATTGTTTTACTTGTCGCGGATCTTAGCTAAGTAAAACTTTTGACTGTCCACATAATATTATTTTTATATTTTTTTTATATTAATAATACTGTTTAAGAGAGTATTATGTAAATAAAGGAGATATAGAATAATAATAAACTTTATTAACAATCTTGTATAATACTACTAAATTAAATCGATGTTTCGGCATTGGTAAAATTGTCGTGTTTTCATTTAATTTTCTACATCGCACGATTTTGCGCTGTTGTCATCCACGTCATCCCTCCTATTTTGTTAATATCGTCCTCCCATCTTCGACACAGTCACCCTCTTTTAATTTTACTACTATTACGAACATTTAAAAAACAACCAGCCAAGTCGATCCAGCAATTCTGTCCAGCCAGTTAAGTGACAACTAAAAGTATACGATGCCACGATAAAATCACTTACGTGTCTAAGCTTGGTTCATGATGTTTTGGATATGTCAAAATCGACCAACACTTACTGCTGAAGATCTAATGACAAACAGCGATAACTTAGTTGCATTTTTTTAAGAAATTATTTTATATAGAAACTTATGCCCAGTTGTGTTCTTCAATGAACACCACTGGACATAAGCACTAATTTATTTTTATATATTCAGTCCTATCCCCCGCAGGGGTTGGCAGAGACGCTACCATTCATCGCAGCGAAACGGCTCTCCATTGGTCGCTTCTCGCCCTCGTGAGAATCAGAACGTGACGAATGGCGAACCACGTCGCTGTCATTTTTCAACAAATTATTATATTAAATTCATCTTAGTGAATCCCGCGAGCCTCAAGGGAGAATGGAGAACAGCCCCAGCAGAGCTCTGCATGCTGAGGTAAGGCACCATAGTACCCGGGGGAGCCTGATCCCGAGACGGTCGGCACGCTTTGACTAAGCTCGCCCTTAGCCACGCATCCTTTGGCACGGCAGACCGTGGATTATTATAAGCACTAATGATGATAATAATATTAAGTTTCGCGTATGCAATGCACAATTGGTACAATCGTGCACCGCGAGGACCTTGTAAAATTATTAGCTACCATTCTATTGTGAAGGCATTATTTTTTTGCACTTTACGTAAACTATTAAATTGCTATTAACGATAATACGTTTCCGCACACAATTATATACACGATCTATGTATATAATAATTTGAAACAGTATATATATTAACGAGATGAGATCGAAGATTCTAAAAACCTATTGTACCTAGGTTTTTCTTTTTTCCTGAAACTATTTTGAATTAACAGCTAATTTGTTAAATAATATATTATATATGTACCCAATGATTTTAATCATTAGATAAATCAAGGATTGATTGATGTTTTGAAAGCTGGTTCACCCGAATGCATAAGTGCAAAGAGATTGGAGAATATTTTAAAAAGCTATAAATAAAGAATTTTCTTAAAGAAACTTAACTTTTCTTTTTTTTTTATTTAACTAGATATATTATATTTAGTCGCTGGACGATTTTTAAAAGTAGTTGAATATTAAGCCTATTTTTAAGTATAGCCTATTTAATAAAAAGTTTTTTTTTTAAAAAAATAACGATTGAACTAAATCCAAATCGAATCACTGTGTATTTGACGCCAAAATTTTAGCTAATGACGTAAGAAATGTTTAAAAAATGTTTCGTAGACATCCGCAGCAGCAAAGGTATTATGGAAGTGTTGCCAGCCTTTAAGGTATGCGTAGGCTTGTTTTTTGAATTTTCCAATGTAGTACCGGTTCGGAAACATTGCTGAAGGTAAGTAACTGGTTCTATGTGGTGGTAGGAAAAGAAAGTCGAGAAAAGCGCACCGTACTGGATCGCCACTCATCCAGATGGTGGGGATGAAACTTTTATAGGGTTGTAAAATCTTGCGATGAACGTTCGCCCTTCCGTCCCATAGAGAATTATAAGCGTGTGTGGATTGCGCAGGGGTGCAACCCCTCAGACGTGTCCAGCGAAGCGTGCTCGCAATTTCGACGCAGAAATCCATGAAGTGTTAGCGACAATCCAGAAATACGGATTTATTTTGTACTGGATATAATACCGTTTTATTTTTCTTATTATTTAAGCATAAGCCTTTATGAAAAGTTAGAATGTGTCTAAAACGGCCCGACTGGCGGTTTATCATGGGGTGTTTGTTCCGACTCTAATATACGGTAGTGAAAGTTGGGTTTGGCAGAAGAGTCATAAAAGCAGACTGAATGTGGTGGAAATGAGAAAATTAAGAAGTATGTGTGGTGTAACTTTAAATGATAGAATAAGAAATGAAGATATAAGAGAGCGATGTGGACTAGAAGAAGGTGTTGTGACAAAAGTTGAGAAAGGGATGCTTACATGGTTTGGGCATATAGAGAAGATGGATGAAAGACGACTGGCAAAAGAAATTTATGTTGCGAATGTGGATGGAAGGGTGTGTAGGGGAAGACCACGGAAAACATACCTTGACCAAATTGCTGAACTTTTTAAGAAAGGCCAGGTCAAGAGTACCCTTAACCGACGTGTTTGCATAACGAGAGTAATGAGTGTGGGAGAAGCAAAGATCTGTGGTTTCTGACTACCCCTACGGGAGGCAGGCGTGACGATATATGTATACATACATACATATCGTCACGCCTGTCTCCCGTAGGGGTAGGCAGAGACCACAGATCTCCATCTGCTACGATCTCGGCATACTTCCCTTGCTTCCTCCACACTCATTATTCTCCTCATGCAAGCCCGCCGGTTCGATATATGTATGTATGTATGTATTTAAGCAGCAATAACTCAGTTGGTTCGCCTTGGCCTCACGATATGTCGTGAGTTCGTATTCTCCACTGGAATACGGGTATGTAGAATCATTGCTATAAATTTTAACAACCAAAATTTTTTTTTATTAAGTCGCCGTGTGTAATGGGCACAGAGTATAAAAAACATAATCATCACCTATGTACATAAAACTAACGTCGGATTTAATTGCAATTTAATAATTATGTTGAATGATTTTCCGCCTTCAGTCGGTAGCAATAGAAACGTGCTGTGGCCATTAGAGACGGTCATTTTCCTTCTTATTACGTACAGACGTACACAAGTTATGTTACTATGAATGATTTATTTAATGGAGTTTTTTTCTAATGGAGATTGCTGAGCAGTATTATTAATTTTTAGTTTATTTATTCTTATTTTTTTTTAAATATAGGAAGGCAAACGAGCATACGTGTAACCTGATGGAAAGCAATCAACGCCGCCCATAGACATCCGCAGCGCCTTAGGCAGTGCGGAAGCGTTGTCGACCTTTAAGGAAACTGTCATAATGGGAGTGGGAATGAGAGGGGAGGGAGGGGGAGAAGGAGGGGGAGTGGGATGGGGAGAGGTATGTGGAGTAGGAGGGATGAGAAGAGGGTGCTGGGCCTCCGGAACTCGGCCGCTCACCGTACGAAATGCGGTAGCTAAGCTACCACTCAGACGCCGATATTCTGCGGGAGTGTGGTACTTCCCGGGGCTAGCCGGCCCATTCATGCATACTAAAGTATTCGTCTGCAGCGTGGCTCTACCAATACCAAAATTTATTTATTTATTATTTACTTGTTTATTTTATCAAAATTTATTGTTATTTTACAGTTTACACGTACAAAGGCAGACTTAATGCCGGAAGGCGTTCCCTGCTAACCTCAACCATTAGGTTAAACGTAAAGCTATAAAACGACTTATTAATTTAGGTGTAGGAGCGAGCCTCAGGGTTGAACTCGGACATCTGCTCAAGGAAGCGACCGCTTCCCGGTCTTTGCGCCGCCGAGGCGTGGCGCCATCTAGTTGAAACCATGTGCGCGAAGTGAAGGCAGGATGCTCATAATTGTACATTAATCGACCCGTAATATAATTCTGACACAGGACACCCTATACCATCAGGTCACCGTTGCTTACCTTGTCTACCTTTTTTATGCAACTTTTACCCTTACACTCTTAGAAACTTCTAGTTGCAGAACGGAAAGTCCTACGAAAGATCCTGGACTCAACCAAAAGTGATGATGGCGAAATCGAAAACATGCCGAAATCGAGCTTCTGGTGGCGCAACCCAATGTAATAGGAGAGACTAAGGCTCACCGACTTCGATAGCTGCGCCACGTTGAGAGGATGGGGTAGGATCGCATAGTCAAAAGAGCGTATGTGGGTCGCCCAACTCAACGACGTCCTGTGGGGCGCCCCAGGTACCGCTGGAGAGACATGATCGAAGATGACTTGCGCAACCTTCAAATCTACAACTGGCAGAAGGTGGCGCAGAACAAGGCACGATGGCGTAAGGGTTGTTCGGAGGCTAAGATCCATTTTGGGTTTTATTATTACAACAAAATTAGTTTTATTATTATTTTTATATATCGTTTTTTTAACGTTCATCACGAATAAATTTAAAAGAAATAAACGCAAATAAACTATCTCTAATGTAAACATTTTGTTCCTAACAGCATATTGAAAGATGTAATTAATTTTTGTGTTAAAAATCATACATTGTTTATCCCAGCTGCTGGCACGAGGAACGAGACGGTTCTTTGTTTACACAGATGTTTCTCGGAGATAACTCGCGGAGAGATAAGATAAGCTATCCGACGCGCCAAATGCGACCGACAAGGTTTGAATCTTATAATCTTCAAGGATTTCGCACCGCAGATACAGGCTGTCATTTCTACTCCGCTTTTAAATCTTTGGTAAACCATAGAGCAGGGATTCCCAAAGTGATCGATATCAACCCCTTGGGGTCGGTTTCCTAGGGGTCGACATAAACAAAACCTGATGTTGGGGGTCGACACGGTCTAAAAATCTACCCCTATTTAATTAACACAAGTTCTTATTTGAATCTCTTAGGATACTGTATAAATATAATATAAAAATATATAATGTATATACTATTTAAGAAAAATAGGGGTCGATCTGAGCCAAGGGGTCGATTAGGAGTCAAAGAAAAAACAATTCTTAGTACGCAAATCACACATACCAACCTGCGTGTGCGTGTAGTTTCTTTATATAAAATAAATTAATAAACACATTCGGGTGAAACAAGAAACACTAAGTAGACCCATCTCATTGATTAAGGAGCAATAAATATGTTGTTACTTTAATTATTATTTAATAAATATTCTTCTTCTAAGAGTGCCTCTGCGCCTTGCGAAGGTTGGCAGCCAATTCAGCATAACTTTCATCCCTCTTCGCAAGGTGCAACAGTTCCGGAGCACTCGCTATCTCGGTCCACTACCTGATATTACGTAGCCAAGACTTTCTTTTTCGACCAACTTGTCTTTTGCCCGCGATTTTTCCTATCATGATCATTTGCAGCAATTTGTACATGTCATGTCGCATTATATGACCCAGATAAGCAACTTTTCTACCTTTGACGGTCTGCTAAAGTTCACGTTTTTGCTTGACTTGTCAGAGAACCTTGTCATTGGCCACCCTTTGAGACAGACACACAAACACAATGGATAATAAATATTAAGGTATTTAAATTTCAACATTCAGATAATTTTCATAATACAATATAAAATTATACACACATAACACAATATAAATGTTTAAAATCATGAAATAAATGTACAAACATAGTAGAACTTAATAGATAGTTTTTTAATTAACTGAAATTTATAATACTTTTATGGGGATCAATGGAAATTTCTAGAAATTATGTATAGGTAGATGTTCAAAAAGTTTGGCAACCTCTGCCATGGAGTATTATAAAGACTATGTGCTCAAGCGGCTTTGTGTATTAGGAAAGTTAAAATCAAGTTAAGCAACTTCCAGTCTAAACAGATTGTGGATAAATGATCGTTTGTAGTTTTCGTGTTCTTGAAGAAATCTGGAGCCGCTGGCCCTGACTGCTACAAGCAAAGTGTCGATAAGGCATTAACATTCTCAATTTCACGTGTGATTTAGTGACGTTAAACTCCTTAGTCATCAGGAGGGTAAAGCTAGTCCAGCTTCTAAAAACCTTAGAGTGCTTAATAGATCAAGGCCGTACTTTACGCCCGCCCACCGTCTCCAGCTGTACAAAGCACAGGTGCCAACACATATAAAGTTTCGCTCTCATCTCTGGGCTGGGGCTCTCATATACCAGTTCCTTCCGTTTAATCGCACAAACGGAGAACATCTGGAATCGTCGGCGACCGTAGGATTTCGACAGTCTCGATCGGTATTATCTGTACGCAGTGAAGCATTATCTCTCCGCCTACTATATCGAATTTATTAAGGCAAATGTTTTGAGGAAGTGCAGACGAATGACTGCAGACGAATACTTTGTCAAGAATGGCATATTATTTGTCCGGCCGGCTCGCTCGGGGAAATACCACACTCCCGCAGTGGCGTCTGAATGGTAGCTTAGCTACCGTGGTTCGTACGGTGAGCAGCCTGAATTCCGGAGGCCCAACACCCTCCCCCTCCCCTCCCCCTTCCCCTCCCCTTCCTCTCCCCTTCCCCTCCCCTTCCCCTCCCCTTCCCCTCCCCTTCCCCTCCCCTTCCCCTCCCCTTCACCTCCCCTTCCCCCCTGCCCCTCCCCTTCCCCTCCCCATCACCACGCCGTCCTCTTCCTCTTGCCCTTCTCCCCTTCCCCTACTCTTCTCCTTATTATATATAAAAAGTATAATTCAACTTAATAATAATAATAAAGGTATTATCCTTCATGCGCAGAATATAATCGTCGTGAATATTTATGTCAATATTCATGACGATTATACTCTGTGCTGTCGTAACAGTCTACATGAACTGACAACGCATGGTCTCATGGTGTGCTGGACAGACCAAATCAGAAGGGCAATCGGAAATCCTGTGAATGGTCCCGTGCCAGAATATACCAACATGGCAGCTAAAAGCGAAAAGTGTAACTGGAAGTATGATATGTAAATATTTTTCACGATGTTATTTATGTGCTGTAAATTTTGTTAAAATAATAAATATGTATGTAATATATATGAAATATAAAAGATCTTTTTTAAACAACCCAAAGCTGGGGAACACCAATGGACTGATTAATGCAATGACTAGTAGGATTAATAACATATCAACCTAGTTCTTGGAGGGACTTAACAATTTATTATAATTTAATGACATGAATAAAGTGGTGGCATCTAGCGGGCGTATTGTCGGAATTAGCTGCGATTAAGTACGGGTGTCATTAGGCCGAGTTGTGGCATACGGCTTGTTTCGGGTGTAACGAACTGCGGGTCATCACTCTTTGGAGACTTCCAATGTCATAAGACACAGGGCTGTCACAAGTCAATTATTATAACTTTTCTTTATTTTTTTTTGCAGCCTCACCATTTCTGGAGAAATGACCCACCACCCCTGTCCAAGGCAGATTGGCGGGGCATACAGAGTCAGATTAGATACCTTCTCCTATGGTAGTATATTGATAGCTTCCTAGATATGAGACTTTATTTTAAAACGCATTCTTAGGAATGTAGTTAAATCTCCATCTTTATTGACACAAAAAGCACAAAACGCTGCAAACGACACAGATGTCAATGCTCACGACCTCGTAAATGACCCTGTATGGAGTTGAGTGGAGGGAAGCGTAGCCTGAATCAAGACGACGTCTCGGTCTACGATTTTCACTCCCACACTCCTCTCGATAAGATGTTTCACATCAAAATAAAATACTGGCAACCCTAGCAAACACGGTCCGAATTCATCATTACCGACATGTCGCACGTGAATTTAATAACAATCATTTGTGGAGGCCGAAATGAACACGAAGAGTTATAATCAACAATCACTACATTAAAAGACAATGAATTCAGTCGTTTATACCTAAACATTGATTGATTTATAACGGACTCATTGCAAATCATTAATAACGTGTTGTCTATGGTATCTATAGGTGGTTAGTTTTTCAAACATAAATAATAACAAAATATTATATATATATATATATATATATATATATATATATATATATATATATATATATATATATATATATATATATATATATATATATATATATAATTATATAATATATTATTATTATTTATATGTTTATATATGTATGGTTTTATATAGTATGTATTGCTATATTCTTATTATATTTTGTTGTTGTACACTTATTTCTATCCTCACAGCTTATATTATCTCTCTTTCACTCCTAGGTTTGCTGGAAGAAAACTCAATTTTAAGTTAAGCTCGCCTATGTACATCTTCTTTACTTTTAATTCTTGTATATGGTGTTTTATGTTTACCATAAAGTATTGAATAAATAAAAAAAAATAACAAGTAAAAACCAAAATTTTAAAATCCTACTAAATTGAATAAATGAATTAATATATGATAAAACTGAATCAACATCAAGTATCATCCTCTACATACAAAATGTATTTAAACTTGAGTGGATGAATAAAAAGTATTTTATTAACGACTGAAAATTTGAACAAGATACATAATACAGGGAGATTGCGCACTATTAGTAAGAATTGAATAAAACTGCAAAGGATAAAAATAAAGTTCAACAACTTTTACGAAGAACAGAAGCGCGGGTTTTACTTTTTAAAAATTATTTCGTCTGAATATTGACCGCCACGTCGGGCACACTCTTGGAATCTAGCCACAGTATTTTGTGCCACTACTGGCTGAAGTATTGACGTCGTGATGATATTTTCTTTTAGTGCTGGGATAGTGGTCGGATTTGTTTCATAGACTTCACTTTTGAGGTGAAAGAAAAAAGTCTATAGGGGTGATATCTGGCAACCTGGGTGGTCAGGGCATGTCGCCGAAACGGCTTATTGATTTGCTAGGGAAGATGTCACGAAGAAGCTGGATGGTCTCTCTAGCAGTGTAAAGCGTGGCGTCTTCTTGTTCAAAACATGTGCGTGAAGTGAAGGCAGGATGTTCTCTCAATATTGACAGAAAATAATCAGTAGGCATTCGTTTAATGATTATTCGACCTGTAACCTAATTCTACCACCAAACCACCTTACCATTAAGTGATCTTGTATTCTTTTATATAGTTTTAACCCTTGCACGCTTAGGAAGCGACAGCCGCATCGTTTTGTAGCCCCGCTGCTGGGCAAGAGCTCTCCTAATTTCTGAGGAATACACCCACCACCATTTTCCAAAGATAGGCGGAATATTCAGACCAGATGCAGGATTTGAACCCGCGACTATTGAGTTCGAAAAAAAATTTCAACACTGAGCCATTAAAATCGTCGAGTCTACTCGAATTCTCCTGCAATTTTTTTGCATGAGAGTGAGATTTATTAATTACTTCTTTATTTCCCTTCCATTTTCCACCAAATAAAGAAAAAGCACTTGTTTGTATTACGTATAACCTCATCTGGTGTGATAATTCTATAGTATCACAGAGAATCCCATCTTCCAAGTGTCCTTACTGTTCCCGTTTTATTAAAGCTCCATGACAAATGACGAGTATTAATTATCTGTGACAAAGAAAGCCGCTACTGTAATAATGACGCCATTAATATCAACGTGTCCCCTTTCGCTTGTTGACAGTTCTTTGTTAAGTAGTCGAAAGGAAGCTTGCAACACTTTGTATTGTTATCTTAGAAAATAACCCGTTCGTATACATTTACTTTTATCTATAACGGGGGTTTTGGAGCACGACTCAAAATTATAAATAAATTTTTTTTAATATTAGTCTGCCCATGATAATAAAAATTGAGATTACAAAATCCGTAAAATCCTTTGTTCGTTTAAAAATAATATGGTCACGTGACAGTTTGACTGTCAACTAAGTAACAAATAAAATAACGGATTTTTCCCGCCAACTTGCATCAGTGACATTGTTTTTATTTCATTTTCATAATCTTATATTATTATCAGTTGTATTGTTTGATTATGGTGGCGTATTATACAATATAATTCAATTAAGGCGTATAAGTGAAGCGATATGAAATAAATACGTGTATCGTGACATTTTAAGTTGACTGAAAAAGTCCATAGAAGGTTTTGGTAGAATAGCCAATATTTTATCAAGACGTAACGTGATAAGTTAACTAGTTATATTTCAAGAAATTTGATGTTATCGTATTTTACTTGACACCGGCATAATATTTATATATTTATAACTAATTATCATCAAAGAAAGAAATGAAAATAAAATAACCTCATTTCTACTTTTCCCACTAATTTACATGAGTGTTGTTTTTTAATAATTTTGTTCATTGTCTGATGTTCTTATCAGTTAAACTGTTGATTTCTGGTAAAATATTACACAATATAGTTTGATAAATCATTTCATTCCACTTATACGCCATAAGTGGAATGAAATGAAATAAATGCGTGTATTGTGACATTTTAAGTTGACTGAAGTCCATAGAATATTTTAGTAGAATAGTCAACATTTTATCAAGAATATAAGTAAACTAGTACATTTTAAGGTGATATTATATTTCATATGACCCTGACATAATAGTTATATCTAATAACCATCAAGGAAGAAGAAGAATCTCATCTCTAAATAATATATTTTTATCACAATCCGTATCTCACTGCTGAACTCAAGCCTCTCCATTTCCGAAGGAACGGACGTTAACCTACCACGCTTGTCCAATGTGGTTTGACGGGGTTATCAGACTCGGGATGAATATCTGTGGGCCATACATATCATATATTTATTACGATGCGGGGATCGAACGCGCGACCATTGACTCGCGCGTGGGGGGCCACGCCACTGAGCCAATTAGTCGACGTATTCCATGATAATTATTGTATTATATAATAGTATGAAAACCGGGTTTTTTATAGACGTAACTCATCTAATAGAGAAAATATATTGCTTTCACCAACAACCTCGATGTAATAAACGGTTGTACTTATTCATTTAATATTAATTAATACCTTCTGAGCACAAGATGGCGGCCATTATTCTTTTGATTTATAACAATTATTCCATTAATCATAACCGGTACATTTTTATCAAGAGAGAAATGACCTTCACACCCACTGCATACCCGTATGGCTGATAAATTGCCATATTCAATGAAATTCATGATTTTCTTATTTTTAACTTTTTGCATAGAGAAATAAAAGGGCTTCTCCCGCATATTTGCAATTTCCCGCCAATTGAATAGTTTTATTATTTTTTTTTTTTTGATAACCTTACGTTATCTGTTATATTATATAATATTATTTAATTCTGGTGTCATATTGTGCAATATAGTTCGAATGAAGCGTATGAGTGTAGTAAATGAAATAAATTGCTATATCGTGATTTTTAAAATTGAATCCATAGCAAGTTCTTGTAGAAAGTTTACCATTTTATCAAGACTTAACGTGATAAGTTGACTGGCATAATATGTACAGTTATGTCTATTTTTTTTTTCTTTCCTTTGATGGCAATTAGTTACAACTATTATGCCAGTGTTAAGTAATATACCATAATATCCAATCTCTTGAAATGTAAAAAGTCAGCTCATCACGTTACATCTTGATAAAATGATGACCAGTTTATTAAAACCTATGGACTTTTTCAGTCAACTTAAGAACACGCATTTATTTCATATCACTTCATTTATACGCCTTTATTGAACTATATTGCATAATACGCCACCACGATTAAACAATATAACTGATAATAATATAAGATTATGAAAATAAAATAAAAACATAACGTCACTGCTGTAAGTTGGCGGGAAAAGTCCTTATGTCTAATTGTCATTAAAAGGTGCAAAAAAAGTCACAGAATATGTAAACAGCCATGTTTGGACAACGTCTTGCTCAGTGGTTAGTTTACCTGACTGCTGCTCATATTAAAAAAAATTCAGTAACTTTTTAGCTAACTTAGCAATTAAAGTGTTATGATCCATTACCATTGTGTTTCCTGTTTGTTCATCATTATTTTCCTCAAACTAAAACATATTTAGTATATTCTAGTACAATGATTTGCATAAAATTATTAATGGTTTCCCCAAGGTTTCACACAAATCATTTGTCAGACGACGGTTCTAAAAATCGGTGAGTGAAATACTCACTTGGAAATTAAAGTCGCTTATTCTCTGTTATTCTTGGTTAATTCTTATTATTACTTTTGTTTATTTTTTATGTATGTATGTATAGGTATTATTCTATTTAACACGTTTATATATATTTTATTGTAGTATTGTCATTTATATTTTAGTATTTATACATACATTTATTTACACATATTTTTATATATATGTGGTTAATTTAAGACTTATTTTACTTTAGTTATTTTCCTAGTTTGTCTATGGTATAGTCTATGGTATAGAATAGTATAGTTTAAAAAAAAAGGAGTGTCAAAAGAAAGAATATAGAATGTGTGTCGTGTGTTAAGAAAAAGTATAAAATAAAACTGTTTCCAACTAAAATTATTGTTTTGAGCCACATCCCACATATACATCGTATTTACACATATTAAGGCACCTCAGGTCTCTTTTATTAATCAGAAAACATGGGCGCCCAAAACAAACTTGACAACATACTGTGACGGCCGAAGGGCAAATGGACCTATCCTGGAGTGAAGTAAAGCGTATGGCCTCCGACATGTATGGTATGGAGAAGCGTCGTGTATGTCCTATGTCCCACCAGGGGGTTATAGTGGTAGAGCCACGTTGCAGACGAATACTTTGTCAAGAATGGCATAATATTTGTCTGTAGGATGAATGGGGAAGTACCACCCTCCCGCAGAAAACCGGCGTCTGAGTGGTAGCTTACCTACCGCGCTTCTTACGGTGAGCGGCCTAAGTTCCGGAGGCCACCTCCTTTCCCACTCTCATTATGACACTTTCCTTGAAGGTCGGCATCGCTTCCGCACTGCCTATAGCGCTGCGGATGTCTATGGGCGGCGTTGATTGCTTTCCATCAGGTGGCACGCCTGCTCGTTTTCCTTCCTATCTCATAAAAAAATATTAAGGCACTTCAGATCTCTTTCATTAATCAGAAAACGTGAGCGCCCAAAACAAACTGGGCGGCGTATTGTGACGGCCGAAACGCAGAAGTTGGTCCTATCCTGGAGCGAAGTCAAGCGTATGGCCTCCCACAAAACGGGATGCAGACGCGTCGTGTCTGTCCTATGTCCCACCAAAGGGACTTTGTAAAAAAAGAGCAGGCACCTCGAAAACTGAGGTGATATATGTAAAGGTAAGTAATTTATTACATACATTATTTCTTGATTAAGGGAGACGTACATACATAATTTTATAACTCATATTTCAAATCTTTCAGCTGAGCGGCATTGGTGTTGTAGGCTTAATGGAAAAAAGGTGTATAAATCAATCAATAATATTAAAAACAATCAACGTCCCGGCCTCGGCTGTGGAATTTTATTTAAAGAAGCTCTTTAAAGATCCCGGGTGTCGCCGAAGCAGTACGGCAGGCACGCTACAGTACTAAAATACCAGGAGAACATAAATTGTAGATGACACAAAGTTCACCAAGCCGTTTTGGTATACGTATATACTACATAAGTACACTACTACCTTTATAAAAACATGTATGCCTTCAGGTTAAGGTTAGGTACAACAGGTTTTTGACACACGCCTGTTCCTTTGCCTTCCCACCCCATAAAAAAAAATCTTGTCTTAAGTTTAGCTGCAAATAAAATTTTTTCGTTTGTCCCTCGCTTTATAAACAAATTTGGGCTCCCGTTGAGTCAGTGACTTTAACTACCGCCATAATAATAAATACACACTGTGAACACGAAACAGCCTCGATCCCCCCTTCGGCCGACAATGACTGATGGCACCCATTCTTTTATCCGCTTAGAATATCCTCCGAGTGTCGTTGACTCCGCCGCCATGTTTCATTTTGAAACAAAGCCGTTCGTCTAAATTCGTTTCCCTGTCCGTTTTTGGGTTTCTTTGTTGATGGCATTTACGTGTACTATTTATTACACAAGTGTCAAGTGAAATATTTTAAAATTACGATACTAAGTCTGTTTTTTAGTTAAGTTAAATCTCAGTGACGAGGCTGCAGCTTACCGAGTCAGTGGTCGTGGATTCGATCTCCGCATTGCAATAAATATATGTTCGGCGTACACTTATTTATTCCGAGTCTGTTTAATCCACATTGGACAAGCTAGGTGGGTTAGTGCCGTTCCTCCAGGAGTGAAGAGGCCCGTGCTTAGTAGTGGGACATACATGTGTTAAAAAAAATGTTTTCTAAAAATAGACTAAATTACAAATGACCTAAATAGCTCAGCGGCAAAGCTACCGGTTCCGGAGTCAATGGTTGCGTGCATGATTCTCCCTTTTTTTTTCACACTCCATATATGTCCCACTGCTGAACACGGGCCTCCCCATTTCTGAAGGAACCGACGTTTTTCCACCACGCTTGTCCAATGCGGATTGGCGGGGCTACCAGAGTCGGAATAAATATTTGTAGCCCAAACATATATTTATTCCGATGCGCAGATCGAACCCGCGACCGTTGCTTCCGTAGGCAGGGGGCATAGTAGACTCTACGGAAGACAACCGAAAAGTCACTTTTTGAGAGAATTGATGGCCGATTTTCGGTAAGTTTTCGGTTTAAGTGCCAAATAAATCCACATCATCCAACAGAAACATTTATTAACACACATTATTAATTTTCTGTTATTGTTTTGCTTGTCGCGGATCTTAGCTAAATAAAACTTTTGACTATCCACATATGCATAACATCTTAATAAAACCCTTGATTGTTTTAGAAGAACTTGCTATACACTTTTGGAGTCAATATATACTTACTCCTATTCATATCGACGCAAAAAACATTGTTAATGACGCAGATGTCAAGCATTCCTTATTGCATGTTCGGATCAAAAAAACATACTGCGTCAAATGGTCTGACTCTCACGGCTCTCCAATAGAAAATTTTGTACAGTATTGTAACTGACTGTTTTTGAGCCGTAATTTGTTTGGGTTGATCATTGATACAATTTTTTCAAGTTTTTTTGGCTCCATTGATAAGTTTTCATTTTATGGTTTACTAAGTTTTCGCCTTTTTTGCGTCGATATCATGTTACTTCACTTCTGTGCCTTATTCGAACAGCATATTTAAAACAATATGGCACTAGATACAAACAATTTTTGTGGCTTATATAATTGGTGGCATAACAACTTACTTTTTATACTGTTATATTTTTTTAGTTAATTACGATTGTCCTATTGATTGTTGTCTTTAATAAAAATAATCAGAACAATAAATATTAATATATAAAAACAGCTGATCACGATGGTTGTAAATTTGTATCAAAAACCATTTGGTTTCTTCATAATTACTTAATGTTCAAGTGGATTTGCGACCGCTAAATAATTTAAGTGCATTTCTCGGAAGGTGGGAATTAAGAGAGGCCATCTTGTTTTAGTCGTTCAAAGAATTCAAACGGATGTTTTGTTGGCGTGTATTTTTTTTAATTTAAAAAGGAATTAATTTTGCGTTTATAATTGTAACACCAATTTCAATTTCTTCATTTTTAAGAATTTCATTTCATTTACACGTCACTCTGTTACATTTAAGCTATGTTACGTTTAAAGGAGTACAAACAGAAAAAACAGTGTTGTTTTTTTGATGTTATCTAAATCTCACTTTCCCATAGACAACCAAGAAATGTAGTCATTTCTTTTTTTTTTCTTTTTAGTTCTATTTATTGTGTGAAAGGGCTTGTTGACACTTCCTTTGGACTTTTCCCGCCAACTTACATCTGTGACGTTATGTTTTTATTTCATCTTCATAATCTTATTTTATTATCAGTTATATTGTTTAATTTTGGTGGCGTATAAGTGAAGTAATATGAAGTGACTTTTTAACTTGACTGAATAAGCCGATAGAAAGTCCGTGATAAAAAGTACATTTAAAGATACTTGATATTATTTTAATTTACTTGACACTGGCGTAATAGTTACATCTAACAGTCGTCTTTAAGCGTCCAAGCCTTAAATCCGTATAGAAGAACTAGGAAAAAGTTTGAGGTTGCCAAAAGTTTTATAAGATTTGGTTTTTGAAAAGTAGTTGTTAAAACCATAACTAGATTTGAAACAACTAAACAAATATTCGGGATATTAAACGTTAAACAATGCCTTATCTTTTTCATTTTTAATTTTAGATTTTATTTCCGTATTAACGAAAATTTTTCTTCTAACGAAACTTATTACCTGCAAATAAAAAACACAGCATACCTGCGGAGTTTCTCCGTTCGAACGAATCTCGATATAAAACGATATTAAAAAACTGACAAATAAATAACATAATTCGTGTATAAAAAAAGTTCATGATCGAATACAAGTAATGTTTAGGTTTGTTAAAAGTGTTAGCATCAAATGAGGTCATTTATTTATGTAATCAAATCGTTATTAATTATTATTACAATATCATATAACATACACATCTATCTCATAAATCATTTTTGTTGATAGCTGTATTTGAATATATCAGACACGTTTGCTTATTCGAAGTTTTTTTTCTGAATATATTATTTATACATACATTGTATTTAAATGACATGTGAAATAAAACATCCTTTGAAATGTCAAGCAATTGCGGTAATTTATAAAAAAGAATGAAATATGAACTTCGAAATACAGATAAAAAATAATTTCGACAATTTGATAAATCTGTACATTCTCTTCTTTTTTAAAACTAATAGTTTTGAAAATAAATATGTGTATAGTTTAATATATTTGTTGGTTGTATTTTTCCATTTAATACTTTTAAGAAGGTAACTACGGTGCGTCTTTTTTTTTGAGTACTTTTTAACGCGTCACTCCCATGATTGACACGACACTGATTTCAGATTTCACTAATAGTGGGCGTAAACTAAATAAAATTGAATTGAAAGGAAATATATACATTTTAGACACATTTTATAGATACATTATCTATTATTCATTATCATTACATCTATTGGGAAATATAAATACATTATAGACCTACATTTAAAAAATGGTTTTATAAAAATTTACTTGCATAGGGATGGATAATATGGATTTACAAATTCTGATAATTAGGCCGACGATATAGAGAAGCAATATAGAAGAATGAATTTAAAAAAAATGAATTATGTTCGAATTTCAACCAAGAGCGACCACTAGTTCAGATAAATTCATATATTATATTAAGCTGACATAATTAACAAATGCTGTGAATATTAATTACTGCAATAACTTTAACCGATGCCCGGACGGAGTCGAGACGTATCCATTAAGATAATAATACAATATCCCACACACAACCCGCCAACCTACAAGTGACCCTTTGTATGTTTATGCAATAAAATTTAAGCACACACCTATCAGGTAAGTTGCGCGTGTGAACGTGTGTCGACGCACACATGCAAACGTGCGCGCGCGCACGTAGGTAGGTGCATCGTATTCTTTGTTCGTTTCGAACAAAGCACCGTATGTAGAGTCACCATTCATTTACATCCCTTCGGACTATTAATAAAATTATTTTACTGATTTATAAACAACGAACTTTATTTTTTTTAATAAAATCGTAGTTCATATCTGTAATTTCAAATAATTGCTTTTTATGAGAATTTACTACTAGAGATTACTACTATTTATGCATTTAATTTTTTTGAAATAATAAAAATTTTTTTAATAAACTTATTAAAATTCATAATTCTAAAATTTAATCAAAAATATGTTATATTTTTTTATATATTCACGCCTATCCCCCGCAGGGATTGGCAGAGACCACAGAGCTCCAGCCGCTACCATTCATCGCAGCGAAACGGCTCTCCATTAGTCGCTTCTCGCGCTCGTGGGAATCAGGACGGTACGGGCGACGAACCACGTCGCCGTCATTTTTAACAAATTAGGTATATTAAATACGTCTTAGTGAATCTCTATGAGCCGCAAGGGAAGATGGAGGTCAGCCCCAGCAGAGCCCTGCATGCTCAGGTAAGGCACTATAGTACCCGGGGGAACCCGATCCTGGGACGGTCGATTTAAAAATAATATAATAAGTTGGTCAATGTCAAGCCATCCTTACGTGTACTTGAGGAGAATATTCTAGTGAATATTACTATAATATATTTTTGTGTGATGAAGTAATAAAACTTCAAGTACCATTTATAATTGAGAAACCCTACAGGATCTTGATGATGTACTTGCGCGTCACTACGTTACCAATTATTTAAACTAACGAATATATTTTACTAGACATTAACCTCCTTCGCAAATGTAACAATCTCCATTCTTGGCAGGCGGATAAGTGGTTTTAGATTGGTTTATATAACTGATAGAGACTTTACTGTCTATCCACCGTTATTAGCTCTTTTACATTGTCGTCTCGTACATTACGGGAAGAAAACAATAATTTATCAATTTTAAAGTTATCAAAAATGTTGCTGTTATCGTGTAGCGGATTGTTAACTGTAATCTTAAAAGGTTGAGAAGAGCTGCTTGTGGATGTCGACCTGTTCAGATCTGTTATTCCATGTATGTTACTTATCTAATATTACACTTAATTCTATATAACTGAGATTTTAATTTGGGTTACGTATGCGACCATTCCATAAAATAATAGCATACCACCATTACTGTATTGTAAGTAAAAAAGACAAAGATAACAACTCTGGAGTTTCTTGTCTTTTTCGCGTTTCTTTAGCTAATAGGAGTATTAAAACCGTAAGATAGTAGAAACTTCAATGTTAAAATTTCATTTCATTAAGTTCATGTTAAATCGTGAATAAAAAAATTTGAGTTGATTTAACATAATTCATTATTATTTATTTATAATTCGTTATCCTTTACCATTATTATTATGGTCACCCTATCGTGGTTATTTGAAGCTACGTCTTCGAATTGTGGTTTTAAATGCGTAAATAACAATTTGTAGACGTAATTCAAAACGGAAACTTCTTCAATTGTTAATAATTATGATGAAATTTTACGACGTTAGGAAATGTTTACTAACCCAATTAATATCAAGTTCCAATGAAAAAAATACCTTGTCCATACTATGACTGTAATGATTTGTAACGCAATACTACGAAATACACGTCGTTCGTAAAAGCATTGGTTAATATATTTATTTTACCACTTAAAATAACACATTGACGGCGTACTCACTACTGGAATATAAATTAATTTGAAAAAATAAAAAAGGACGTTTTTCAAAAAAGTTATACTGAAAAATTAATCATGAGCTGGCTCTTAAGTTTAATTTAGGTATCAACAATGTTAAAATTCAAAAAAAGAAATACAACAGCTATAAAAACTGCTATGTAATATTATTACAATATTTTTATATAACAATTTTAAAATATTAATTTACCCTTTACTTGTTTGCTTATGCTTTTTAATAAACTAAAAAGGACCAATAACGTTTTCTAAAGTGAATACTATTAAAGCGAAGAAAATAAATAAAACGGACTTCTACCATCAAGTTACATAGTGACGTTGTGTTTTTATTTCATGTTTTAATCTCACGTTATTATTTATATTGTTTAATTGTGGTGGCGTATTATTACTTAATATAATTTGCTTAAGACGTAGGAGTAAAGTAAAATGAAATAAATGTTGAAAGTGTTTTTGGTAGAATAGCAATTATTTTATCAAGACGTATCATGACAAGGTGAATTTACATTTCAAGATATTTGATATTATTTTACATGACACTGGCATAATAGTTGTAACTCATTGTTATCAAAGAAGAAGAAGAAATAAAATGAATACGTTGTGGACTTTTCCCGCCAACTTACATCAGTGACATTGTATTTTTATTTCATTTTCTTAATTTTTAATTATTATCAGTTATATTGTTTAATTAGGGTAGCGTATTATGCAATATAGTTCGATTACAGCTTATAAGTGAAGTGATATGAAATAAATACATGTATCGTGACTTTTTAGGTTGACTGAAAAAGTCCATAGATTTTAATAAAATAGACACCATTTTATCAAGGCGTAACGTGACATGCTGACTAGACATTCAAGAAATTTGATATTATTCCATTTTACTTGACACTGGTATAATAGTTTTTACTAATTGCCATCAAAGAAAAAAAAATAGAATACGTTGTGAATTTTTAACATAGCTCAAGAATCTATCCCAAGTTTTGGTAGCGCGGCCATCATTTTTTTAAAATATTTTTGTGTAGAATCAGTTTACTTACAACTTCGTAAGAAATTATATTATACTTCGTCGGAATTTATAACTTCGTCGTCATTTACAACTTTGTCGGTACTTACAACTTACTCAGCGTCGCAATTTATTTGTAGTATTATATCTGAAGTGTAATGTACGGATTTACCCAATCGCTTCATTTTTCTTTCTCTGTCAACAATCGTCTGCAGGGGAACTTTATGGAACATGTGCGTTGTACGTAATTTGAGTGTGTTTAAATAGTACCTATACAAACAATTAAATTCGATTAATTAGAAATAAATTAATTATTTCGTATAGTTTTGATATTAGGAAAATAAAAAAGGAAATAATAAAATATGTTTTATTGCGTAGACTACAAGGCGAACGACAGAAACCACTTTCTACAGATTTCACAATGCGTTTGCTGTGGTCGGAGGTGCAGTTCGTAGTCCTGGCGGCTGACACACTTTCTTTCATTGTTTATTTTTGCTGTCGCGTACTTCGACCGACTTTTAATGTTATATCCTTTAAGGCGTTTGCTTACACCTACACAGAAGTCTTTATTTTTAACAATCTTTTATCCTTTTACTTCCAGTAGCAAGTTTTTATTATTTAACAAGCGTCTCCGAATAGAGGTTATTATAATAAATCATGTTACGTCTTAATAAAAATTGGGGCGGTGTACTAAAAACTTGACCTTTTTAAGTCAATTAAAAAGCCACAATGAAAACCAAATAATATTAGGATGGAACTTTTCCCGCCAACTTACATCAGTGACATTGTGTTTTTATTTCATTTTCATAATCTTATATTATTATCAGTTATATTGTTTAATTGTGGTGGCGTATTATGCAATATAGTTCGATTAAGGTGTATAAGTGAAGTGATATGAAATAAATGCGTGTATCGTAACTTTTTAAATTGACTGAAAAAGTCCATAGAAGGTTTTTAGTAAAATTGCCACCATTTTATCAAGACGTAACGTGATGAGCTGACTTGTTACATTTCAAGAGATTGAATATTATTGTATATTACTTGAAACTGGCATAATAGTTGTAACTAATTGCCATCAAAGAAAAGAAAAGAAATATTAGGATGACCTTATTGAATCTGTGGCGAAGTCATTGCTTTGGGAGGTAGTGTTTGCGGGTTCTACGCCCGCATTAGCATAAATATATTAATGTATTGACGCAAAATAGCGAAAACGTAGTGAACCGCAAAATTAAAACTTACCACCAGAACCAACAAACTTAAGATATCTGAAAAAATGTATTGAAAAAATAATTCATAAATAAGATTTTTATCGGAAACTAGGTTTTGTTCGCTTAAACAAACAATGGAAAACCCAAACAAGTCCAAACTCGTTTAGTTCGTCAAATCCGTTTGATTTAGATACCGAAAATACAGCGATTCAAGCAGTCTGACTGCTTGTTATGATAAATTTTTATATTATAAAAGAAATCTGATTGGATTGCTTTTTATGTGCATCTCTAAAATTGGCTGTTGTTGGCGTATTTTTGTTGGTCAACGGCTATTCTTGGTGTTTTTGCATACAAGGACCGAGTAGTTTTGATACATGGTACGTGACACTAAAAAGTAGTATATTTACCAAGTTGGTACATCTTACATCCTTGAACTGCAAATCGGGCTAGGTGACACTTCTTGGACGCCTTTATCCAAAAGTGAATAGCAAGCTATTTGAAATCTAGTAATATCAAAATGTTGCTAGTCTTCCTTTTCTTTAAATATAGGTTGTATCAACATCAATATCAGCCCGCGACAGTCGACTGATGGACATAGGCCTCACCCAAGGCGCGTCACCTAGCCCGCTCCATCTAGTAGGATGGCGTCCCACACTACGTTTCCTGAGTCGCGGTCTCCACTCCAGCACTCGTCTACTTCAATGATTGTCGGTTCTCCGACAAACGTGTCCAGCCCAAACATATTAAACGTACATACATACGACACGTTTTGCACCTAGCTTATCATAACAAGTTTGCGCGGTACGAATTGTGTTACAAACAGAAGCTGACTCTTGTGCTGAATTAACATCTGTGTTCCACTTTTCCTTTATTGGATCAATGCGACCGTTCTGAATTAGCGAAAGTCATAGGCTGCTATGGATAGAATTTTCTAGATTACGAGATATTTATGGTTGTGTAAGCCGTAAGCAAGGGAGTTGGGGATTCAATAGTCTCGAGTTACTAAACAGTACCCCCCCCTCCCCCCCCTTACTTACTTATAGGAGATTAAATATCTCCGGTCCCAATTAAACATACTTTGTATGTCTTTATATGCAAAATTGTACCCAGACTGACGCAAGTTCGACTTACACAGATAGCGCTCGGTCCCACCTATCGCGTAAGTCCAGGGTATTACTGTATAATCAAGTAGGCCACCCCTGGTGAATACGTTGCTAACAAACAAAATTAATGTGGCTTTTATACGTTTTTAAAATCCTCTTATCAATGATCTGATTAGGTTATATCCAAAATTATATGTTGTATAGCGCTTGATATATGCGTCGTGCATTTTTTCTTTTCTTTTCTATGTTGACAATTAGTTATAACTATTATGCCAGTGTCAAGTAATAGACAATAATAACCAATCTCTTAAAATGTAACAAGTCAGCTTATCAGGTTACGTTTTGGTAAAATGGTGGCTATTTTACCAATCCCTTTTATAACGACTTTTGCAGTCAACTTAAAAAGTCACGATTCACGCATTGGTTTCATATCACTTCACTTATACACCTTAATTAAACTATAATTTATAATACGCCACCACAATTAAACAATATAGCTGATAATAAGATAAGATTATAAAAATGAAATAAAAACACAACGTCACTGTAAGTTGGCGGGAAAAGTCTGTCATGCATTTGTAAAGGTAGTGAAGAGCAGCGCGTAGGGATTTACGTTCAAAAAAACAACAATATTTTTTTGATTAAATACATCGCCACTATAGCACGAATTTTATATCGATGTTAAAAATTACGTTAATTATATATTATTTTCGTATATTGATTGTTTTTACAAATTAGATACGAATGTGACATAAATATCTAACAAAACAGACGAAAACGATTTTTTTATATAGTTTACAACTAAAAAAAATTAGGGGCAAAAGATCAGCGAAAAAGAAAAGTAAAACAAAAAATAGTTATCATTTATTCAACGTAGGATTTGTATTACTTATCACAAAGTATTGTAATAGGTTCGCTTCTTCGATGCGTAGATTAAAAAAATATCGATGTATACTCCAAGTAAAAAAAAAAATTAAACGTTTTTAAAACATCGATGTAAAACGTCCACTCTAGCAGAGCGTACGAGTGCTGGAGGATCGCCAATAATATCCCTCAGACGAATAGACGCGACATCTAACATTTTTATCGTCCGTAGCTGCATTACGTATTCAACATGTTTGAAATTAGATGAATGACGTATCTCTATTTCACATTGTTATTTTTATAATTTTTCATGAGGCAACACTCGCAATATCATTGGATATATAACATTTCCAAGACTTTTCTCACCAATCTACATCAGTGACGTTGTATTTTTATTTCATTTTCATAATATTATGTATTGGTTAATTCTAGTGGCGTATTGTGCAATATAACTAAGGCGTATTAAGTGGACTGAAATAAAATAAGTGCATAATTGTCACTTTTTAAATTGACTGCAAAAGTGCATAGAAGATTTTAGTAGAATAGCCACCATTTTAACAGAACAAAACGTTTTAAGAGATTTGCTATTATTATATTTTACTTGACATTAGCATTATATAATAGTTATACCTAGTTGCCAATCACGTAAAAAAGAAGAACTTTTCCAATTGCCATATTCACTAAACAATTATTTGGTAGAATAGTAAGAATTAGATTCAATCAGAAATCCTACCAGACACACAGCTAAATTACAAACTTCCATATAAACCCACATTCCTTATTTTATCTTCTTACGGCAGTCGTAATCTTTTGCCCCTACATTCATTGCCAAGAAGATTATTTGGAAGAAGGAAAAATGACTTTTAAATGCAAAAAAAAGCATTTAAGACCTTTGAAAATGTGATTTATAAGAGCTTTTTTCATAAATTTCGTATATGGAATACTTTCCTATTGTTCCCTTTCTAAGTTTTTATCCTTTAGTATATACTCATATACATATAAACATTAGTACGCAAAAACAGCACCCCTTCTGTCTGATCGGGTCATATAGCTAGCCAGGCTGCTACTCAAGTATGTGGATTATAAGGGATAAATCCTATCTTATTCAACCAATTTACTAAGAAACTACTGTGTAAAATTTCAGTCTTCACACTCTAGACTCCGTGTTGTCTAACAAACTATTTTATACTTACTCGCCAAGTCTTTCTACCCACATAATTTTACATCCTTCTACTTACATATTTTAGTCTTCCTAATCTACTTTTGTATCTGTTTTAGTAGAAAAATTTATTTTTTATTTAGGTAATAGGGAAGTGACTTGAAAAGCAGAATAACAGCAAATTAAAACGTATAATAAAAATTACTTACTAAGTAATTTATATCGAATTTCCGCTATGTTTGGCAGAATAAATAAAACGAGTATAAAAATCCATTCTCCCAAGCTACCGCCCACCGTGGAAGCTTGAACGCCCACGAGTGTAGGTACACCACCTACGATAGGCACTAGGCTAATCTAGAATAGTTGTAGTTTAACAACTATTCCAGATCAACCTGTCCAACCAAATTATCAATACTAAATAGCAGGATAAGTAAATGTTAAAATAGAGGTCATCCCGGTATTAAGAGCGAGTACACAAGCACTGACGGTTATAATAATGATAACGTAAGGTATTTACATCGTAAACAAACAGCCAATGTACAGTTATTTTTCTAATAACAACCTCGCGGTCACTTCACTAAAAACACACATGAACGGATTTTATAATTATGCGGTATCGTATTCTTCAAGGTTATTTTTTTTTTAATATTTTGTTGAAGTAAAAAAATAAGATGTAATTATCATCACGCTCATAAAATTAATTGTATTAATTCTTTTGCCTTAACTGTCAATGTTTGTAATGGTTTGAAGCGCCTTACAAAATACAAAAATCGCTTCAACAAAGTTTGGAGCTTATAAACCTGTTATTGTATGTATGACTTTTATTCTATTAAAATCAAGAACCCGATCGTCTTCCTTTTATTTGTTGTTTATGGCAATTAAACATACCAATTTTATGTTTTTTTTTTCAATATATAGTAAATAATCCGAATAAAATTTTTATATAATTAATTTTTATATTATATAAAAAAAATAATGGAACTTTTGTTTGTGCCTGTTTACGAAATATATATACTTGAATATCGATTTTTTTTGTGCTATTCGTTTCACATGCATTGTAGATGTAATGTACTTTAATCGAGTAGACTTTATTTTAATTGACTAAATTAAAAATGCTTTGCTACTCAGAAATTTATTTTAATTTCTGTCGATTTAAGTAAAAAAAAAAGAATGAATGTAAGATTTTTATATGAAATTTACAGTTTATCAAATTTATATTTTAATAAAATAGTAGGGAGTGAAGCCTAACCTTGTAGTTTATATCTTAATTGAACAATTGTCTACCATCTTTAGCTTATTTGGAGTAATTTTAAGAATTGCACGTGTATCAATAATCAAATATAAACATATTCTAGAAAACGTAACATTATCATTTTAATACTATACTTTGAAATTTATCTTTGAAATAAGATCGCTCCGAAATACAGTTTCTGTTCGCATATTGTCACAGATTATTATTTTTTTCTTTCGCAATACATGAGTCACATCAAGTTCGGCCAGAATCGCCCGCACACAAAGTTTTTTATTTGAATTCATTCCAATATTTAAAGCCTGTTATACAATAAACGCGTATATTATCTACATTTACCATCTCTTTCTACGATTTTATTTGTTGAGTTTACTACTCGAAGAAATAAATCCTTTGTCTTCACAATTTCTTTGTTCTCACAAGTCTTTGTTTTAAAAAATTAGCCAAAGTTAACGCCGAAAATAAAAGCTTTGTGAAG
The DNA here is from genome assembly GCA_031353405.1 of Baronia brevicornis. Taxonomy (NCBI): domain Eukaryota; kingdom Metazoa; phylum Arthropoda; class Insecta; order Lepidoptera; family Papilionidae; genus Baronia; species Baronia brevicornis. The sequence goes on from JASFAT010001306.1 coordinate 419,469, forward strand.
TGAACTTCTAATGTAGTAAGTACGAGTTAAAAATTCAAATTACATTTTTATTAAGAAAAATTAACGTTATACTAGAAACTTCTGGAACGAAACGTTCGACATATTTGAAGGATTTAAAACAAACGATTAATACCTACGCTATTGTTTTATTTAACATTCTTGAACATAAATATGGTTATTTTAATAACAATCGTGTATACATAGACGCCAAGACAAATACACGATTGTGTTAGTAAATATAATCATTTGTTTTATATAGAACAATACGTGGACCGCATGTTGACATTCGTCACAGCCTGACTACTGACCCATATATGCCCGAGATATGGCCTAGTGTGTTACTGCCAGATCTACATTCGTGGTATTTGCAACTTTCGATTTTATGCCACAAATAACATGTCGCAATATTGTGTAAACCATGCTCTCTGTTCATAACGTGTGGTATTCGGATGTCCGGTTACGTAAACTTTGGCATCGATGCACGTGACCTTGAATTTGATATTCATTATAAATTGCTTTAACAAATATAAAAATACTAAAGAATAATTTATTTAAAATCAATAAATAAGGTTTGGCGCGATTTACAAGAGTGGAATTTTCTTTTTGCTGGTTTTATAGCGGTTGCCGATGTAGTCGAAAGCATTTGCTGACATGAGGCCCAATTTTGGTTTCATATCTTATTGTCACATACTTTTTGAATTCGATTTTTTATACAGATTTATGAACACATGTTATTGTGTTGCCTTATATATAATAAGATATAAACCAAAATAAATGCGTAGGTATAGTCTTGTTTTTTTATTAACTTTAATTGTTTTAACATCGACGGTGAACTGTACAATCCCTTTTTTTTTATTCTTTTATGTTAGAAAATATGGTAGTAAGATTTTCTAGAATTCTTATGAACTTATCTAACTACAGTGAATCCGGGCCCTGTCTAATGCGACGCCCCTTGTAATCTGACATGCCTATCACTGTTGATTGTACATAAAAAGTTCAACAAATCTTCACTAATATAATGCATGATTGGATAAATTGTAACTTGTACACACCACCATTATAGTTTTTGTAAGTTCTATAGCACTGATCATGTTATTTTTAAAATAAAATATCAGCTCTCCATTGTAATGTTTATATATATATATATATATATATATATATATATATATATATATATATATATATATATATATATATATATATATATATATATATATATATATATATATATGTATATTATGTAGTTCATACTATATATATCAAATCAGGGCCCGTCTTTACCCGGGGATTCAGCCGCACTCGAGCGTGGGGTCCTAGGGGGTGCCGAATGCTAGAAATTGAAAATTTTATTCACTTCTAAACTCTCCCCGGCGCGGAATATGCTTAAGACCGCCCTGGTAAAAATGAAGCGAAACCACAAGAAATGGTAAATGCTAGAATGTTGCCTTTTGGTACTGTATAATTATTTCACTGCTGAATATTGACATCCATTACTAATGAAGGGTTTTGCCGTTACTTTCATGCTTGATGGGACAGTTAGGAAGCGCAAACTGCCTTTTTAGTACTTAGACGCCTATCCACTAGCGTTTTATCCCATAGTCGTCTCAAACAAAACCCATGGAAAGAAATAGGATATCTCTCTCAATACTGAGGCGGCCAATGACAATAGCAAATTGCTATGACCTTTATAGAGAATGCGTTTTTTTATTTCATTTCAAATGCCCACAAATATAAAACGTTATAATTATTGTAATATGAATTTAGATTTGCTTTAAGTAGGTAACGTGAAGAAACACCAAAACAAAACCGTTACAACAGGAAAATTGCGTTATTTTGCGACAATTTTACAGTAAAGTTTCGGAATATTACAGGAATCCGCCATATTTCACAGGAAGTTACTGATATACAAAACATAATACACGGGAAAATAAACTGTGTCTATAGCCAAAACAATATTTTGGACAGAGACACAGTTTATTTTCCTGTACAAAACTCACGGATACATTTTGTAAAAACATTGTAACTTACCTCATTATGTAAGGATCAGGAGTAATTCATAGTTCATCATGAGAGATGCCAATGATTATGGTGTATTATTTCATATGGAAGACTATATACAACATTTAATTATGTATATATATATATATATATATATATATATATATATATATATATATATATATATATATATATATATATATATTTATATATTTACAAATTATATATATATTTACGCCTATCCCCCCGCAGGGGTTGGCAGAGACCACAAAGTTCCATCCGCTACTATTCATCGCAGCGAAACGGCTCTCCATTAGTCGCTTCTCGCCCTCGTGAGAATCAGGACGTGACGGGTGGCGAACCACGTCGACCTCATTTTTTTTATATTATGTATACATAGTATAAATATTAAAATGATGTATATTCTCATATTTAATATGGATACATAGTACATCATACGTAATGCCAACGAGTATGGTATATTATTTCATATTGAAGACTATACAACATTTTAATATGTAACCTTGATTATGTAACTAAAAGTGCATTTCTCTATGTCAAAATATTGTTTTGGCCATAGACACATTTTATTTTCCTGTACAAAACTCACGGATACGTATTGTTAAATCAGTGTAACTTGCCCCATTATGTGAGGATTAAGAGTAATTCATATTACATAATGATATGGTGTATTACTTCACATTGAAGATTATACAACATTTTAATATGTAACCTTGATTATACACACCTAAAAGTACATTTTTCCGGCATTCTTTTATGTTTGATAAATTTATTTATTACTAAGTGATTAACGTATTGAAGTTTTGTTTAATCAACTAATGTATGATAACAATAACTATTAAGCCACACCGTATTTGTGGTATAAACCTGTTTTACATTTCATCAATATAGCTATTACAATTCACTGTTAGACTGTACATCATCAACAGCCTGCAGCAGCTTACAGCTAGACATAGGCCTGCCCCAAAAAGCGCGTAGCCCGATCTCCGGCTTCAAGCATTCATATTGGACTCTACCCTCCTTCATAATTAAGGGATATTGCTTTAATCACCACGCGTTGCGGGTGGATATGGGCTTACATTTTCTTTATTTCGTTTCTATTCAACGAATAAATATTATAGTTTTAATAATATTTAAACTTGTACGAATCTATCGTTCTATTTATTACCCCCTATGTTAATTCTTCAATTAAAGTCGAATGGAAAGGAATTAGACATAATAAGTCGCACTTATATACATTTCTTCCAAAGGAATATGTATTAATTACAACTGCAACCCTCTTTTTAAGGGTTTTTGTATTAGCTAATACATAAAAGGCAGTTTTAACAAATAACAATCATCTCACGTGGCATAAATTATAAATAATAAACGCTTTCTGCCTATAAGGTTTTTATCAAGTTTCTCTTTGTAGTGCCAAATTATTTGTATGCCTATTACGACATATTAAAATGGGGAAAATAAAATTGACTACATTATGGTATAAGAATCTTCATAATTTATTTTCTCTTCATTCATTTTTATCATACAATATGTGTTCAGTATAAAACAATATTCTTTGTTAAATTCATAGAAATATATTATTTTAGTATAACGGTTCTTTATCTTTATAAACTTACAAATTATTGTTAACATTTTGACGAAACTTTTTCGTATAAAAATAATACAAAAGGGTCCCTTCGCCGCGTCTGACTTTACCAAGAACCAGAGGTTGTTTGGATTTCACATTTGTACACGGGAATACCCTATATAGTCTATATAACAATTCAACTTGTTAATTGGTAAAATATTACTTACAATAATCTACAGAAGACAATGGTACAGAACAATTCATTGTAGCACATTTAATGGTAACAAAAACAATTAAACACGTAGTATATAGGCTTCAGTTTACAAAGCGTAGGCACTCGAGATTGCTACTTGATCCTAACAGGTAAACATTCGCACTAATAAATACATCGCACACCCATTCGCTCCTCGTCAGATATTCACGCGCTCACAAAATGCACTTCCACTCCATTAAAAAATATTACTTATTCGGACGGCCTCATGTTACAAGACCTCTAAAAGCACCGGGTCAGTTCTGAGAAAACATTATATGTATCTGGATAATACACATCGCGCTATGCACTCTCTCGTCTCGTACAAGGCACGTATCGACTCACATGCAATCAGTCTTTCACGCAAGCATTTTGTTTGATCCGCACATATCCGTCAGGCGTCGCGGCGCCTTAATCGTGATCAAAAAAATTAACCTTGTGCAACAAAACGTGATTCGAAACGTCCGACTGTCGAACACATGGCCGCCATTCCGCGAGGGCGGCTCAGGCGGAATTTTAATTAGCAGAACATCCGCTCGTGACTTGGTGTGATGCGCCGTTGCCAACTCTATACTATAACTGTCCCTTTCGCACTAACAACAATCTACATATGATAGAAACTTGCGTTATACTTTTCCTCTGTTTACGATAGCGTGCATCTGTTTATCATGCAATTTGGGTACGACATAAAAGCAACATAAATTAATAATGAAACCGTTGTTTCATTTTTTGCATCACGAACAATGGAAACCCCCAAATTCAGCAAGGAAGTACGGCAACATCGCTGAAACGGGAAATTCACCGCGGAACTGGCAACGTCGCACCAACCTCGCAAAGTCAGTCTGCAATCGAATGACGTTGCACGATTATCCTTTCTAGTTTCTACATTATTCTAAATGAGAACCCTCAATACTGATACAAAGAAAACTATAACTGCGACTTACAATGAAAGCTAAAACTTGTGACTTGCGCTAAGTACATCCCACAGGGCTTCAATCGAACACTTAGTCCGCGGGCGGAGGTTCTGCCGACACTCTCATCCTTCCAAAATTTGACACCACATCATTCTTAACTTAGCATCACCTTAGAACTAAAGTTAACTATATATTACACAGTAAAATTAAGATCACAAAACGCTTTGTATGCTGCGTCCGATCGGGCGCGACTAGCATGGAATGTGGGGGAGCGGCAGCGGCACAGGCGCAATCAAAAGTGCGTGTCGATGTGGCAGCCGCCGTTCGCATGCTCCAACACCTGCTGCTTCAGCCGATGCACGTGCTCTTTCAGTTTGACGACCATCTGTGCCAGCTCCGCGTTCTCACCCTTCAACAGTTTCACCTTCTCTTCCAGCTTTGAGATGCGCTCTAACTTGCGTTTCCGACACTTGGACGCGGCAACTCTGTTCCTTTGCCGTTTACGTTCCAATTTGATTCTTTCCTGTGTGTCCATGTCAATAGGGGAAAGGGGTGGTGAACTGGAGGCACTGGGAACAGTCTGAGGCTCGTCTTTTACGACAGGTGTGGGATATCGGTCTAGGGGACGGTCGAGATCGGCGTAAACCCGCCGGGCAATCGGCGCCGGCTCGCCGTGGTGCAACTTGTCCAATGCCTCGACGAATGGCCGCGCGTACATCTCCTGCGCCTCTGTAGGTGCGGCGGGGGGGAACAGCACCGCCCCGCCTGGTGTCGGCGTTGCCGTCGTTATCATGCCGTTCTGAATGATCAGCTTCTCGAGTTCGGGCGAACCCAGCTTGAGTAACTGTAGGTCTGGTGAAGAGAGCACGGGCGCTGTGGCCCGCGACCTCTTGCCGCCTCTACCGAAGTCCAGATCCAGGGTAAGGGACCGCTTCAAATTCTCCACGGGACCGCTTAGGGGATACTGTTCGTCATAGAATGTGGTCTCCATCCCGTGGCCGGAGTGCCGAACCATGTGTTAGCACCGAATGTCTCGGTATCACTGAACTCACTTCACGAGGAAAACTTTCTCATACGAGAACACACGTCCACCACCCTCAACGTTTCACTTGTTTCTAAACATTGTTAAGAAACAACCACTGCTTTTATTTCATGACTCAGATAAGTTATTTTTGGATGTAGCGTAATAATGTCGAGAGTTGATTGGTTGAATATTACGTGATACAAGGAGTGAGCGCAACACTATTGGCTGATGGTATCGTAACGAAGCGCGAGGCCACAGCGGGCTGTTTACGACTTCGTACGATTACCGAGAATCGAATGCACCGTATCCACTGTACGGACGACAACGACATAGTTAGAAAAAAGTTATATTAATTTTGTCAAAATGAAAAAAATGAGAAAAGTGTTCAAATTATGTTATAACGATAATATACGAGGTATATAAGAACGGTTAAATTTGTATTATGCATAAAAGTTTTTCGGACTACATTAATACAAAAATACCTACTACTTTTTTCACCTCAAAATAGCTCCTAATATTCGTTTATTTATTCAGTGACAGGGAGCAATTTGTTTGATGCGTTGGTACCTGTAACGTTACATAATATTTTAAATTAATATATAAAATAAATTGTGAAATGACTATTACAAAGAGCATCAATATCCTCATTCGCTTTCCTATTGTTTATAATTTAAGGAATTATAAACAATAGGAAAGCGAAAAAAAAATGACTTATTTCATGAAGACGGTGTTCCAGAAGTTAACTTATTTAAAATTAAAAAGACTAACATTAAAGTTTTAATACAATAGTTGGTTAATATTCCACAAGTTCCCCATAAATCCACTTGTTCCAGTAAAAAAAAACACACACACACACATTATTTTTCTCTTTATGTTTTGCTTGTCGCGGATCTTAGCTAGTTAAAAATTCTGACTGTCCACAAAGTGATGGATTTCCGCAAAGTAACGCCTGAATCCGTAACTTATCTATTGCTATCATTTAAGCTATTGCCGTATTATTCCGGAGCGTAAGACAATAAAAATGTTTAAATTAATCTTTTTCTCAAAATAGATTACATTTTATTCGTTTGAAACCTCAGATTATTGATCATTAACTAATTTATTCTAAAACTGGGCATAAAGAACCTAAAGTAGATTATAATAATTACTTAGTTTTGAGTTAATTTCGGTAGTAAGTTAATTATTTCATTGTATTTTCAACAGAGTCGATATAAATCTCGCTATTATTATTAATTGTAAATATTGGAAACATTTTAATAGCGTGGATTTCAATAATTATCCAAATGTATATAAATATAGCACGTGGAGATATGTAATAATATTTTTTATTATGATAAACATTGGAAACGGATAATTTAGGGGCGAGGCGGAGGCGGGGTAGCCGCGGTGCAAGGAAATATATGCGCGCGGGGTGCGGGTGAAGGGGGCTACTTTAGTTTTATAGTGAGTGAGAAAGATATCTATATGTCATTGTCTTTCTTATACAACAGATAAGTCCAGCAATAATAGAAGGAAAATAAAATGCACCTAAAATCTTTTGTAATTGGTATTATTGGGACGCTGTGGGCTTTAAGTGTAATAACTTTAACCTTGACTTATAGTTCATTATAATTTATCAATTTTGTTTAAAATAAAGAAACTAAAAGAACCGCACTTTTTGCATGAAATCTCATGTCCGATATTTCCGACAATTTAAATGGACCCATACTAATGATATAACAATACAAATCTCTGTAATTGCTATAATAAATAATATTTAGTAAATTATATAGATTAATTTCCTAATAATTTATTTTTGATTGTAAAATGAAACTGCAAACCGCCATCTAGTAGTAAGAAACGAAACGAAATTTCAAATGCTTCTACTTGACACTAGATGGATTTATAAGAATAACATTGAATTCGTACATTCGGGCAACACGGAAAAATTACTTGGAATGAAGTTTGTTTTCTTTTATTATTAAAATATGTGTAAAACAAAAAAATTAGAATATATAAATAAACAATTGTTTTTAAAAATTGTTACATTTTCTATATTAAGTCTCAAATAGTTCAATAAAAATATATATAACTAAATAATAGTTCAACAATAATAGTTCTGCATTAAATTGTATTGCGATATAAAAATACTAATAACACTAATTGCAACATATAATAGAGAGTAAATGTAATAATTTTACAATAAAACAATATTTTTTTATCACTTTAATGCATATGCCTATCTTTAAATTGTTTGCACTTTATTGACAGATCAAGAAACAGTTAAAGTGATAATTACTCTTTGATGGCAATTAGCTATAACTATCATGCCAGTGTCAAGTAAAATATGATAATATCAAGTATTTTGGAATGTACTATTTAGCTTGTCACGTTATGTCTTGATAAAATGGTGGCTATTCTACCAAAACCTGCTATAGACTTTTTCAGTCAAGTTAAAAAGTCACGATACACGCATTTATTTCATATCACTTCACTTACACATCTTAATCGAACTATATTGTATAATATGCCACCATAATTAAACAATATACCTTATAGAAAGATTATGAAAATGAAATAAAAACAACGTCACCGATGTAACTTGGTGGGAAAAGTCAAATTATTTTTTTTAAGACCAAAATAAATAAGGTAGGCAAAGGCAATCAATGCTAATGAGTTTTTATTTACTTATAGAGATTTAGAATAATGGATGTGTAAAATTATAAAATTATACATTTTTAAGCTAGGATCCGTCTAGTTTAGTAATTATCAAAAAACGAAGAAAGCGACCGACAACTTATTTCTGTCAACTCATACAAGTACTCAGCTGCTTTCTACCCAGCGTAAGAAAAATATTTAACCAAGTCAAGCACTAATTCATAGAATTTTGCATCGGACACAGCTCTATAAAAAAAGGCTTTACATTAATTTTCAGACCAACTTATCTGCAGAGATGCTGAACTTGGAACATTTATAAAATGATCTTTAGTTAAGTTTAAAAATTAAGTACACCGAGTAAACTTGACTCGAAGTGGCAAAGTAGATACTCCTTTGATATCTCTGAATTTACCCAAGAAGTGAAAAAAAATGCTATTTTCAAACCATAGACTTTTATTTTTTTAATTGGAAGTTTATGGGCTGTGCGATTTTAAAATCTAGTAAGGGACACGAGACACTTTATAGGAAAGCCAAAATCGAATGTTTTTTATATATTTCTGCATAACGATTAAATACTTCTTAGGTATTTCAATTTTTTAAAGTTTATTAGACATTTCGGCAGTGCAAATCGATGATTTATAAGATAGTAAGGTGCATAATGCAAGAATCCGTTTTTTCTTAGGTGTCCCTTACTAGGTTTTGAAATTGCATAGCCGCCAAAGATCCCCATATGGCATTATACAAAGAATTGAATCTTAATTGATATGAATTTATTTTTGTTTAAACAAACATTTAAAAGATAAATTAATAAAATTCAACTGTCAAACAATGAGTCCTTTTGTCGTGATCATCTTTACAAATCACTTATGACAAAGACGGACAACTGACGCTGCGGACGAATACTTTGTCAGGAATGACATAATATTTTTCTGTAGCAGAAAACCGGCATCTGAGTGGTAGCTTAGCTATCGCGCTTCGTACGGTGAGCGGTGAATTCCGGAGGCCCAACACCCTCCCACCTCACCTTCCCAATCTCATAATGACATTTTCCTTAAAGGTCGGCAGGGTTTCCGCACGGCCTATGGTGCTGCGGATGTCTATAGGCGGCATTGATTGCTTTCCATCAGATGACACTCCTGCTCGTTTGCCTTCCTATTCCATAAAAAAATGTATCCTCTGTCCTGTAGGCCATACAAATATTAACCCTCAACTTGGCAGACTTATTTTTTTGAATATCAAAATAATATTCATAGCACTTAACCCTAATGACCAAAGGTGTCTAAAAAAAAACTTAAAAAAAATTCATGAGGGTAGTTTAAAAAAAATCACATGTATCTTGTGGGATACATTGCCAAAAGCATTGATAAAATATTTTACGTTTTTAATTCTGATGTATCTCTACAGATACATTATCAAGAAAAGGGTTAATATATCCTAATATGAGAACTGAAACCACGCTTAATTTATAAAATGAAAAATTCGGTAATACGCCATTTGGGTCACTTGGCACTATGCTACACAAATAAAACAATGAATATTGTTTAATATTATATTATAATCGTTAACTGTACACAAAATAATCACAGGACAAAATCATTTGACGGTGACAGATACGATCCGTATATCGTCGTAAGGCTTGTCCGTCTTGGGGTTGGTCTTCACGTTGCCAATGTTCTGAACCACCTCCATGCCGCGCACTACGCGTCCAAACACCGTATGCTTGTTGTCCAACCACGGCTGGAAGGTTAAAAACAAACTGTTTTGAAGAACTTCATATACATTCGCGATTAACTTAAAAACTAGTCAGTTTTTGAGAAAATCATAACGTGACCGGTCACGAGTTAACTCGGGTTTCATACCCATACATTGTTGACCGCTAACGAATTAACTCGTGCTTTCGTGCCTATACGTTGCCGATCGTCCATGAGTTTCAAATCTATGAAACGCATGCCGATATAGAATGGTTCAAAAGCTTTGTTCATCGTGTTAGACGTGATGCTTTTATTAACGCGCCACGTAGCCCGATCACCTATATATCTTAAGATCAAGCTAGTTGGCGCTTCTTGAGAGATGCCTGTACACGACAGTGTACCCCCGCCCGCTACTGAGACTGAATTGGTCGTCATTTAGATCTTTTTGGAGTTTAGATCGTTTCAATTTAACGTTAAATTAACACATTGAAGACGGTATGCGCTGAAAAGAGTCTAGCCTCATTTCCCGCACATTTTTTATTATTTTTTTTATACTTTATTGTACACAAAACACGACATACAAGAATTAAAAGGAAAGAGGATGTACAACGGCGAGCTAAACTCAAAATTGAGTTTTCTTCCAGCAAACCCAGAAGTGAAAGAGAGATAAGATAAACTGTGAGGATAGAAATAAGTGTACAACAACAAAATATAATAATAATATACATAACAATACATACTATACAAAACCATACATCTATAAACATATAAATACTAATAATATATTAGGTGTACAAATAAGTTTCCGCAGTTTTTTATAAAAAATTAGGAATTTATTGTAAAGGAAAAGTACATTACGTTTTATTCAAAGTATTTTCCATCATTTGCCACTACTTTTCCCCATCTTTCTGGCAACATTCGGATACCCCGTCGAAAAAACTCTTCATCTTTTGACGCTATCCACAAATCTACCCAATTTTTGGTGTCTTCATATGATGTGAAGCGCTGCTCAGACAGACCATGTGCCATCGACCGGAACAGGTGATAATCAGAAGGGGCTAAGTCTGGTGAATACGGCGGGTGGGGTAAAACTTCCCAGTTGAGTGTTTCCAAGTATGTTTTTACCGGCGCCGCAACATGTGGACGAGCATTATCGTGTAAAAGAATAATTTTGTCGTGTCTGGAGTAGTAATGGGCGCGTTTTTCCTTAAGTGCCCGACTCAATCTCATCAATTGTGTTCGGTAGAGAGCTCCAGTAATGGTTTCGCTTGGTTTCAGCAATTCATAATACACGACACCAAGCTGATCCCACCAAATACACAGCATGAGTTTTTTTCCATGAATATTCGGCTTAGCTGTCGATGTTGATGGTTCGCCGGGCTTAACCCATGACTTTCTCTTCTTTGGATTATCGTAGTGAATCCATTTTTCGTCACCAGTGACTATACGATGCAAAAAACTCTTTTTTTATTCCTGGCAAGCAGCATTTCACTCATGCATAATCGGCGTTCAACGTCTCTCGGCTTTAGTTCATATGGAACCCAATTTCCTTGTTTTTGAATCATTCCTAACGATTTTAAACGATGTGAAATTGCTTGTTGAGTCACTTGTAGAGTAAGTGCAAGTTCTTTTTGCGTTTGGGACGAATCTTCCTCCAATAGTACTTCTAATTCCATGTCTTCGTACACTTTCGGCCTTCCACTGCGTTCTTTGTCTTTAACGTCAAACTCACCGTTCTTAAACTTTTGAAACCATTCCTGACAACTTCTCTCACTTAAAGCAGCTTCACCATATGCTTCTAGAAGCAATCGATGCGCCTCAGCTGCAGATTTTTTCACATTAAAGAAGTAAATCAAAAGTTCCCGCAAATGATGCTTATTCGGAATAAAACTTGACATTTTTGCACGAAAAAAATTACGTGATGCTGATACGGAATCACTAGTACTTTAAGGTTATGGTGTTGCCAGATGACTAAACTTGGGATATTACGTTTTACATCTGACAATTTCTCCATAACCTTCTGGTGGGGCCATCTTTTGACAAACCGCGGAAACTTATTTGTACACCTAATATAATATAATACTATAATAAAATAAGAAAATACATATATATGAGATACACATAAATATCAATATCGATATCAGCCCGCGGCAGTCCACTGCTGGACATAGGCCTCACCCAAGGCGCGCCACCTAGCCCGATCTTCGGCTACACGCATCCAGTGTCTGCCAGCCGCCTTGCGCAGATCGTCGCTCCATCTAGCAGGAGGGCGTCCCACACTACGTTTGCCGAGTCGCGGTCTCCACTCCAGCACTCGTCTACTCCAACGATTGTCGGTTCTTCGACAAACGTGTCCAGCCCATTGCCACTTCAGTCTACTAACTTGAAGAGCTATGTCGGTGACTCTGGTTCTCCGGCGAATTTCTTCATTTCGAATTCTGTCCACCAGAGAAACCCCGAGCATAGCTCTCTCCATAGCCCTCTGAGCGACTTTGAGCTTGGCGAGGAGACGAAATGTTAGTGTCCACGTCTCGGCACACATAAATATATACATATATAAATATTTTATACTGAAAGGAAGTGTTCTTTAATTCTTCTCTTAAATACATCCAATGAGAGGCTATCACATATAGTATGTGGGAGAGAGTTCCACATGCGCACTGCGTGTACAGTGAATGAGCCAATGAGCCACCGTAACGGCTGGAAGAATGCGGAGGATGTCATGTCTTTGTGTTGTCTTTACTTGGAATTACGCAATATTGCATCAGATTCCAAAAAAACGTGCATTTCCGTCATCGGCGACGGATGACAGTTGAAAAATATAAGAAGGAAATTCCCGTCTCCCGTCTCCCGTCTCCAGTCTTTAATGTGTTACGGAATAAGAGCCGGTGGCATGAGGTCGCTTCAGTGTAATATTGCCGGTCAAAGATGTGTTAACTCTTCTTTGCATGATTTTTTCTTTATTGGTGAAATAAATCAAGGTGATATAATTCATGTTCGAAAATAAAGGAAAAATGGTTAAAAAAATCTTAGTATATATTTATAGTGTAAATTTAGCAAAAAACAATATGATGGAAATTTCCATCATCATGCAAAGTATATGGAAATAAAAGAGGATATCATTGGATATTTTTTATTCTTTATGATAATTAAAAAAACAATTATTATTTTTATTAATAATAAACAATGAGTAAAAATTTAAAAAGTAAAAATAATAATATTTTTTCCCATACATTAGGAGATAAGTAACTGCATAGTGATGTAAAATTCTATCATGTGATATTTTTTAAATTAAACGCAGACATTTTCAGAAATTGCTCTAAAAATAACAGAAACACATGTTACAAACCTTTCTTCCACTCAATTTCACTTTTTTAGCAATAGAAACTCAAATATAATAAAACAAAATCATATGTTTATTGCAACTACAATACAAACAGCGGAATGACAACTTCAAGCTCGTTTTATTGATAGTGACACTTGTTTATTTTTGGCAGCTATTTTTTTTATGTAATGAACATTAAAAAGGTATCCAGACACGATGAACTTGACGTGAACTTTTCGGTCGTCTTCCGTAGAGTCTACTATACCTGAAGATGCCTCGTGTTGGGGCGAAACACGTGTCGTGTACAAGATGGAAAAGTGATAGTGTGTGTTTGGTGTTGTGTATAGTGGTTGGTGGGTGGGAAGTTGATGGCCGATTTTCGGTAAGTTTTTGGTTTAAGTTCCAAATAAATCCACTAAACCCAACGGAAAAACACACATTATTAATTTTCTGTTATCGTTTTGCTTGTCGCGGATCTTAGCTAAGTAAAACTTTTGACTGTCCATATAGCGATGGATTTCCGCAAAGTAACGCCTGACTCCATTAATAATTGAAGTGAACTTGTACTTTTATATAATTTTTGGGCATTCAATGTTATGATGAAAATTTCCACCATTATGCAAAGAAGGGTTAAGAATTTGTAAAACATTCTATATGTTATAATATCGTCGCTTACCGTGGGCGCTAGTGTTATGAAGAACTGGCTGCCGTTGGTGTTGGGGCCGGCGTTCGCCATGCTCACCGTGTAGGGCCGGTCGTGCTTGAGGTGCGCGCGGAACTCGTCCGCGAACTCACCGCCCCATATACTCTCGCCACCGGTTCCCGTGCCTGACGGAGAAAGCAAAGAAAAGAAGTTGTTACTTTTTTTTCATGCTAGCCACAGTATCGTATATACACATAAAATGACGCATAAATAGATACATGAATGCTTTATTGTACACCATAAACAAAATTATACAGTAATTGATTGTATAATATAATATTTATATACACATGACGGTTTTATAGCTCATAGCGATTTCTTCCATACAACCATTGTATGGACACGATGTTAAAGTTAGAATATTTGGTGTGGGCTTGTAACACACCTGATCATGTATGATAGGAATTATTCACTTTTTACAAAATATATTATATCATAAAATAAAAGTGTGTGTGAGCGTATGTGTATATATAATATACATATACACACATGCACACACACACTTTTATTTTTCAATTCCTACTATTAAGTCACACTTCCTATATATGTATTTATATTGTTTCAAATTTTCAATTGTTAATAAAATACATTTTATTCATCTATTCAAGTTCAAATGCATTTTTTTAAACGTATAGTGGATGAAACTTGATGTTAATAGGTTAAATAAAATTAATATAATGTACAATTTTTCTTTGTTAATCTAAGTAGGAATTTACTTTAATTATTTTTTTATATTACTTCCTATGTATTAATTTTTAATTCGAACTTAATTTTAAGCCATCGTCACGACTGTCTCCCGTAGGGGTAGGCAGAAATCACAGATCTCCATCCGCTACGATCTCGGCATACTTTCCTTGTTTCCTCGACAATCATTATTGACCTCGTGTTTTTTTTTATTTTTTAATTATATGTTCGAATTAACAAAAAATTAAAAAGTAAAAAAAATAGTAGAACAAAACATAAAAAGTTGTTGCCTTTAATTTGAAATTGATCTATGCATAGTTTTTTTTTGTACTAGAAACCTAAGATCCGGTGCCGTTAGATTTCTTGTATAAATGACAGGGCCGTTTTTACCCGGGGGTTCAAGGGGTGCATCAGCACCCGGGCGCGGGGTCCTAGGGGGCGCCGAATGCTAGAAATTGGAAATTTTATTGACCGTTTAACTCATTAAATGTCAATTGCGAGGGCGCGGGCTGATTACCCGCACCTCGGCGCGGAATATGTTTAAGACGGCCCTGATAAATGAGATGTATAGTAAATAAAGTATTATAGCCACCGGTGGGGTCGCCGGTCTGCACCATGAAGCCGCGTATGATGCGGTGGAACACGTGGCCGTTGTAGTAGCCGGCGCGCGCCAGACCGCAGAAGTTCTCCGCGGCGCGCGGCACGTCCGCGCCGAACAGACGCACGTGCACGTCGCCGAGCGACGTGTGCAGTATGGCCTGCTCGTAGATACGCTGCACGCCTGGACAATCATTAGCCGTATTTTAAAAAAAATATAATAATTGTGACGAAGCTAACGCATAACGCATAACGCAACCTCCAAGGCAAAAGGACCGTGCCGCCCCAAGCAAACATGGCGACGTACGATAATAGCAGTAGCGAGTAGCATCGGAACGACCTGGAACGAAATAAAGCGCGTAGCTCAAGATAGAACGCGATGGCGGAGCACCGTGGACGCCCTCTGCCCCATAATGGGAGACAGAGGAACATAAGTAAGTAGTGGCATAGAGTTTTTTGGTCAAGTTAACTTATGCACTTCACGAGCAATGTATACGAGGCAACGTCTTTCGTGGCCGTGCAATCCGATACGGCACACCCTGGCGCCCTATCTGTCTCCTGTCCACGAGAGTCACATACCGGACCTAGTCGTTAAGTTTGCGACTCCCTTCAGCAACCCACTCACAACCGCAATAGTCAATTTTAACCCTTCGGTAAGAGCGCTTTTTTTCGCTGCGACACTACCGCTTTACGAGGTGCCCGCCGAAAAAGCACACATAGCACATGGTCGGTCCGCCTTTGTGCGAACACTTTTCTATCCTCATATATGGTCAATGCTTAACAAAACAATGCTTTTTTTCAAGTGCTGTTTGTAAAGATTATATAAGATTCTATCAATTATATGAGCAAAATTTATATAATTATAAATTACTTATTAATTATCGGTCATCAGATGGATGCCGGATATATACGGCGCTCGCCCACATAGGTCATCAGATGGACGCTGGGTATATCCAGCACCCGTACGTGTGCGTGCGCGTGTGTGTATGAGTCCTATCACTTTAAAAAAAAATAGACGAGCGATGGAATGGAGACCGTATCTTGACAAATTAGTGTGGGACGCTCCCACACTAATTTGTCAACTAGATGGATTGACGATACGCACAGGGTGGTTAGCAGAAATATGCGAATACCGTGTCAGACTGATGATGAACACTAAAAATGTTAATCCAAAAAATACCTTGTCCCTCAGTTGCTGAGATAATATCCTCCTTGGAAGGCTTCTCGTTGAAGATGTCCCGATCAGTGTCCGGGCTTTTCATGTCGTCGGGGCCACGTCTCGAGAACATGTAGAAGCGATTCTTCTTGTAAGCGCTGCAGAACAGCGTGGGGTCCGTCTTGACGGTCAGCAACGTGGGATTCTCCGAGCCCTCCATTTCCAACGTAGCCGCCGCTTTCGGTTGATTCAATCGTCCCTGAAATAGTGGAGATTCTTGGTTTTTAATCACAGTAGAGAAAGGTAAGACCAGTATGGGTAAGGGGTTGATTTATTAAGGCATTAAGTCCACCACCAGTACGAAAAATGTACATTAAAATAAAATAAATCTTGATTTCCGAATTAGTTGTTAGGAAAGGCCAGGTCAAAAGTACCCTTGAATTTTCATGAAGACAGTAATCAGTTTGAAGTAATAGATGGAGCGGTAGGCAGAAATACGGTCTGTGTTTCTGCCTACCGCTACGGGAAACGAGCGTGACGATATGTATGTCTGTATGTTCAAATTAAAAATTAATACATAAGTAATATAAAAAAATTCAAACTACTTTTTTGCAGCGATCTACATGCTTCCATACTGACGGTATTTATTCCTAGATTTTTACATATAGATTATTTTCTTAGATTTTTTATCTCATATAAAACTAAAATTAATGAATTAAATTTAATTAATGTATTAATATTGGACAAAACTGTATTAACCTCAAGTGTCATCTACTGTAAGTTTAAAAAAAATATTTGAACTTGAGTGGATGAATAAAAAGTATTTTATTAACATTTTTATAATTTGCACAGCAATTTGCAATTTTTATAATTTTAAATTCTTCTCCGACGACCGATTGGCTCAGTGGCGGGGCCCTCCGCCCGCGGAGTCAATGGTCGCCGGTTCGATTCCCGCATCGGAATAAATATTTATATGGATTTATAAATGTTTATTCCGCGTCTGGTAACCCCTCCATTTTCTCCGCATTTCCTTTCCTGCCCCTTCCTTTCTTCTCTATCCTTTCCCTTCCTCTCCGCCAATCCAATTGGTCTGCCGTGCCAATGGATGCGTGGCTAGGGGCGAGCCTAGTCGAAAGCGTGCCGATCGTCCCGGGGTCGGGCTCCCCCGGGGACTATGGTGCCTTACCTCAGCATGCAGGGCTCTGCTGGGGCTGACCTCCATCCTCCCTTGCGGCTCGTGGGATTCACTAAGATGAATTTAATATACCTAATTTGTCGAAAAAATGACGGCGACGTGGTTCGCCACCCGTCACGTCCTGATTCTCACGAGGGCGAAAAGCGACCAATGACGAGCCGTTTCGCTGCGATGAATGGCAGCAGATGGAGCTCTGTGGTCTCTGCCAACCCCTGCGGGGGATGGGCGTGAAAATATAAAAAAAAATAAAATAAATTCTTCTCCTGATAAATCCCTGAAGTGTAATACAACTAATACTCTGATGTACTTTAAAATTTATTTTAAAATTTCGTTCTAGAACGCCAATATGGTCACATAGTCTATGAACAAATGACGTAATGCGTTGTGGTAGCGGATCTTTTACGTGGTTGTACCGTTCCATAGGCAAATGAGGGACGTTAAGATATACCTATAAATAATTTTAATAGTGGTAGAGCCGCGCTGCAAACGAATACTTTGTCAAGAATGGCGTAATATTTGTCTGTATAGCTTGAACGGGCCGGCTCGCACGGGGAAGGACCACACTCCCGCAGAAAACCGGCGTCTGAGTGGTAGCTTAGCTACCGCGCTTCGACCGAGTTCCGGAGGCCCAACACCCTCCCCCTCACCTTTCCCATTCCCATAATGACACTCCTTAAAGGCCGACAACGCTTCCGCACTGCCTATGCGCTGGAGAAGTCTATGGGCGGCGTTGATTGCTTTCCATCAGATGACACGCCTGCTCGTTTGCCTTCCTATCCCATAAAAAAACCTCTATTTACACGATAAAACATTTTATCTAGCCGTCCAAAATGTTTATCTTATTAGTATGGCAAATAAACATGTTTTCTTGTAATGGCGCCCCGATAAAAGGTAGTCCATAAAAGGTTGGGAACATATGTGCTAAGACATACTTAACTACGATTTTCTATATACCGTCTTACTGTGTTGTGATGAGGTATGGGTGAATGGTGGGTGCGTGTGCGCAAATTGCGTCTATGTTGTGGGTAATGTGGCTTACATCGCATCTTCTTCGTACATACTAACCTGGAACAGCGCTAGATGGAGCGGCCTCAAGTTCTCCGGCTTCCCGAGCATGGCCACACAGCGGTTGGTGGTCAAGTTGACCAGTTTCACCCCCAACATCGTCGCATACGCGATGAAGTGACCGCTCGCGTCGAACAGTACGTTCGCTAGCTGAACCGCTTCGGACTTCTCCAGTTCTCGTTCCGTGGCCATCCTGAAGGTAGTTACCCAAAATAACTTCATTGCCAACTTTTGATTTGAATTTAGTAGTGGAGTGGTAGAGCCACGCTGCAGACGAATACTTTGTCAAGGATGGCATAATATTTGTCTGCAGCATGAATGGGCCGGCTCGCCCGGCGGAGTACCACACTCCCGAAGAAATCCGGCGTCTGAGTGGTAGCTTAGCTACCGCGTTTCGTACGGTGAGCGGTCAAGTTCCGGAGGCCCAACACCCTCCCCCCTCCCTCTGCCCTCCCCCTCCCATTCTCACTCCCATAATGACACTTTCCTTAAAGGTCGGGAACGCATTCGCACTGCCTATAGCGCTGCGAAAGAACTTACATAACTTAGTAGGAAATAAAATTTTAAAGAGAATACACATTCATCATTAAAAAATACACGACTCAAAAAATTCATTTCAATCCTATTACCATACAACCAACATATCTTTAAGAGACCATATTGTAAGCTCTAATTTAACATTCAATTTATTTATATAAAATAATCCTCTCGCATATTGACTCTCCAAAACTGCTCTCTCTTTTAAATTTTAACACCCGCATCAGAACACGAAATCCCCATAAAATGTTTAGTATTCGATTTTATCCAAAAAATATATCCCATTAAAATCCCATGGTACGCATTTATCGCCTATACAATGATATATCTATTGACCACGGTACAGAATCGTTCGATATTTTCAATATCAAAATACATCAATTAAAGCGATCGCTCCGTGATATCTTTGGCAGCCGATAGATCACAAAATTATTATCCTTCTATTTTATATTTCATTTTTTTATGTATACAATTTTATGTTATATGTAATATAAAATATGTAATATAAAATATATAATATAATGCTAAAATGCAGCCATGCTGTGCGTAAATTTAAAGAGTTATAATCCGGGAGCTGTTATGTTTATATTATATAGTATTCTTTAAGACTGTAACTTGTTTATGTGCCTAATAAATAAATTAATTAATTAAAAGAGCAAATGTTCTTACCTTCTCCCGAACTCCATATTGGGAAGTTGTTGCGCCTGGTGCTGTAGCTCCTGGAAACGTTGCAGACTCTCATCCAGGACCTTGTGCAGCTTGCCAGTCAAGAAATGGAACACCCGCACCTGAGTTTTCAAATTTTTCAAGCTATTTATTTCCTTGATCAAAATATTCCATTTCAATTATGTTTCTTCATATTTCATTTCAATTATGTTTCTTCAGTCTGTTCACAATTAGACTTTTACCACTATTTTTTTATAACAAACACACAAATTAAATCGGTATATCTAAAAGCATGAAATTTTATACGTCCTTTCCTATACAAGGAAATGACTTGTGTATGACGGATGAAGGTGAGCGTTTAGTTGGGATTTTTGGAATATATACGTCTTAACACATTGAAGACGGTATGCGCTGAATAGTGTCTAGTCTTAGCTTTCGCACATTTTTTATTACTATCGCTACAATTATACAATACTGCATCAGATTCCAAAAAAACGTGAATTTCCGGCGTCCGTCGCCGACAGTTGAAAAATGAAAGATGGGGAATTCCCGTCTCCCGTCTTCAATGTGTTAAGGTAACTAATAAACACACGTTTGAAGTAAGGTCCGTAACCTATTCCAGAATGTAAATTCTTTCAATAGGGCCTCCAAGTTACAGGTTTACCTAGTTTCGGGCCCACTGGACATACAGGTACAGTAAACCCTCGTATAAAGCGGTAGATTGGTTCCGCGTTATAGGTAAACGCTATACGAGAGATCACTGTACCTATAATCAATGTTCTTAAAACTCAAAAACTAGGAACAACAAGTTAATAAAATAATTAAATTTTATAAAAACAACATGTGCGGACATAACAGAGTTGATTATGAACTGTCACATCATTATAAACTTTACAATACAAATATTGGGAAATCCCCGCGTTATACGAGAGAATACACGTGTTATACACAGACATGAAATCGCGTTATAAAAGTACCGCGTTATAGGAGCGTTTACTGTATATTGAAATTGAAAGTTATACATGGACAAAGTGAGGTAATTTATAACCTTTCTATCCAAGCTGATTGAAGCCATCTTCCGGCCATCAGGCGAGAACGCTAGTGCCGATGGATACGTCTTGTTCTTGACAAAGTCGAATAGGTCCGTCTCCAGTTTAGACTGGAAATTCACATTCTTAGGGAACTGATACTCTTGTTTAGGCCCAGTCCAGTATTCCACTATGCCCGCCTTGTCAACTGAGACAGCCACCTCGTAGGCCGGGTTGTACTTGATCGTCGACACTATGCTCTGGTGCAAGGTTTCGAACGTGTGTAGAGGTGTTCCCGACGTCTGAGTGCCGTCGAAGACGTGTATTTTGTTCGTTGTTCTTTCTGATCTGGGCAAAAAAAATTTACATTTTTTATATGATAGCAATGGAGAAGGAGGAGACGAGTGCTCACATCGTACTTCAGTGCAGAGTAGCAAACTGTCGCGCCAGATACCTGGGTGCACCCGGGTCCCTCGTGGATGCTGTAGGCAAACCGAAGGGCTGCTACACTACTGCTTCTTTGAGGAGTTGGGGTGGATAGAATAGGAGCTATCCATTCTGACAAAACGCAAAAAAGGCGAATGATGACGTCGATTTGCGGAAACCAGGCCGTTACACCATCTACCAATATAATAGCAAACGAATCTACATCTCAAATGATAGAAATCACGGTCACCCACAGACAACCTGAACACAAATAACAATACAATTATTTTCCAGTTTTTAACGAGGGAAACCAGCACAAGCTCTATTAAATATGAATACTAGGTTGGGGAATAAGTCCGTAGTTTTTATATTTTCTTATATTTTACAACAATTTCTTACTAAGTGTATAATATTAATTCAGTAAATCTCTTTCAGCTCCACAAAACTTTCATATAATCATCAATTTAAGTAATTAAATTACTTTGAGACTTAGAAATGAAATATCCAGTAGGTTAAATGCAACATTTTTGACATCTGCTTCTCACCACTTTAATCGAAGCCAAAATCCTGCAGATCAACAAGGAGGTCTACATAGCCCAACTACACCGCATGAAAGAGACGATACTCTTTCACGGCAATGCTAAGCCCCATTTACAAAAGACGTCAAAGCTGCACTCCATGAGCTCGAATCGGAGGTCCATTAGATTCAGCCATATTCTCCAGGCCTTGCACACACAGATTCCCATCTTTTCTACTCCCTGTCGAGCCATATGAGGGGTGTTTGCCTTAACAATGACAAAAGCCTTAAAAACTAGATCAACAACTGCTTCGATACCAGACCGGGCAATTTTTGTCGGAACGGCATAGAAAAAATTAAAAATATAATAAAAATTAATATATAAAGGGAAATTGTAAACTAATGGAACTAATTGAAAAAAAAAGAAAGAACTTTTTTGACAATCCATAAAACAGGACAGACTCAAAGTATAAAAAATTATGAAAAAAAATAATATAAAAAATGAAACAAAAAATTAACAAACAGATAGACAAAATTTATAGTAAAACATAAAAAAACTAACTTACACAGCTAA
Source organism: Baronia brevicornis (assembly GCA_031353405.1). Classification (NCBI taxonomy): domain Eukaryota; kingdom Metazoa; phylum Arthropoda; class Insecta; order Lepidoptera; family Papilionidae; genus Baronia; species Baronia brevicornis. The sequence continues at coordinate 442,044 of JASFAT010001306.1, forward strand.
TGCTGATATAGGATCTCCAGCCGAATGTACCCATTCAGCACAGTATGGCTCAAACTCTATAGTGATCATATTTATCATATCTGAAATAAAGTAATACATATATTATTTTAGTTGACAAGAAGTAATAACTGAACTAGAAGTCATAACTGGACAATATTTCGTAGTTTGAAGGTTTTTCGATATTTTAAAATAAATAATTTACTTCTGTATACTTTTAATTACAATATAATAATGCATACATTAATATATCCAAAAGACACTGTTTCATATATCTATTTATTAATATAGCTCTTACCAAAGTTGACAACATCAAATACTTTAATAGTCTTTTCCGTGGATATTGTGCATAGTAAAGTTCCCGTACTGTTGGCCGCAATGTGGCTTATGGGTGCCAAATGACACCGAAAATGTTTTACAAACTCTATTCCTTCCTCCTGAAAATTAAAAATTATTTATTAGTGCATGCTATTATCAAATTTCTGTAGAATAAAGTTAATATAACATTTTAATTGTTTTCAATATAAATGTAGCTCAAGTTGTGTGTTAAGATTTAATTTGTGTATTAATTGTGGATGTCTTATATGACAGAGGACAGAGTGTGAGTCTTCTGTAAGGTTTTGAAAAGTTTATTGCAGTTACGGAAAGCAGCATATTTACGCACCAGAAAATAAAAAATGTAGTTTACCAGAAAGCTTCAAGTTAAATAATTGTATTTATCTTTCACATAACTGATACACATTATTCATTTATTTGAATTATAATAATCTTTCATCTAATATCTAAAATTCTAACCATACACAATACAGCAAGTATTATCATTGGTCTCAATGAATTTAAATTGAAAGATTGATTATCATTGATCGCTGATCAAAAGTTATAATCACATGAATTGTAGGTGAAACAAAGTTCACCCATCATCTAGTATTGTATAAATCATGTGTGGTTAGTTATAGTGCTAATAATTCTACTTAATTTCTAAGAATTTGCAATATTTATTTATTTCACTTGTATATATTTTTCTGTTTCTGACTTATTGTGTCAAAGATAAGAAATTCAATAGTTACTCACTTGTTTTTTCCAAAACTTTAGATGACCATCTTGACTGGCTGTGATAACAAAATCAGTCTTTGTGGTCACAACGTGTGTTACCACGTCTCTGTGCATGTAGCTACGCTCATATGTTTCCGATGAGGGTAAATTCTCAAGGTATAAGGATTCAAACTCCAGAACTACAAAAATAAATTCAATGATTAATTGATATTATTAATTATATATAAGTAATATAACATTATCTCCATGCTTGAATTTAATTATAAAGTAAACAATATTCTACTATTGTACATAGAAGATTGTTAACAAAAATCTGTAACTTTTCATTTTCAATTGGCTTTTAAAGTTGACCACAATATTAGGTTACTACCTGGAAGCTTTGTAGAGCTACTCATGGATGCAGTAGGCTCAATATAAAGGGCAGAGTAGATGTACCATGTTCTGGACAGAAATTCCACACTTGCACTAGTTAGAAGATTGATCTGCTGTGATGCATCTAACTATGCCTTTACAGCAAACCACTTGAAACTGCATTTTCAAGATGTAAATAATAGGACTAGAAGAAAGTAACCAAAAGAGAAAAAAGGAAGGAGTGAGGCCTCCAACTTTCAACACTCACCAAATTAAGTAAATCAATAAAGCTACTATTATAACTACTATATATGAGACGTTTATTGGGAAGGTCTATCAGTGTTTTCATAAGTTGGTTATTTACTTGAAACACACATTCTTAGATACATTAAGTATAAAAATAGTTTCAACGCAAAAATATCTTTCTTACGAACAGTCCATATAGGTTTATATGATCGTTTCAAGTAAATGGTAAGAATACCAATAAATACGAAGTTTGCGAAACTCTCTAACAGCTATTTATATGAGGTATATATGTTACCTTTACGTTTTTTTGGTTTAGGGTTGTTCGCCTCAGATGGCATAGGACCAATCCACCCGTCACCATCGTCTCCATCTGCGTTTTCTGAAGCAGACCTCTTTTCAGCTGACATTAAAATAATATACAAAAATATGAAGTTACTAGCACACTTTTAAAACAGACAAGGTCCAAATTAAATAATCTATCTGTTTTGCTTCTAAAATTATTAATGAACTTAAATCGTTATTTGTACAAAAACCTTTATTATTTAAGTTTTTAAGATATAAATAATCTAGTAAAACAAAATTTAATCTGTGGTTGTGTTTGTGATTCGTGTGATATGGGTATTTGAATAAAAAATATAGGTAATCCAAAAACTATAGAAATAGTAACTTTGAACTGGCCAATAATATACGTTAAATCTACAACTATAATATAATTTAATTATAGTATAACTTGGAAAGAAATGTTGCCAGATGATCTAACGTCAACAATTATATTACAAAATAATATCCTTTTGCATACCTTATTGTTATTTATTATAACAGCTATAGTTTAATAATTATAACATTAGCTATTATATATAAATATAAAATGAAATAATATTTTGCAGAAATTACTACCAGTATCAATAGAATATATAATACACGTAACAAAAGAATGGAATTTCCAATATTTAATATACGTAATTATAATCAGAGGCGTTTCTAGCCCATGTAACGCCCATTCACAACCATGACGTGAGGTTGAGTTACAACGCGTCCATGAAGGTTCTTCGTGATTTCTTCTCTAACAAATTAATAAGCTATTTCGGCGACATCCCCTGGCCATCCAAGTTGTCGAATCTCAAAAATATGGACTTTATTCTGTAAGGGTTCCTAAAAAGTAAAGTGTATAAAACAAACTCGACCACCATCTCAGCATTAAAAGAAAATATCGTCCGTGAGGTTAACGACATTTCAACGTAACTACTTAAGTGAATGGCAGGGACTTGAATCGAAGATGTTAATGCTGGTAGCCTGTTTGGCTTTTACAGCTTTATCGAATACTGAACGCGCGGGCTCGGGGGCTTGCAGGTAAAGAATGGCGACGAACAATACTATATCTACATATATACTTCCAACAGTATGCCCGGCATAGCGGTCATCATTTAGGCAAAATAATTTTTAGTAAAATTGTTAAGTCTAAATGATGATAATTTTTAATAAGAGTTATTAAATTTTTTTATGTCCTTTGTAGTTTTTTTTATGTTTAAAAATGTAATTTTGCCTATATTAAATAAATTTTACTAAACATGCATAATTCAGCTCTGTAAAACTATTGATACGGCGACAGAAACTTTGATTTTTAAAAAATCGGTTGAATATGATTAGGTCGGTACTTTCTTCTCGAATCAAATTATAAATTTTAGAAATAATTACATAGTTTAGTGTGGCGTGACCATATCTCAATTTTATAAAGGTTTTACTATCGTTAATAGTCTTTGGCCGTAAAACTTTTTTATAGGCTGGCAAATCTTATTGCGGTGTTGTAGCGTTTTATTTTTGAATGTCTATGCTCAAAATGTCTTTTACGAATCCATAGTGATGGTGGCTGGCTTCCTTGCAAACATAGCATCCTAAATTGCCTATTAATTGAGATTTAAATATCAATTGCTGGTCGTATAACGATCGAAGAAATAGTGATTAAAGTGCTCAAGAAGTTTTACAACCAATCAGTAAGTGGAATATGTTACATTTGTCATGGAACTACGCGCTACCGGTGCTTCTACACGTGGTTTGAAAACTATACCGCGTACTTACTTTGTAATTGTTTTTTCGTTTCTGTAAGCGATTGCTATCGTTTACATATATTATTGGTGTTGGTAATGCACTTCTAAGTTCCTTTTAACTTAGGCAATCTTTTGCAAAGGTTGTTTATTGAACGTGGTTTCTTTGACATTGCGTTCGTATCGCTGTGGCATTATATCAAAGGTAAATTATTACGAAACTAGTTTTTCCAAATCTTTAATTGTGAATATTAGTAATTAACGATACAAAAATGTCCTTGCAAGTAGCGTTTATTGACTTGGGTGCAGTCGACTTTTACCGTACGGATTCCGACAAGTGACGCATCAATATCGTGAACTTCGTATGGGAAAAAACAAATAATTCATTTTTATATATAGGTCTTTGTTTGATTCAGTGACTCAGTTTTATTTGCTAACACCATCTATTTCCCATGATTTCACGGACTTTCAATTACGAACTGCTTAAAATATTGAGAATGTTACCATGTAAAAATGAGGTTATTCCTTTAAAACTACAATTATTGTTCAAGTAGTAATAGATGTAGAATAGCAATTTTGCCAATTTAAACATAATATTGTAATAATTCAATTTCACATTTAGCTTTCCATTGGTAATAAAATGTAGATAAACTATATAACTACATATTTACTCAAAGAAAACTTATGGTTGATTAGTTTTTGTTTGTTGATTCTTTCCTTACCTCTCAAGTTTATAAATAATCTATAAAAGTATATTAAATACTTAGAAAATGAATATAATGTAGTATAACTATTGTAATGTTATTTACTTTGTTAATTAATTTCCCTTGTCTTTGTGCTTTATGTCTAGATACATATTATTTTCTCCTTTTTTTATGGGAAAAGGAGGCAAACAAGTAAGTGATGGAAAGCAATCAATGCCTCCCATAAATGTCTGCAACACCAAAGGCATGTGTATAAATATATATGATATGTATGTATGTGCATATTTGTGTGTATTTATATATGTATTCCTAATTTGAATAATGACCGAATCGGAAGGTCTTAGCACAGGCTTGCCTAGTAAGACCTACTATACTCCATCCAACTTCACTGATAATTGTCACAAATAAAATAAATAAAATCACCCTTGCATTGTCAGCCTTTTAGATATAAAAAGGCTAATTTTTTTGTTGTTTTTTATTTTGATGTCATGTGTGACACTTATATAAAATGATATCTTACTATTTTTTGGTGTGAAATAATCTATTTTATCAATAAATCCATTATAATTAACACCTGGTGGTGTAAATTCCCACAATGGGCAGATCTGAAATCACATGGTTTTTATTCTCAGAAAGATGCTACAGTCCACCTACTGGTATTTGCTACCATAGTCATGTTGTACAACACCAATGGAGAGAAATGAGGAAGCTTTATTTTATGAAAACCTAGTATTTTATTTTTAATAAAGACCCTAAATCCATACTAAAGTCCAATGCACCTGTTATAATTTCTAAACCAGTATCAAAACTTTCTGTTTGATTGTCCTACTGGCCTAGAAAAAGTTGTCGGTAGTTGATGTGCTTAGAAAGTTATTGTGTTGGTACACAACACCATGGCCTGCTTGTTATAGTTTTATTATAAAAAAATGTATTTGTGAGTTACAATGTATAACATTTTAAAATATACTTTATTATATTTACTTTTTAATTAAATTTGTCCTTTCAAGAACTGTGGGTAAGATATATAATACAAATTAAATATTATTCTTCATTATATTTTTATAAATTATTTCCAAAAGTAATAAGTTAATTGTACTCTAACAGCATCACATTCATATATCAAAGTGTTGCTGCTATAAAGCATCCAGATACTGATGAGAACCCTAGTCCTCTCCTTTCTCTGCCATCCTTTCTTTTCAAAGGTAGGCAAACATCTATATCACTCTTAGTGTTATGTAATTTTTTTAAGCATTACCTGTATTACAGTAAGGCTATATGGGGAGGAAAAAGAGGATGTAAAGAAAATGGAAAAGAGTTGGGTCTCTGATTACCTACACTCACAATATTTTGTGGGGACACATCCAAATACCACAGTATTTCTCTGGTCTAGCCGACCACTTCATACATAGTATGAAATACACTATTCATATTTTGAGTTAGATTTTCCAAGTGTTGAAAATAATGAAAAAAATGTTAGATCAATTATTGTGGGTACTTGATAAATAATTATTATGAGTCCGTTATTCTTTAAATAACTGCTTATCATTTTAAGTAAAAGATTGTATATATTAATTATAGCATATTATAGGAGGAATCACTTTATATTTGGTGATAACTGTTTGCATTAGTACCAATAATCATATATTCCAATATCAGCTTCAAATATTGATATTGGTAATTGCAGATTTATAAGATTAGAAATGATTTCTGGGCTTGGTGTTTTCGTGTGAGACACTTTATTGGATTTTCATTCAGATAAAAATTCTAGATTCAAGGGCTTACTGCATTTTTGTTCCTTACAATGATTTATATTTGTAATTCTAGTACATTGTGCTTCCCATAAATTTTTTCATACACTACCACTGTATACAATGACCATCAGCAGCAGTAATTCTAAACCTATAACATGAAAACCGTTAAATAAAAGCCTACATTCTCTAATAGTGTACATGTCTATTGATAGTGTTGATTCAGGTGACACATTTTCTTGTTTGCCTTCCTATATGATATAGGAAAATAATTCGATAACATTCTTTTCTAAAAGCAATTTAATAAATCCCCTTTGTTTTACTTATAATGATGCAGTATTCAATGATATTTTTAAATATATAATTAAAAACGGCTTCAAAATCGTTCAAAAATTTGCATTGGCTGTTTATTATAAATCAAATTTTATACATCAAAGTTATATATAAATGAAATATTTATAAAAAAATACTTATGAAATTTTAATATCATGTAACTTCTTGGAAGCCTTCGATATTACGTACTTTTTGACACGGACTTTTAAATCTTATTTGTATACAAAATAAGATAAATATTTTGTATATATAATTTTATTATTTCTAGTAGATTAATTAATGTACGTAATTGGTTTTGACTATTCCTTGGTTAATTTATATAACTGGGCTGTACTTATCTGCTAGAGACTTTGTAATTCTTTATCGGAGGGCGTGCGTGACGTCATAGGCATAAAGATTAGATCGTGAGGTTCCAGTATGCATGCAGTTTAACATTTCAATAGAAAAACGGTAAGGAAATGTAATAAGAAAACACCTAAAATGAGGTTAAATTTTTGAGTGTTTTTGTAAAATAATATTGAGTTATAATTTCAAATAAAATGTTGTTTTTTAAAAGTTAATAATTGTAATATTTTTGATCTGTTCGCCATCTTAAATATAAATTAAATATAAATTATAGTGCGATCCGTCATTTGTGGGGTCAGATGACGTCACGTGTTCTAAGGTACCGTTTACGCGCCAATTTTAAACAAATAACATTTAGACATAAGATATATAGACTTTTAAGGTACTCAAAAACATTAAAAGTTTATTTAAGTATAATAGTGTTCTTCTGGTCGTATATAGCCCATTGAGATTGATTATAAACACTGCAAAAGTATTCCGATCCCCTATTATCCCCGACACAATTAATATCTTCGCGACACTATAAAATCTCTTCAACATCCTCACGACCCAGCATCAAACGAATCAATTGACAACAATCAAAATAACGAGAACATTTCGCCGTGATCTTGGCGCATGCGTTCGCCTTATCAGCCTCAGGGTCAAGACGTCACCTATGATGCCAGTGTAAATAATGGCGCGCTCTGTTACACATACGATTCACACGGCGGGGGAGAGTGAGAGGGGCTAATGACCGCATGAATGTGGCCGTTGCCCCAAGGTCAAGAGCAAGGTTATTAGAAATTTTGGGTGTCATCGTTCCAAACGCACGTCGAAATCGTCGCGTCGCTACAAATGCGTTAGTTATGCGTGCCGTTCGAATATATTATACAATACGTTACGAGCGTTATATACTTTTATGTAGGTATTAGTTTAAATATATCCTTCTCTGATAACTGATTTGTCATGAATGGCATAATGTTTGTCTGTAGCATAAATGGGCCGGCTTGCCCGGGGAGTATCACACTCCCGCAGTAAACTGACGTCTGAGTGGTAGATTAGCTGCCGCGCTGCGTACGGTGAGCGGCTGAGTTCCGGAGGCCCAACACCCTCCCCCTCCCCCTCACACTCCCATAATAACACTCCTTAAAGGTCGGCAACGCTTCCGCACTGCCTATAGAGCTGCGGATGGCTATAGGCAGCGTTGATTGCTTACTATTAGATGACACGTCTGTTCGTTTGCCTTGCTATCCCATAAAAAAACTGAGTTCTCGACATCACCTTACGGCTACTCTTCCCTACAATGATTTCCAAATGCGTCTTCTATCATTTCATGTCCCAGAATTTCCTCTTCTATTTTCTCAACCTCGCCTAATCGTCATTACTATTAACACAATAGCAACAGCGTTTGGTTTCGAAAGCGAGGGTCTTGTTTCGATCCCCCCCCCCACGCGCGACCTACCAGATGGTTATTCTAATGGCCTCCAAGACAGGAAATTATTTATGTATTAACTGTCAAAGTTTCAGATTCCCGCTCTGCAGTCTTCATTCACCTTTCTCCTTCTGCCCTGTTCGCCAGTCTTTCCTACGAAGTTATAAAGCGTTTAGAGCCAATGTCGTTCTAGAAGAAAAATATATATTTTTATATTTTGGTTGTTCTTCGAAAATATAGTTTTAAAAGAGTTTTGATTAAAATTAATGCCACCGTGTCTCGGGAAAGGGAAAATAGAATCTACAGTGGTATCTCTACCTCGATTCTTATCTAATTTAAGGTAGATAGGTTTTACCACCTACCGACGAATTGCGTACAATTTGTTCGTATTAAAACTTGCGTATTCGAGGTACATGTGTGGGTTGTAAGCTTAATCGATTCGTTGATGCAGCGGTTCTCAAACTTTTTGAGTGACAACACAAGATGAGTTGATAGCCGCATAATTTTATTTTTTCGCGAACAAATTAACAACTATTGTGTCATTAAATAAACAACTTTTGTGGCTGTATTTAAAATAATCTCAAAAGATTTGTCGTTATTATAAACTGATGCTGTTATTCAAATTCGATTATTTCGGACATGAATTATGTAAATAAGAAAAAATTCATCTATTTGCAAGTACATTATAGCAAGTTATACGCAAGTTATATTTGATCCAAAATTAGCTACATTATCATATTTATACACTTTCTTCTTGGTTCTTTTCTTTATCCCTTCAATGTTTCTCTACGTGATATTTACAATAAAATTGTTATGAGACTAAAATTTTCGTTTTCTCTTCAATTACTAATACCTTAAAGACTGTATAACTGTGTAATTCTATTTGAGACTCCATTAGGCATTAGAAATGTTAGCTTCAAAATACTTGATAGAACACGTTCACGCCGGCATTGATTTTTATGTCTTACTGTGAGGTGGAGCAATTTAAACCGTATGCCAAGTTTTTCTAGTTGCTTTTTTCATTGTCTGATGGAACATTCAAATGTGAGCCACCGGTGGTACACGCTGACCGATATGAAACTCGAGTGTGAGCCACCGATGGTACACGCCGCTCCATTAGAGTCGAGTAAGAGCCACCGGTGGTACACGCCGATGTGAGACTCGAGTATGAGCGGCATGTGTCACCGGTGCATACATGCCGCTTCATAAGAAAGTGTCAAGCGTGAACAACTAGTGTTACAATCCGGCGTGAACATGTGAAATGGTCATACATTATATTATCGATTATTGAATCGATTCCATAAACGGTCCGAGTAAACAAATGTCATTGTTTCCAGCGATGAGTTCGAGCGTGTGTTACAAGTGCAACAGGACGGGACACTTCGCCCGCGAGTGCCCGCAGGGCGGTGTCGGCCAGCGCGACTCAGGGTTCAACCGGCAACGCGAGAAGTGCTTCAAGTGTAATCGCACTGGACACTTCGCGCGCGACTGCAAGGAAGAGGCCGACCGTTGCTACAGGTAACGTTTCTTTTTTTTTATGGGACGGAACGGAGAGCAAAGGAGCAAACGTGTCGCCTGATGGAAAGTAATCAACGCTCCCCATAGACATCCGCGACATTTTTTTTATGGGATAGGAAGGCAAACGAGCAGGCGTATCGCGTAATGGAAAGCAATGAACGCCGCCCGTAAACATCCGCAGTGCCATAGGCCGTGCGGAAGCGTTGCCGACCTTTAAGGAAAGTGTCATTATGGGAGGAAGGGAGGGAGGGGTTGAGCCCCCGGAATTCAGCCATTCACCGTACGAAGCGCGGTAGCTGAGCTACCACTCAGACGCCGGTTTTCTACGGGCGTGTGATACGATTTCCCAAGCGAGTCGGCCCATTACGGCAGCGTAGCTCTACCACTAGTAAAGGGCGTTACCGGCCTTCTTGTCTACCTAATGTTCTTTGTGCAAATCCTAAACTATGACAGATCCATATCTTGCAGTGAACTTTTATATGATGATAATGAAACTTTAATTAAAAATAAACGTTAATTTTGTAAAATGACTTCGCAACAAATTACCAAGAAGTCAAATCATAGTTTATTTAATAATCTTAATCTACTATTATCGATGCCAGATAATCGTAATCAACCATTGCATTGCTGAAATAGATAGTCGCATTAGTAATTGAAATCAAAAATGTAGTGTCGTCCTCTATTTCATCGTATAATTAAAAACCATTGAATATGTGACCTCCGGTGTAAGAAAGAAACGGTACTGCTTGACAAGAAGGTAGAAGTAGGCCAATAAGTAAACGGATCACATCACAATGAGTAATAACCATCGTCCATGAACATCTGCATAACTCAAGGAACTGCAGATTCTTTTCGCCTGCCCAAAGGTACGATGTGAATAATGAGGGAAAGGGAGAAGTAAAGAGAGAGATGAGAGTTTGGCCTTCGATTACCTACCTGTACTGTACGTATATAGAAGAATGACACTACTAACCGCATCGTATAATATCTTTGTAACTATCGAATTCTTACTGAAAATGTAACCTTTGCGAACAATCGGTACTTAACACGTTGAGCGCCACGTCAGCCATCGGTGGCTGACACTGGACTTTCCGTTAAGGCTGCGTCAGCCACCTTTGGCTGACAGAGTACATGATATAGAACGAAAAAATTACATTAATTTAAGGAATTACTGAAAATTTATTTAACCTTGACTTATTACTGACAGTTTATTGAACCTTGACTTATTACTGAAAATTTATTTAACCATGACTTATTACTGAAAATATATTTCACCATGACTTATTACTGAAAATTTATTTAACCACGACTTATTACTGAAAATTTATTTAACCTTGACCTATTAGTGAAAATTTATTTCACCTTGACTTATTACTGAAAATTTATTTAACCTTGACTTATTACTGAAAATTTATTTCACCTTGACTTATTACAGGATTATTTGATTTTATTAAAATATTTTTTTAGATCTATAATTCTATATCATGTTGTACGCAGTCAACCGCCGGTGGCTGACGCGATCTAAACGGAAAGTCCAGTGTGAGCCACGGGGCGCTCAACGTGTTATAATAATAATATTCAGCAGTCTTTAAAATTTTAGCTTTTTAAAGCTTTAGCTTTATTTCCCAAACTTTTCTTTTTAAGTCTGTTTTTTTATGTCCTACTTCGTGGTGTCTTTTAGGTAAAAGCCTCCTCCATCTTTATCCATTTCCTGTGTCTAGAACTTGGCGCATCCTTGCCTTGGACTTTGCCTATGTTTTCCTTCGTCATCCTACACTACATTTTCCTGTCGGGACGAAATGGCGTTATTTCCTTATTTCACAGGTCCACCTATTGTTCCTACATCTCACTATATGCCCAGCCCATTTCCATTTGGTTTTTAGATAGTATACGAGAGCATCTTTTATTTTTAAACAAGAGTACTAAAATAAATAACATTTTGGTTTAATTTTGTCTCAAGAGAGTTTATAAAGAAATAATCCTGTGTTTGTAAAGCCGATTGACCTTTCCGCTGATTGCCGCGAACTGTGTGAGACAATACATCGACCACGTGTTTCTGAACCCTTAATTTACTGAGGGCTCTGGTAAACGTGTTCTATTGCTTTGAACTTAATAATATATATATATATATATATATATATATATATATATATATATATACATATACATATACATATACATATACATATACATATACATATACATATACATATATATATATATATATATATATATATATATATAATCAATTAATCAACAGCCTATATATATATATTTTTTTTTTTTTTCAATCGTTAATAAAATACTTTTTATTCATCCACTCAACTTCAAATATATTTTTTAAACTTGTAGTGAATGATACTTTGTTACTACGTTTTTTTTTCCAAATAATAATTCGTTTACTTGTATTTGCGATTAGTTGTAACTATTATGGCAGTTATCTATTTTACCAAAACCTTTTATGGATTTATTCAGTCACTTTTAAAGTCACGATACACGCATTTATTTCATATCACTTCAGTTATATGCCTTAATCGAACTATATTGTATTATACGCCACGATAATTAAACAATATAACTGATAATAATATAACTGATTATAAAAATGAAATGAAAGTACAACGTCACTGATGTAAGCATTCTCAAGTAGAGACAACGCGGTAATAAGTCTGCGCATATTTGTTTGTTCGCTGATTATTCTATAAAGGTCCTATTAAATGCAAAGTCATATACAGTAAGTAAAGCATATACTTTTATAAAAATATAAAAAAAGGTGGCGCTCCTTGTGTGAGGCCTATATGTCCAGCAGTGGACTGCCCTAGGCCGATATTGAATATATATTAAAGTTGTGTGTTGTTGCAGATGTAACGGCACGGGGCACATAGCGCGCGAGTGCGCGCAGAGCCCCGACGAGCCGTCGTGCTACAACTGCAGCAAGACGGGGCACATCGCGCGCAACTGCCCCGAGGGCGGGCGCGACAACTCCGGCCAGACGTGCTACACGTGCAACAAGGCCGGGCACATCTCGCGCAACTGCCCCGACGGCACGAAGACCTGCTACGTGTGCGGCAAGCCGGGGCACATCTCGCGCGACTGCGAGGACAACGAGCGCCGCTAACACACGCACACCCACCACTTACTACCGCTACACGATATTATACGACACGCACGGACTGTAAGCAAAGGACAGCAAGATGATACGCGGAGCACGCGACTAATAGATCGGACAGAACGGACCACAGCGACGGTGTCCCCCCGTGAGAGACTGACAATGATTTGTAAAATGTTGACTTGTGTATAGAGATAGGTCTCCCGCCGCGCACCGCGAACCGCGAACCGCGGCCAGCTCGCCAGTTGTTTGTTAGCTCGTGGACAAGTTGTGTTTTTTAAATCATTTAATATAATCGTGATTGAACTATTGATGAGGTAGCGTTACAGTTTTTAGCATTACAGAGTATATATTTAATATATTTTGTACAGATTTATTTGACAAAAGATAAATTGGATGCTGGCGTACGATGGGCTTTCAATGTGGAGGGAGTGGAGGCGGAGGAGCGACCCCGACCCCTAGCGGTGTCCCCCAGGTGCGCTCGTGGTGGCGGTCCCCCCCCACGACTGCGCGACGAGTGGCACCTAAATGTCCTCTCACTGCTGTGATGATTTATTTTTTTGATCTAATCCTTTGTTTATGAGGTCCTGCTTACTTGTGGAGAATTCAGTGGTTAATTAGAATTTCATTCAATCAGAATATTTTTTATTTTGTTATCCCCGTCGAATGTGCCTGTGTTTTGATTGTTATGATATCTCTCAATGGATGATTAATAATAAACATCTTGCCTTATTATTTTACACTTTAAATACTGCCTTGTAATGACAATCTAAACGGTTAGTCGCGAACAAACACACACACACACACACACATTTGGACACAATTCATACATACAATTAATAATTCAATTTGAAATTTAGCATAATTCATACACGGGTGAATTAATTTATTTGCCGTCTATACAATAATTTAAAAAGACAAGCTTCCTAAGACATATTAATCTCTTTCAAATCAATGTTTAGCATATATCATTTATATATTTTTGGAAATACGTGAATTTGTGAAATGTCTATAACAAGTAGTGGAATACAACGAAAATATATCTGACATTCGAATATTATTAAATTTATAAATTAAAGGTGGACATGATATTTTATATTGTCAATCTGGCCTGTTTCTTAAATAAACTACTTTTTCTCAAACTTTATTCGAAATAACTACATATTTCGAATCCCAAATTAACTTCTGATATCCAATTTCCTTCCTAACCATTCCCTGTTTCTTTCAGTCACTAAATTTTGTGAATGGTTTTCAATTACCTTCTAAGCACTCCTTAGAACAATCTATGAGCTCATAGAAGAGTACTCTTCGATAATAAATAAATAATAAAATGAAAATAAGAATATTCATTTTGTGGAGTTATACTAATAACCCCCACTAATTTAATATTCTTATCAATTCAACTACGCTTTCAGTGTAAGCATACCACAATTTGGGAACAACTGCAGCTAAGGTATTAAAAATTGACTACATCTACCTTTAACCAAAAATACTGATATGAAAGATGCATCGTATAATTTATTTATATTTCGTAATTCAAGGATATAGAAACCGCTATTCGGGAATGACTGAAACTTGAAAAGGAACTGTCCAATTTTGTATCTTATCACATCCTATTTTGATATTGTATGTGGTTCCCGGTATTGAATAGGACCACCCCATATCTTCCCATGGGTGAAGCAACTATGAGAGTAAATACCAGTAGATGGACAGTATTGTTTAGAGAATATATATCAATATGCAATCCCCAAAGCGTTGGGAATACATCAATGTCAGATGAAGTAAATCAGACTGTACCTACTCCACTTTCACAGTCTCAATGGAAAACTCTGCAATCTTGATCAAAACTGCAGTTAGAATAACGATTATATTAAAAGTGTAAAGCAAGAGGGATCTACTACGATTCACTAATCAGTTGTGCTAATATTATGTAAATACTGGTAGTAAGCGACGAACAGAGAGTGGTTTCGCTACGATGGTGTGTCGGGATCGTAGCTGATTGAGATCTGTGATCACTGCCTAACCCTACAGGGAGATAGAAGTGACTATACGTATATATAGTAAGTCAATTTACACATTTCATTACAGCGTACACATATCTCAAAGGCTGGCAACACTCCTACAATGTTTATGGGGGAGCATTGGTAGCTTTCTATCGAGTGACATGCCAGCTAGTTTGCCCATAAAAAAATTATACGATAAACTTTTAAAGTTAAAAGTACCCATCAATATATTCAAATATGTTGGTAACATGAACTCGGGACCTCGGTTAGAGAATGCAACCGAAGTTTGATACTATTCAAATCTCTATGCTATATGTTATCAGAGGAATGATGAGGATGGATAGAACTTTATGTATAAATGGGTAGTAGTTCAACCAACATGACAACGGTATACATTTGCGCAGATTTTTAGAAATAATGTTATTATATAAATAGATGCTTCACCCTACTGCATTTATGACTAGAATATGATGCAGTACGGTGCGCCTCTCTCTGAACTTTCCGTCTATTTCTATTCATCAGGTAGCATATTTGCTCATATATGAATATAGAAACCTTTGTCGATTGTATTGTCTTCCTGTGTCCTATTTATTCTGAGTTTAAGGAAGACAATTTATTTGAATAACCATTTAGCTGCGGTCGCAAATTTTACGTACATTTGCCAAAATAGATATAATGAATAAAATATTTTATCTAGCAAAGGTGTTGTCAGGAAAAATATTTTTATATATATCAATGTATTATAGCAAAAAAAGTATTTGATAAGTTATTAATCACAATACATACGAATATATAACCTTGGTTTTCAGTGTTTTGAGGTTATCTTTTACGTTTAAATATAATACATGGGTATTTACGTCATAAATAAATCTATAAATCATCCACTAGAATGTTTATGTCAGAAGCATTAGGTAACACTAAGGTTGTGGTATATTAAGCGGGTTCACACTTTTTTCAAAATTCAAAAATCCGGCTATGTTATACCCGCTGTCTGCTACACGTGATGTGAAACGTATATGATCTTTTACTAAATATCAGACAAGATCAACAACTAACAGCGTTATAAAAACAACATAAACTATAGATAATTACGGCGGCGATTTAGAATTACCGATGAAACATCCGCTTGCACGATGAGTGACTACTTAAATGCAAACTTGTACTTAAGAGAGGTTATATTCTGTTAATATCTGTAACAGAATGATAAAACTTAAAAATACGCGAAAGACACTAAATTGTCATCTATGATTAGTATTTTATCTCATATTAATAGCGTTACTAGGAAAGAGCCAAAAATATTAATGGTAATTTATTGAGCTTACACAAACACAGTGCTTTAATTTTTTAAACTTTACATGTTGACGACAAATTAAAGAATTATCTATCTTTAAAAACTTGAAAAATAAAATCTTACTGATAGACAAATAACCATTTAATAAATATCAATCTTGCTCGTATGTGAACAGGAAACTGGGGCTGCCAGTACAGCCAAATAATTTTGTACTGTTCTGTCTCTGAAATTGTACAAAATGAAATTTTAGGTAAAAAAGTAATAGTACTATTGAGAAATTGTCGTTAATAATTAACAACCTCATTAACACGTTGATTGCCACGCGTGTTTGCAATGAGACCTTCGTCAGGCCACCAGTACTGCTACGGAATTGCGTGCTGCTTTATACAACGAAAATCCTTTGTAGGTCTAGTCAAATCGGCGTCATCCGAATACCGGCGATACGGCCCGATTAGAACTTACTGTCACCCGAATACGAGTGACACGGCCTGGTGTGAAATTTAGCTGTCACCCGAACGTGGCTGACGTGGTGTGGTGTGAACTTCTACCGTCACCCGAATATGGGTGACTCGGCAGTCAATGTGTTAATGTTATAAGATATACCTTTTTTATAATTTGTTAACAGCTCTAATTATCTTCAACGATTATTGTTATTACAAGGCAAACTCTATAAACAAAAAACATAACATTAACATAACTGTAATATATAATTTTCTTATCCAATTATGCGATCTGCACACCGTGAAAAATATTAAATACTGATACTAAAATTTTTGAATGTTGCAATATATTAAAAAAAATAGATTTATTACCTAAAGTATTAAAACATCTTTTTTAATCAATCATCAACTACTACTTATAACTAGAAAATTAAAATAGTAATAAGTGCATAACACATTTATTTAAAACTATTATGGACATTTATTTAAACTTTCAAGTATCTAATTTTAACTATAATTTACTCCAACGCCAATGTCAGAATTTGTATACTTTTACCGGTTCTGCCGCTAGCCGGGCGTGGCGCGCTTGCGCGAGGAAATTGTTAAAATACTCAATGAAGTGAGTAACGCGTAACGAACTTGTTTATGTGGTTGTATCGCATTGGCAAAATTCAATGTAATAACTCTTTTTTTTTAAATAATTATTGTTTTCATTTTTATTTAAGTTGATTATTGTAATGCAATAAAATAAGTGTATGAAAATATTTAGTGAAGGGTTACAAAGGCAGGCGTTTAACCCATGGGCGTTAACTTCAGGTTAAGTTATTGTTCATTTTATTATTTAATTAAATCATAAATTGATTAATTATTTCATATTTTGATAACTTACGTTATTCACAAACTCGTTAGTATCTCTTCTTTTTCCATATTGACTATTTAATAAGGAGGTGTCTAATGTTTACGTTCCCTAACGTTTATAATTCGAAACTTGTCAAGAAATATATTTCTCTAGAGTGCATGTATAACTTTTGCGTAGACCAATTATTGAAAGGAATAAGTTACGCTTTTAAAACTAAGAATTTATTATTTTGTTTTTATATTATATGATCTCGTCAGGCGTTTATATGTTTAAATAATTTCAATTTGAAATAAATTGAGGAAATTACTGAGATTGCTAGCCAACAAACATGTAGTAAATCTTATTAAAAGTAGGTTATATTTGAAAAACTAGATTAAAGACATAAAACAAACAGTTCTTCCATTTGGTTTATCTCTTGAAATACAAAATCAATAAGATATCACTGAGAGTAGAGTACACAATATTGAAAAATACTTGTTACCAACAATTCTGAATGCAATTAAAATTATTAAGGAAAGCACACCTTAAACCTAACAGAGGTAAGTTAATTCACTGGAATTATTTAATTTTTACAATTAAAAAAATAGGGTTACTTAATATCCGCTTCTGTTAAAAAATCTATCTATACCTTGAAGATATAAAAAATACACTCAGGGCATAGAGATCACTGCTGCATGTGAGTATCCTCTAAAACAACATACACAATTCAGTTTCTGCCAGTCACTCTGTGTCTTTATTGCTTCAGCCCTTTATAGGGCCTATATATTGCACATTATGTTTATCAATGTACTCTGTGTCTTCACTCCACCATTCATGTACTCCAACTGCTCTCAGTTCTCAAATAAACGTTCCCATCTTACAGTCATATCTGTGTGACTAGACTTGAAGAGCCATATTGGTTATGTTTGGTTCTCCAGTTCACATACTTTTTTTGCATTTTTTGATTAGTTGTCAAGGTATTAATTACACTAAACCTCTTTCAATATAACCATTGTATGTGAAAAAACATCACGCTTCACTTGGCAAATGAGCAAGCCTATCAACTGATATATATATATATATATATATATATATATATATATATATATATATATATATATATATATATATATATATATATATATATATATATATATACACATGTTGCCCGCTTTTAACATATGAGTAGGCTTGTTTTCGAAGTTTTCCAAGTTGAATCAGTTCTGAAATAATGTTGAAGGCAAGTAAATGTATGTAAAGCCTAGTGTTATTAATTCAAAGTCTGGTAACACCAACAATCGGTATTGGTGAGCCTATGTCGGTTCTTAAGAATCGGGGAGGCCCATGCCCAGCAGTGGGACATACATTATAACATTATGTTATAATTTTAACTAATGAGTTACATGTTACATTCCCTAATGGGAGTTTATACTGGCTTGAAAATAATTGAGTATTATTCTAATTGTTGTGTTATTCCATATAATTTATGTATTATAATAATAATACAAGAAGTATCATTGTTTGTCCTTATGTTATGATTTCTTAATAATTAAAAAAAAGACTAGCAATATTTTCATATTGCTAAAATTATTGTCAACCATTCCAACTAAGATAATAAATCTAGTGCTAGGATAATATGGTCACACGGATAGTCCAATATTAGAATTGAACCTACAACCATATTGCTACTGTTTATTGCCGCATTTTAAAGATCCGATATTTATTTGTTTGTATTTTATTGAAAAATATTGTCATTTATTAAAGATCAATAAAAATTAACACATAACACTAATTACATAATCATCGGTGGCTAGAGTATTTGAAATTTATAAAATTAAGTCTATATCAACATTTAACAATTTAATTAATCTACTTTGGCTCCTTTGTCTCTAAGTGTTGAGTGTCCAGTGGTAGAATTAAGTTTTGATACATAAATAATTACAAACTACAAAGGATATAAATAAACTTCAATAGCTTTTATGAAGAAGAGAAGAGGTTTTTTTAATTATTTTTTTAATTGGTGGCCATGTCACGCGCACTCTTGCTGAAGTAGTGATGTCAGGGTGTAACCTTGTGGATGATTATGTTCTTTTAGTGCTGAAATGGTCTTCAAGTTTATTTAGTGGACTTGTGTTTCTCTCAATATTGGCATATTTCTAATTCTTCCATCGGACATCCTATATAACTTTAATTGCTAATGAATTTTAAGTTGCGTTTAGCTTAAATTTTATAAATACATAGTTATACATTAGCAAAAATGAAATATTGAATTCACGAACTTTTAATAAAATTGCCATTTCCAGAAAAATAATCTAAATTGTTGTTATTTGTAAGTGTTGCTATTGTAAATATCAGTCTGCAAAATTTTTAGTTCAGAGAGTAAAATATCAATAGATATATATTGGCCAACTAGGGTTTATAGTACTTTACCCACAGTTATGTGCTTTGTTGCTTAACTAATTTGTATTTTAAAAGTAGAACAGGCGCCTGCCGTCCATCATTAGTGAAAGTGCCCAGATACCCATCCAAAAATAAACAATATATATTTAAACTTGCACTCTGCTGCCACTCTCTGTTGCATCAAAGTGCTGCCAACATATAAATACACTCATTATAGTATCTGGTTAATTTCAGTGTGCTTAAAATGTGTTGTGAATAATTTACATAAACAAAATTTATCATGTTTGATGAAGTCAGGTCTTTTGTTTTGTAGACCATATACACTCCACTTCTAAGGGATAATTATTCCACCATGTATATCCAGTGTAAATGTAATTGGGGCACCCAGACAGACAGAAAGTATGTGTAGGCCACTACAGGATACTACAGAGTAAGTACCCTGTAGTGGCCTACACATACTTTTTAGAAGTGGTAGGTCCATGTTGCAGACAAATACTTTGTCAAGAATGGCATGTTATTTGTCTGCAGCATGAATGGTCTAGCTCGCCCGAGGAAGTACTGTGGTATTTCCCCGGGCGAGCCAGCCCTCTGTTTGAATGTTCCAGGGCCGTTCGGCCGGGGCAAAAAGTCCCGTTCTCAGCAGTGGCACACAACAAACGAGTTGTGAATAAAAAATTTGAAACATTTAAAGTACTGTTCTAAGTTCCTGACGAAAAACAGCCGCCACAAATTTATTAACCCCTGACACTAAATTTGAAAAATGAATATCTTCCTCGTAGTTGAAAGCTATAACCGATTCATGATGCAAAACATGGTTTCTTCTTCAACACCACAAAGAAAATTTTCATTCTTACAATCTGGATGAGGGGCGACAGTACTCTGCGTTTTTCCGGAAACTTCTTTCTCCGCAACATCCATGTGTAAAACCAGCTCGTTACCTTGCATGGTATTTCCAAACTGATACGACATGGGAATCTTCAAAAAACAAAGTTACGGATATTTCAAAGGCCGATAACTCTTCTGCCATTCCTATGGTGTTGCAGATGTCTATGGGCGGCGTTGATTGCTTTCCATAAGACGACACCCTTGCTCGTTTGTCTTCCAAAAATGTAAAAGAAATTTTCGAATCATATCCAGCAGAAAACTTCTGAGCATAACCTCCATAATTCACTGTCTATCTTTGAACTTATAAAGCAAACCTACTATTGTTGTTCACGTTTCGATACCGTAAGAGAGTGTTAAGTGGTTACTGTTTTAAAATTCGGATAGAAGTAACGAATGCTTGAAGGGTATTCCCCTATTCAAGTACCTCAAGTGTGAGCGCAAACACGGGAAGCATTTAAACACTTCTCACGTGTACCCTTTGTGATACAATGATCGATAATAAATGAATGTATTTATACATAATTATTCTAAGTATGTACGCAAATACTAAAACCATTCTCCCGATCACGACCCCTTTTACAATGTTCCCGACGATCGCTTGGGTAGTAAAGTACCTGATTACTAAGCGAAGGGTTCTATCATAAAGTTTTGCTCCATCCTTGTTCAATCTTATCTAAAAAAAATTATTCCATTGGATACGGGGGAGTTTAGACAAGAGAGTGAGATTTAAAGTGGGACTTTAGCGCCTCCTCCGTTGGCAAATTTCGATAGTTTAGTCTTCTAACTGCAAAATCTGTTACAACTATAAGATAAATATAACATTTCATTGTTATATTATACTAAGTATAAAATAAGGCGAAGTTATTGGTTGAACGGCGAACTCAGTGCTTTCAAAATCAATGGTAATATCTTCAATTTTGTTTATGGGATAGGAATGAGCTTGCGTGATGAAAAGCAATGAACGCCATCCAAAGGCATTGCTGAAGCGTTGCCTGCATTGGAGAAATGTGTTGTATTGTTTACTAAAGGATCTACTAGTATCGGTTTGGATATACCGCTGAAGGTAGCTAGTTGCACAAAGTGGTGGTGCATGGAGACAAGTTTTGGGAGTACCTTCCAAAACGCCTATGGAACTGCGGATGTCTATGGGCGGAGTGGATTGCTTTCTATCAGCTGACACGCCTGCTCGTTTGTCTTCATATTCCGTGAAAACAAAGACAAATAATGCCAACACATGCCAGCTTATAAGAAATCAAGGTTGGCGTGGTTACTAGACATGGAATGAATTACTGTGGGCCATACCTACATACATTACGCTGTCTTCGGCGGTATTTCCGAACCAATAAGACATTGAAAACAAAAGCCTACTAATAAAAACAAGCCTACACATACCTTAAATGCCGGCAACGCTTCTGTGATGCCTCTGGTGTTGCAGACATATATGAGCGGCGGTGATTGCATTTCTAAGTGGTAGAGCCACGCTGCAGACGAATACTTTGTCAAGAATGGCATATTATTTGTCTGTAGCATGAATGGGCCGGCTCGCCCGGGAAAGTACCCCGCACACTCCCGCAGAAAACCGTCATAGTCATGGTAGCTTACCTACCGCGCTTCGTACGGTGAGCGATCCCCCTCCCACTCCCATAATGTCATTCTCCTTAAGGGGCGGCAACGCTTCTAGACGTTGATTGCTTTCCATCAGATGAAACGCCTGCTCGTTTGCCTTTCTATCCCATAAAAAACAATTCCGTCAGATGACACGCCTGATCGTTTGACTTCCTTAAAAAAATACATTATATACGAGTTACAGGCGGCAAGTGTATATTCTGACATCCGTCCGCGAAACTTACGAAACCGGAATGCACCTGACGCAACATGCATTGGAATGGAATTATAACATGTAGCGGTAGTTTTTTAATGGCTCTGTCAGTGTCTGCTCTTATCTATTAGCTTTTCCGAAGTCGAATATTTTCGTGAACTTGATTCTCGATTACCATACTTAATCGATATATCATGTATGTTTACTGAGCCATGTTATCGTTGTTTTTTTTTCTTATAAAAAAGCAACGCCGCCCATAGATATCTGCCACACCAGAGACATATAGATGGGAAGATTGTCTTCCTCGCTAACATGTCCGCAAAGTAACGCCTGTCTCTCTTTATCACCAGAGGTATTGCGAAAGCCTTCCCGGCATTTGACAAAGACGTAAATTAAAAATGATATAGGTTTGTTTCAAGAATGGAAGAAGTGTTATTTTGTATAGGTTTTCCGATGGTAGAATTAGTTTATAGATCGATGATTACCGGAGTCGGGCGTTACTTTGCGGAAATCCATTTCTATGTGGACAGTCAGAACTTTTACTTAGCTAAGATCCGCGACAAGCTAACAAAAAAGAAAAATAATAATGTGTGTTTTCTACTGGAAGAAGTGGATATATAGGGAATTACAAGTGTAATAGTCACAGAAAAAGGGCCGTCAGCAAAACCTCCAGAAGAAGTTGACATCGTCAAACACACACTATCATTTTAATAGTTCCACTGTAAACAACGCGTTTTGCCTCAACACGAGTCATTCTCAGGTGTAGTAGACATCCGTGAAATTTATAGTGAAAATATTAGTGTGTTTGATGTCAGCGTTGGTGGCCATGCTTTAGTTCTAGAGGATTTGCTGACGGCCGTTTCTCAGTGAGTATTACACTTGTAATTCCCTATATATCCACTTCTTCTAGTAGAAAACACACATTATTAATTCCCTATATATCCACTTCTTCCAGTAGAAAACACACATTACTATTTTTCTGTTTTTGTTTGCTTGTCGCGGGTCGTACAACAAGCCTACCCATATGCCTACCCTTAATGGAGGAGTCCGCTATATAAACGCCATTGCATTTTTTTTCTTGCTTATTTAATTTAAATTATTTCCTTATCTTTTTACACTGAAATATACTATAACAATATACCTCATGAATTAAAACAATTGAACACAAGATTATTTAAAAAAATACTATATGTATGGCTAATAGATCCCAATATTTAGATCGATCGAATGTATCATCATCATCATCAGGGCATTACAACCGGCCTTAGCTTGGTTTAGTAAATTTTTCCAGTCGGATCTTCGTTTAGCTTTTTCCCTCCGGCCCCTCACATCGATTGCCTTTAAGTCGTCCTCGACTCCATCTAGCCATCTGAGCTTAGGCCTTCCGCGGATTCTACGACCATCTGGTTTGCCATCGAGTAGGCGTTTGGGTATTCTAGCCTCGTCCATCCGTACCACGTGCCCAGCCAAACGAAGGCGATCGAATGTATGTAATAGATAAATGTAATAATAAATTATAATTTTAAAGACAATATACTAGTTTAGTTATGTATTTAGATCTGTAATAATTTTTTTAGTTATTGTTAATAGTATGTAATAATTAAAGAAATTTGTACGGCTTAAGTGGCAATGTGATGGAGCTTTTATACGTCTTTTTTCATCTTGTTCATCTCAAAAAATCGCTACATCAAATAAAGGAGGGTTTGGACGAAAAAGTGTCGTTTGAGTTAGTATATGCACTTGAAGCACAAAAACGATGTCACGTGCTGAAATTGTTCCGATGACACTATTCCTAACTAGAACACTAGGAAAGCTCAGTTGGAATGGTTAACAATAATTCTAGTTATATTAACTCTTAACGGCCGAGTGGCCCCGCTACGGGGACATGAAAAGAATTCAGCTTTCATTTCATTTATTTATCATCGCTGTAGTTTTCTTTAACAAATATTGCAACTTTGTACATTCCTGGTTTGTTAATCATACACTGACTACAAATATTTATCGTAATATAACGTTTTAAGGCGTAAATATTGTGGAATATTCACAACATATCTGTCGCATTGGTATTCAGTGTAGTTTGCGATTTAGAAGCTTACAACGTGCAAATATATTGGCGTCTTCCAACTTTCGATTATTTCTATTATAATAAGGTTTAGTTTATTTTCATTTTAAAAATAAATAAACATAATAAAAATCCATCACTACACATTGGCAATTGCTTCGAAAAATATCATACTTTTAAAAATTATAAAAATTAATTTCATTTATAAAATTATAAATCAAGCAAATATATTGAATTCATATCTAAATAAATCAGTTTAAATGTTTAGTTTAAGTTTTCATCCTTATAAACGTTTTAGAAATTCACCTAATTTTCCGTCGTCTTATGGGCGAGTATTACAAAAAAAGCTCTCGGCCGTTAAGGGTTAAAAACATTGTTTCTCTCCTTGTTTCGTGTGTACTTGATGATTCTATACTCTCTCAGATGTTCACAAAAATATACCACCAATAATAAACCAATTCACATTAATCGTTACAGGCCAATGAAATAAGAAAAATAAACCATGTCTCCGATAGGGCTGTGCATCACATTGATAGCGGTAGTGCACGCCTGCATGGCGCAGGATTACGCCACGCCGACGTACAACCCTGACGCGGCAACCCCAACGAACGACTACCAAAACAACCAGTACGACAACCCATATGACCCGAACCGCAGGTACCCTAACCGCCAGTACGATCAGTACGGAAACAGGAATGAGCCGGGCTACGGTCAGAACCCTTATACCCCGGACGTTACGCCGCGGCCGCCCTGGGATGGCAGTCGGAGCTATGGCACTTCGTACAAGAGTTCAGAGTTGGAGCATGAAAGCGTCATTATAAATGAGGCGTGAGTATCAAATACATACATACACACCTGTTTCACGTAAAGGTAGGTAGTGACCACAGATCCTCCATCTGCTACGATCTCTGCACACTTTCTTTGCTTCATCCACACTCATCGCTCTCTTCATACAAGCGCTCCGGTTAAGGATACTTTATACTTGGCCTTTCTTAAGGACTTCGGCAATTTGGTCAAAGTATGTTCTACTTGTTCTACCCCTACCGCCATACTTCCATCCACATCCGCAACGTGAATTTCTTTTATCAGTCATCATCTTTCCCCTCTAGAAGGACCATCTTCTATAGAGAAGTATCAAATGTGAACATAATGGTTGTTCTTTTTCTTTTATGTCATTGAATTTTAACTATTATGCCAGTGTCAAGTGAAATATGATATTAACTTCAAGTATTTTGAAATGTACTGTTCATCTTGTCGCGCCACGTCTTGATAAAATTTTGGCCATTCCACTAAATCCTTCTATGGACTTTAACAATTAACTTAAAAAGTTACAATACACTTACTTATTTAAAATCACAGTGATCGGAGTAGGTATATTAATTTAGGGTCAATGATCTCAATCCTATATGTTAATATGGATATGCTTCCGGAACTCCAACTAAATCCCGGAAAAGTATAGATTTCAAATTTAAATAAATTTTGAAGTTTTATTACCTTTAAATATCCTAGTAAGTAGAATAGAATGACTTATTTGCAAGCAAGACAATTTTAATAATATTCATTTAATTCCCGGAAATACCGGAATTTCCGGTATTTTTAAAAAAAGGGGCATGTCAACGTTATGCTAGCCTATTGCAAGATCGATAAATCATTATACCTATTCCGATTACTGGTAATACATAATGTTCCTTCCTTTAGTTTAGAATTAAAAATGTTGATTTTCTTCAGGACATACTTCATAGTGGCGTCTCGCATGATCAGACCCGGTCAGATTTACAAGATATCGGCGAATATACTCCAAGCTCGCCTGCAGATGACCGTGCGCGCGTCTATCTCCTGCAACGGAGTGGAGATCGCCGATGTGGTCGAGAAGGTCAAGGAAGGGGTGCCAGAGAATTTAAACATCAAAGTTAGTAGTATCATCATTAATAAGGAGCAATATCTTGACGATGGAGACGACCAATTGGCTCAGTGGCGAGCCCTCCGCCTGCGGCGTCAGTGGTCACGGGTTCGATCCCTGCATCGCAATAAATATGTATGGGTTACTAATATTTATTCCGAGTCTGGTAATCCCGCCAATCCGCATTAGACAAGCGTGGTGGGTTAAAGTCCGTTCCTCCAGAAATGGAACGGCAATGGGACATATATAGCCTGTTAACAATATCTTGCTTACGTTTACATTCTAGTCGTGGGTTCTAATGATGTGTCATATTTTCTTATATTAAATTTCAGCGAAATCGGCCCATAAATGACTATTTTAGCTTTATATTTATATGGCGGCCATTTTGTTTTCCGCCATTTTGGATTTTTTCTCCTCCACCTAAGTACTTGCACTTGTCACCATTTTTTGTTCACGGGCGACCTCGTAGGAATAACGGTTCGGACCGGCCGTCGAGCAACTTTTTACCAGGTTCAGATTTTCAAGGTGTGGATATAATTCCGCCGCCTCGAGCTAGAGCTTGTTCCAGGGAAATGTTCGGATAGATCCGAACATTTCCCTGGAACAAACTTACCCTCCATCTCTTACAATTTCCCAAATAACATGTCAGTGAGTCAGTTAGTGGTAATGCAGTTTTATTTTTATTTATATATTTTTTTTTAATTGGAAAGGATAGCAAACGAGCACAGCGTGTCGCCTTATGGAAAGCAATCAACGAAAACAAATTTTACAACTTTTTTCTTGTTACTAAATAAACTTCTAAGTTTGGGAGCCTAATTCAGCTTTGCAGCATCAGGCCTACGACAAGGTTAGTCCGCCACTGATCTCAAATATTGTATTTGGTGAACAGGTTCCAGCGACATCCGTACCTGGAGATTACAAGTTGCGCGTGGAAGGCCTGTATTTGGACGACCCCTTCGGCGGGCGCGCCTTCGTCAACGAGTCACAGCTAGTGTTCTCCAGGCGGTTCATGACAATATTCATACAGATGGACAAGCCTGTTTATAAGCAAGGACAAACTGGTAGATATATTGATGATAAACATTTTAATACCATATAAAGAAATAGAAAAATATATTCACGACACTTTTTTTACTTTAAATTAACGCTCAAATATAAAACCTAAATAATATTATATTGTAAAAATAAATAAAAAGATCATCAGACGACCAACTGACTCAGTGGCGGGGACCTCCGCCCGCGAAGTCAATGGTCGCGAGTTCGATCCCCGCATCGGAATAAATATATGTATGGATTACATTTTTGAAGTGGGTTTGATAAAACGATGGATATTAAATTTATTCTTGTTACAGTGCGCTTCCGAGTGATACCAATAAGCACAGAGCTGAAAGCCTTCGGGCGAGCTATCGACGTGTTCATCCTGGACCCCAACCGGCGCATTATGAAGAGGTGGCTGTCGAGGCAGGTCAGTGAACGGCAGGAAGATCTAAAATATAAAAATCTCTTTACAAAGTGTTCTGTATCGAACTCCTCCGAAACGGCTTGACCGTTTTACATAAAATTATTTTTGTATATTTGTTGACCTTAGAATAGGTCGAAAACTATATTTTATACACCAAGGTGATAAAGGTGGCCTTCCCCAATTTTTTTTTATTTTTTATATGGCGAAAACACGTTCGCCGGATCAGCTAATAACAGTATATTAATGCATCCACTGGGACAGTGAGCCGAAGTGAATCTTGGCCTCCGAAACGAGAGTCCTCCATCTATCCCAGTCCTGCTCTAATTCTTGCAAATTGCTCGCTTGAGGTTCAAGCGGGTCAGTATCCACCCGATCTATCCAGCGATATCTGGGTCGACCAACTGGCCTTCAATCATTTGCCAATGTGCAACTTACATCCAACCCGCCAACTTACATCAGTGACGTTGTGTTTTTATTTCATTTTCATAATCTTATATTATTATAAATTATGTTGTTTTATTGTATGCCTTAATCGAACTATGTTGTATAATACACCATATATTATAAAATATAATTCGATTAAGGCGTATAAGTGAAGTGATTTGAAATAAATGTGTGTATCGTGACTTTTTAAATTGACTGAAAAAGTCTATAGAAGGTTTTGGTAGAATAGTCACCATTTTATCAAGACGTAACGTGACAAGCTGACTAGTTACCATTTCAAGAGATTTGAGAATACTGTATTTTACTTGACACTAGCATAATAGTTATAACTAATTGCCATCAAAGAAAAGAAAAGAAAATATGCCCTCTTCATACTCCGATCCTCCCCTATTCGCTCAAGGTGACCGAGCCAACGAAGTCGATGGGTCTTGATTTCGCCCATAATGTTTGGCTGCTCCACCCGGCCTTCTTTCTTTCTTCGGATGGATTAGTTTCTTCGGATTCTCCATGACCCATCTTCTCTTCTAGTTTATCTTTTCCTTATATTTTTATGCATATTTTTTTCACAGCCCATATATAACCCGCGACAAGCAAAACAATAACAGAAAATTAATAATGTGTGTTTTTCCGTTGGGTTTAGTGGATGTATTTGGAACTTAAACCAAAAACTTACCGAAAATCGGCCATCAACTCTCCACCCACCAACCACTATACACAACACCAAACACACATTATCACTTTTCCACCTTGTAAACGACACGTGTTTCGCCCCAACACGAGGCATCTTCAGGTATAGTAGACTCTACGGAAGACAACCGAAAAGTCACTTTTCGGTTGTCTTCCGTAGAAAACACACATTATTAATTTTCTGTTATTGTTTTGCTTGTCGCGGATCTTAGCTAAGTAAAACTTTTGACTGTCCATATAGTGATGGATTTCCGCAAAGTAACGCCTGACTCCATTAATAATCGTCGTCCCTGTTTCCGGAGGAACGGTCGTTACACCACCACGCTTGTCCAATGCCAATTGGCGGGATAACCAGACTAGTAATAAGTATCTTTTTTTTTTTGGATAGGTAGGCTGTCGATGGAAAGCATTCAATGCCGCCCATAGACATCCGCAGTATCATAGGCATTGCGGAAGCGTTGCCGGCCTTTGAGAAATGTGTAGGCTTGTTTTATTTGAAGGTTCCAAAGATCGTATCCGTTCGGACACACCGCTGAAGGTAGTTGGTTCCATAGAGTGGTGGTGTTGGTGCGCGTAAAGAATGTTTCGAGAAAAACGTACCGTACTGGAACACCAAACATACAGATGGTGGGGATGAATCCTTTGTTTGTATCTGTAGGCAATACATTTTGAGACAAAAAACGAAAACGCTGTAAATTTAGACATCCGTTTCGTCTAATATTTTTTAGTGTATATTCGAATCGGAAGAAAAACTGCGTCGAATGATATGAGTCTCGCAATTATACGGCCAATAGAAAATTTTGTACAGCGTTGAAAATTGCTGTTTTTTAGTGATCAGATACTTTTTTTTACAGAAATCTTAAAAGTTTTTTGGCTCTGGTAGTAAATTTTCATTTTGCGGCTTACTATATTTTCACTATTTAGCTTCGATATATAAACATATACAATGTATATACGCAATACATAGATAAAAATAATAAAAGACACAATGTCGCGGTTGTCTGTGGGCGGCTTTGATTGCTTTCCATCTGGCGGCACGCTTGCTCGTTTACCCTCCTATGCCATAAAAAAAATTAAAATCTTCGCCTTAAGTCTGATACGCTACTAAGACAACTAGACATTTATTCTCCGATTACGACAAATGGACTATAAAAAAGGTTGTGTTCACTCTATTGTGTGATTTGAGAACAGCATCATTAAACCATATTACGAACATTAACTCGATCGACACGAACACAATGGAGTAACACAATACCTATCACATAGAAATCAAAGCTCTTAAACATCCTCAGCACTAGAGGCATCGTAAAGCGTCGTCGACTC
This sequence comes from Baronia brevicornis, assembly GCA_031353405.1. NCBI lineage: Eukaryota > Metazoa > Arthropoda > Insecta > Lepidoptera > Papilionidae > Baronia > Baronia brevicornis. The sequence goes on from JASFAT010001306.1 coordinate 472,455, forward strand.
ACGAGATATGTAAAAGCCTATTTATTGAATATCTTATTTTAACTTTGCCAAAATATCGCTGATTGAATAGAATAGAATAGAAAAACATTATTTATGACACCTTTTTTTTACAATAACTATATTGTAAAAAATAATAAATTAAATCCTTAATAATATATAATAATATATAATCCTTAATAATATATATACAAATAAATACACAAAACAAAAAGAAAATAATTTTAATCTAACGAGTGTCATAAAATAGTTCTTGCTCAGCATATGCCTGGTGCACTATCGGAACACTCGGCGCTGGTTTTCAGCAAGAACCAACGTCGTCAGATCGCGGACCAGCTGTAGCTGATTTTACATATGGATGATCCGTAGAAGGAAGTTTCGGAAAAGACTTGCCGTACTGAATCTCCACTCATCCAGATGGTATAAAACAGGGGCTGCCAAACTTTGATCATCGACCCCCTATATAGTTTTTGAAAAACTCCATCGATCACCCACAAAAGAAATTTTCATTTATTTAAAAAATCTTAATGTTGAAATGACGACCAATTGGCTCAGTGACAGGGCCCTCCGCCTGCGGAGTCAATGGTCGCGAGTTCGATCCCCGCATCGGAATAAATATATGTATGGATTACAAAAATTTATTCCGAGTCTGGTAACCCCGCCAATCCGCATTGGACAAGCGTGTGGTCCGTTCCTCCAGAAATGGAGAGGCCCGTGCTCAGCAGTGGGACATATATGGGCTGTTAAAAAAAAATTAAAGTAACAACAGATTTATTGCTTCTTAATCAATGAGACGGGTGTGCCTATTGTTTAAGTTTCAATAAGATCTTGTGTTATTTAATTGAGGTCGATTTTTAAACCTCGTCGATCCCCAAAATCAGTTTTCGTTTATGTCGACCCCTGGGAAACCGATTTCGACCCCAAGGGGTCGATATCGACCACTTTAGGGGTATAGATAAAATGGTATAGATAAAATGTTTCTTTGTAGCGAGTTGTACAGTAGTAGAATTCAGCGGCAGGAACACTACTCTTAACGTGCGTGCGTGCGTGCGTGCGTGCGTGCGTGCGTGCGTGCGTGCGTGCGTGCGTGCGTGCGTACGTGCGTGCGTGCGTGCGTACGAGCGTGCATGCGTGCGTACGAGCGTGCGTGCGTGCGTGCATGCAGCGTGGTGTGGTTAATGTCCATTTCTCCAGGAAAGGACCCCGTGCTTAGCATTGTGACATATATGGGTCGTGGAAAAAAAAGGTGTTCATGTTTCTCAACATAAAAACCATCATAGCAGAAAATTAGTTTCTCTGCTCAATGAGTGGTGGTTTTGGCTGAGTCACTGTCCATTTCCATCTGCATCTACTGTGAATTAATATGTAATAATTTATTATACACTCATGTTCGTTACTGCAGAAGGAAATAAATTTATTAATATGTCTAATGTCTATAATCATTTTAACAGCTTTAGGCCATTTTAAACAAGTGGTCTAAATGTATTTATTGTCATTTCACAGAGCAACTTCGGTACAGTGAGCCTTCAGTATCAGATGTCGGACCAGCCGCTATATGGTCAGTGGTATATCCGCGTGGAGGCGCTTGGGCAAGTCGAAGAGTCCCAGTTTCTCGTTGAGGAATACTATCAGACGCGCTTTGAGGTACATGCTTAGCATTTGTCGACGTAGCAATTATGATTTTATTGTTTTTCTTTTTTTATGGGATAGGAAGGTAAACCAGCGGGCGTGTCACCTGATGGAAAGCAAACAACACCGTCCATAGACATCCGCAGTGCCATAGACAAAGCAAAACCGTTGACGGCCTTTTAAAAATGTTTAGGCTCGTTTTTTTGAAGGTTCCAATGTCATCGATGTGGAAACACCGCTGGAGATAGCTGGTTCCACAGGGTGGTCCCATCAACGTAGTGGATCGCCATTCATCCAGATTCTACGATCCATGATTATGTATGCCTGTACCCCTGCTCCTTCTTTAAAATAGTAGTGAACTTTCTTCTTAATTAATATAATTTGATTTAAAATATGCAAAGAGTATAATACTATCACTTGCTGGTTGGTGCTAATATTATTTTATTTATTTATATTATGTTTGGTATTATGTATGATATGTATAGGTATTTATGAAAATGTATGTATTTACTGAAAATCACCGCTGTAGCTTGCCCCGGCTCTTTGCTGAGTGTGGACCTATTTTATAATCCATACTGCAGTATAGGTAATATAATTATTATTATTATGATTTATTTATTTTTGTTTTATTATTATTATTTTTGTTTGTTATAATTTTATTCTTTAATTTCTGTTTCTTTTCTTTTATACACAGTATAGTAGGCAATCTACATCATATTTTTTTATGATTTTATATGTATATACCCTGCACGAGAAAAAAACCCAAGTTGAGAAGTCTCACAAAGGAAGAAACGGCCAGATCTCTATTCTGAAGATAAAAACGGATTGGAAGCGCGTGTCCCTAAACAGAAATGGCTGGAGACAAATTTTGGAGAAGACCAAGACCCACACCGGGTTGTAGCGCCAAAGGAAGAAGATGTATATTCTCTGTTTACTGTTTATGTACTGTTTTGTGGATTATTGATGAAGTTTTCCATTCTTTCTTTCTATTTATGTATACTTATATATGTATGTATAGCCGAATTCCAAAAATTACCTCAACGGTATGTCTGAACACGATTGTGTCTAGTGAGATCTACTATGCTTCATCCCGTTTCACCTCAAAACCATCATAAATAAAGAAAATCACCGTGTTACAGGTGAACGTGACGATGCCAGCGTTCTTCTTTAACACGGAGCAATACATACACGGTCGCATAATGGCGAACTATACGTCCGGGGCGCCGGTCCGCGGCAACCTCACGCTGCGCGCCACCGTGCGTCCCATACCGCAGTACCGGCCGCGGTACTACGCCCAGGGACAGTTCAACAACCGCGGGGACTTCGGCACCTACGGCACCTACCCCAGCAGCCAGTACACACGGGGTGAGTCCCGTGTATTCCTACACCCCATGTATAACTAAAGATATATTAAGATTTTGAAATTAATTTGCCATTGGGGGTCTGAGCTACAAGTTCATTTTGGAAAATAGTTTGGGAATCCCTGCTCTACAAAATATTTTATTTTATCTAATTCCCAGTGCGTCCGAACTACAACCCGTATCTGTACAACGAGACCTTCCCCGCGGAGTACGATGGACGCGGTGAGCCAGATCACCGGCAGCGCCCCGGGCAGCCGAACCAGATCGACCAGCCGGACTGGTGGTACGACCCGCAGAAAGTCTACACGAGAATATTCAACTTTGTGAGTACAACATTCAAATGGAATAATGGTCTAGCGGCGGGACTTGATTGACAAAACTCGTGGCCACGAAGCGTTGCATAGCTGAAACGGGTAACGATGAATTCCTCGTGATCTACAGATCCAGAGTCTGTTTTAGTTTTTTTTTCATTTGATGGTAATTAGCTATAACTATTATGCCAGTATCAAGACCCGACTCTCTCTCTCTCTCTCTATATATATATATATATATATATATATATATATATATATATATATATATATATATATATATATATATATATATATATATATACATATATATATATATATACATATATATGCATATATATATATATATATATATATATGCATTAACAATAATAAGATTTTTTTGTTATAAGCAATAATTTTTGCTGTACATTTTATTATCAATTCAAATATTATTAAGAATAGTGCATACCCGCTTTATAACAATGTACGAGTATACAAAATACGTATGTATAGCGAAAATATATACATATAGAAAATACATATATATGATCAAATAAATGTTTTTAAAACATAAACTTGATTTGTAACCCACATTTATTTTTATTATTTTCAGGATGAAAAATTCCCATTTTGGATGCCCAAACCGGACCCCGTACAAATTGCGAACCAGGATCCCAACAATCCCAACTACAACACATACAGCACGTCTACCTACAACACATACTACAATAGTCCGTACTACGACCGGCTGCCCTACTTGAGATTTGTAAGTGTGATATACTAATCTTAATAACATACAGAACTCAACCTCAAGCCGAAACGGGGTGACAGGATTGATTGTAACCATCATGAAAATAATTCTATCCCATGCAGTTTGAAAATTATGGGCATTTAAGAAAAATCTAGAAATTTGGTCAAACTGTAACCATTTTTCGGTTATTGTGGTTAATTTTTATTATTTTCGCTCATTTAAACTTTGGAACCGTAACGCTAAATAACATTTCTAGTTTTCCTTATTTAATTATTTTTTTCAAATTAATTATTATAAATGCAACAGTGTCACCATAAGTGAACGAACAATTGCCCCATTTTAGCAGTTTGGTTATTATTGTCTACCTGATTAATAACGTATCGCAGATTGTGGATTTGGATGTAAGGGTCGGTATGGGAAGACCAAAGAAAACATAACTTGACCAAATTGCCGAAGTTTTTAGGAAAGGCCAGGTCAAGAGTACCCTTAATCGGCGAGCTTGCACGAAGATAGCGATGAATGTGAAGGAAGCAAGGAAAGTGTGCCGAGATGATAGCAGATGGAGGTGTGTGGTCTCTGCCTACCCGTACGGGAAACAGGCGTGACGATATGTATGTAGACGATACTACTGGTGTTGGTATACTCGTCTAAATAGACAACAGTGAAAAACAATGGCATGGCCCTACTTTGTATTGACAATCTCACACCAATTTTTGTAATCATAAGCAATATTATAATTTTTCTGTATGTATTTTCAGTTCAATGGCACGTACGAATTCAAGTATCCAATGACAGAGCTCGCTCAACTAGTGCCGACACTTGATGGCATGGAGGTGATCATCACGGCGTCCGTTGGGGATCCATTTCTCGACGAAGTCATTGAGGGGTACAGCATCGCCAGAATATTCAACTCCTCGTTAGCTGTTACCTTCCTAGGTGGTTCGGTGCAGGTCTTCAAGCCATCTATGCCGTTTGATGTCTATGTAAGCAACGCGTTTCTTCCTTATTGTGGGTGATAATAATGCTAAATGCACGCACAAAGCTACATATATAGGTTGTAATACAGAGAGTTACTTATGTGTTTGGCTAGTGCCTAAACTTGGGGTGAGCTTGTGTCTCAGGTCACTAGCCTTCCACCCCTTATTTATAATTGATCATTTATTAAATATCTATGGAAAAATAAATAAAAAAACCTTACGAATTTTATATTAAAATGTGTGCTATTGTGTAGTGTAGCTCCATTTGTCTTTGGACCTCCTACTGCCCCCATGAAAAGCTCCAGCGCCCATTAGGGGGTGATACCGCCCTTGTTGGGAACCTACAGTATAGATCTTGTTCACGGTAAAACATCGTTAGGTCGTGAACTATTTCCTAGCACAAGCTGTAGTAGCATAGTTGGAATGGTTAACAAGGGTTCTACTAATATTTAAAATGTTGGTAAACTTTTAAATAAAATGGTTTCCGTTTATATGTCAGATGGTGGTATCGTACCACGACGGGTCGCCGCTACCACAGTGGCGCGCTGTAGGCGTTTCGCTGGTGGTGACCCTCCAGCTGGAGGGCCGCGGTGGCGCTGTGGAGCCCCAACATCCCACGCTGGTGCCCGGAAACGACGCCGTATGGCACCTCAAGCTAGACCTCTACAAACTACTGAGTGAGTAATAACAAAGGCAAACTATACTTTTTAATAAAACACCTTCTGGAACGTATTAGTGGACAAATCGTTACGATGCGCTTAATACTTTTATAATCTTCTAACAATTATGATCAACAGCCTGTTGTAATCCGTTGCTGTACATAGGCCTCCCCCAAGAAACGCCACCTAGCCCGATCTTCGGATTCCATATCAAGTCTCTGCCGGTTCCCCAGTGTAGATTGTCACACCATCTAGCTGGGAGACATCCCACGTTTTGTCAAGACTGCACTCCGTCAATCTTCACTCCAGCACTTGTCAGCTCCAGTGATTGTTGGATCTTCGACAAACGTGACCAGCCCATTGTCACTTCAGTTTACTAATTCGGAAGACTGGTTCTATGGCGGATATCTTCATTCCGAATCATATCTACCGAAGAAACTCCGGTCATGTCGTAACATCATGGTAATGTGACGGTAATATTTAATCCGGTGCAGGGTTGGAGAACGACCCCAACTACCGGGACGTGTTGAGCGGCATCACGGGCGTGCGGCTGAACGCGCAGCTCGTAGACGCCGTCGGGGGCCACGCCTCCGCCGACGTGCACTTCGTGGCGCACTACAGCCCCAACAACCATCACATCCGCGTGGCGACCAGTACGACCGACGCCAGGGTAACGCTGCGATTGTGATAGCCTATGTATAAATACGTTAAGAAAAACTTGGTACTTCTTTTCAAACCCGTCGTGCGCACGTAGAACGCATAATTGCGCGCACGTATGTTACCACATTGACGCAACTCCGGGCGCTAGGAAAGGCCACCATTACACTGTCAGAATATGTGTAATGTGTGTGTGTGCGTGCGTGCGTGCGTGTGTGTGTGTGTGTGTGTGTGTGAGAATAAACGGCGCAATAAATTCATCTTTTAAACTTTTAATTACATAATATATAATATATATATATATATATATATATATATATATATATATATATATATATATATATATATATATATACATTTTAATGTTATACTGGTTACACATAGTATAAAGTACTATTTAATAATTACCTTTGAATTTACAACGTGATACCCTATTTTTTACGTTTTGCTAGTGGTAGAGCCACGCTGCAGACGAATACCAAAGTACTAACAAATTAGGAATGGCGTATAATTTGTCTGTAGTATAAATGGACCGGCTCGCCCGGGGAAGTACCACACTCCCGCAGAAAACCGGCGTCTAGAGGTTGCTTAGCTACCGCGCTTCGTCCGGTGAGCGGCTGAGTTCCGGAGTTTTACGTGCATAAAACCTAGGTGTGTCTGTGTCGCAGACAGGCCGTGTGTTTTACGTAACGGATACGTTTACGTAACGATTTCAAAATGGCGGCCCTTCCCCCTCTTCCCCTCTTCGTATTATTCCGTTCTATGTCCATAGTTATGAGTTATAAAACAACTTTCTGTTCTCATTGGCAGGTTGGCGAGTACATAATCTTTCATGTACAGAGTAATTTCTATATGGAATCCTTCAATTACATCGTGATGGCGAAGGGAATCATTCTGACCAGCGGACAGGAAATTATGCAGGTATATTTCAAGTCTTTTATTAAATCTAGACGGAAGCATCTCGCTTTCTACACAATACAGTTATAAGCAATTCTAATCACAAAGTTTACAAATATTTACTACATAGTTCTACAAGCTAAGGTGTTCAGCTGGTCACACTATTAAAAAAGTAATCTACCTAGTCGTTGGTTCGTTTGGTTCGTCCATTGTCGTCGATCGTTTGCGTCCACTAACGTGTCGTGATGCTTCGTTTCACGTGTAGTACGTGACAACTCTATGGTTTTTAACAATTTGTGGGTCTACCTTGAATTTAGACTTTCTTATTCTTGTCTCTTCACAAAACCCAGATCTTTGACAATTCCTAGTTTTAAGTCACACTCTCCCTATATATATATTTATATATCGTATTTAAATTTTCAATCGTTAATAAAATACTTTTTATTTATCCACTGAAGTACAAATACATTTTTTAAATTTGTAGTAGTAAAAATGGAGAAAATCGATTGACAAATCGGGGCTGTCTTACTGCGTGTTGTTCGCCATTGTTGTTCGGAGTTCTGTGCAGTAAACATATTGTATGTGATTCAGGAGGGCGTGCGCACGTTTGCGGTGGCCCTGTCGGCGTCGATGGCTCCGGTTGCCACGCTGCTGGTATGGGCGCCCCAGCGGCGCGGGCACCTTCTGGCTGACTCGCTCACCTTCCCAGTCAACGGCATCTCCAGGAACAACGTGAGTACTACTATCTAAACCTCCCGCCTCTCTGTTATTGAACTACTAGACATTAACCTTTCGCTTCGACGGGCGTATATATGTATATACGCTCTTTATATACGAAAAGTGGGTGCGCGGATACGAACAGCGTATATATACATACATACATACATATAGTCATGCCTGTCTCCCTGAAGAGTTAGGCAGAGACCACTGATCTCCATCCGCTACGATCCCAACACACCTTCCTTGTTTCCTTCACCCTCATCCATCTTTTCATCCATCCTTCCTCTCACATTCATCGTAGCGAAACGGACGCTTCTCGCCCTCGTAGGATAAAGTACGTGACGGTTGACGAACTACGTCGCTATCATTTTTAACGAATTAGCTATATATACAGTCATACCATATATACTTTTGTTTCATACTTTACTCCCGTCGGAGCATAAGAGTTGTATGTATTTAAATGTTGTTGTATGTGTTTCCAGTTCACAGTATTCGTGAACAATCGCAAGCACCGCACGGGCGAGCGCGTCGAGGTGGCCATCTACGGCGAGCCGGGCGCGTACGTGGGGCTGTCCGCCATCGACGACGCCTTCTACACCATGCAGGCCGGGAACGAGCTCACTTACGCTAAGGTAACCCATCATTAATATCACAAATACTCTTTGATGTGAAAAATCGGGGTATGGAAGTGAAATCGTAGACCATCGTCGTCTCGATTCAGGCTACGCTCCCCTCCAATCGACTTTATACAGGGTCATGTACACGTGACCGTGAGCATACGGTAGAGACTGAGACGTTGTCTAAATTCATACTACGCTCCCCTCCACTTGACTCTATATATGGTCACTTACACGTGGCCTCGAGCATACCATAGAGACCGAGACGTCGTCTCGATTCAGGCTATTTAGGCCGCTGTTAATGTTTCACATCTACCAAACATCTTTCGTTTTTCTTTTACATACAAATCTTGTAACTTATATAAACACATTTAACTTTACAGTTCAGTATTCAGACTGTCCTGTGATACGTAGGCCTCTTCCAGTTTTTTCCATTTTTCTCTATTATATGGCTTTCTGTACCAGATTGTTCCTTCAAAAAAGTTGATGTCATCATGTTAACTGAAATAAGAGATACCTGAGCTGAGCAGATACCGTATGATGGCAACGGATTATGCGGTGTCAGTGGCCAAGTTCTGGGCTGGTAGCGTCTGATGCCTGCTGACTCGATGAAGAAGTATATTACAATTAAATTTTTCTATGCCTTGCGGATGATCCGATCGACCGGTTGACTACTTCTGGTACGGGTAATCGTTTAAATTATCTTTCTCTTTCTGTTTATAAATAACTAAATACGTTTGTAGATAATCTCAAAAATGTCGCACTTCGATGAGGCTACAAACGGCACGTTTGCCTATACGTGGCGCTCCCACTTCGGCGATCCGGACGACCTCGTATACTTCCCCTCTTCCAGCTTCGGGATCGACGCCAACAGGACCTTTGAGTGAGTTAAATGCATATTTTTCTATAATCTATTTCTTTATAGTAACACATCGTACTGACCAGACCCCGATAGTGTGAACCGTCTATCTCACCTGTACGTAAGCTCTAAAGATTGGTATTTGTCCTCAATTCAAAATCATCTTTTATTTTTCTATACAATAAAAAGACCAGCAACGCGTCTGCAATGCCTGTGCTGTGTCTATGGACGTGTTTCGATTGCTTTCCATTGGGCGACACGCCTGTTTGCCTGTTGTGCCTTCCTATCAAATAAAAAAGAAAACAAAACGCACTGATCGTTTAGATGATCTGTAGTTGAATAATAAATTTAACTGCATAGGCTTTTATAAATAAAACTTATGAATTTATTCGTATATAAGGGTTGTACATAAGATAAATTAATATGCATCTATATATTGCTGTTTATTCCGAGTCTGAGTATCCCAGCAAACACGCTCCACTTGTTCGGGGATGGTGAAAAAAATTTTACTGGTATCCTCTTTTTTTGTCTTTTTTTCGTTCTTTTTCTAACAATAGTAATGTGTATGCCTTATGATTTGTAGATAGTCTCATCGATAGCCAGGAAAACATTAAGTTATTTATAATTAAATGATAATTAATGGAGTCTCTCCGTATTGTGAATTAGATCAAAGGTCAAACTCAAAAAATATGAAACCAATTGATATCTATGCTATTTATTGCAAATAAGGCTTTAAGGATTTATCAAACAAAATAATGAATTCAATAGGTAGGTTTTGTTTCGTTAAAATATTTTATTTAAATGAATGACTGAATTGAGCATATATTGGGTAGTTTCTTTTCGTGTTTCATAGCAAAATCGGAGATTTTATTTTGCACGATTTTGTCGGTAACCTATCTTCGGTGTAAATAGGGGGATTTAAAAATATATATTAAAAAAAATACAACGAACGTTGTTGCTTTTACCTAAACTATATTTATGTACGTTTTTTTTTAAATTTACTGGAGCAGGCTAAGGCCCACTCGTGTAATGCCTTGATGATGATGATGATTTTTTTAAACGAGAAAATTAACGACCGTTATTGTTTGATCACCACATCATGGCCTCGTGTACGTACAGGTACGCGGGCTTGATCGTGTTCAGCGACGTGCCGGTAACGCGACGCTACAGCAACTGCAACGCCTCGCTGGGGCTCTCCGAGTGCCTGGACGGCAGCTGCTACCAGACGGAGAAGCGGTGCGACCAAATATACGACTGCGCCGATCACACCGACGAGTCCAACTGTGAGTTAACGACCGCTTGGCTTGATCGTAACGCCCTTCGCACACAAACGCTACTTAAATCTTAGATAGTTATGTTACTTACGTCGCGTTTATGTTGTAGCGCCCGGTCCTTGCACACGGCATTGAATCGCGACGCGAGATGATTATTCGAGTCAATGTACACGAAACGATTGCACAAAATGTCTCACACAAATCACGATGAAAGTATAATTTTGGCTTACTCTGTCTTTACTGAAAGCAAAGAATTCGTCGTAACACAATTTGCTTTCATTCATTCATATAATATATATATATATATATATATATATATATATATATATATACATATACATATATATATATACATATACATACATATATATATATATATATATATATATATATATATATATATATATATACATATACATATATATATATACATATACATATATATATATATATATATATATATATATATATATATATATATATATATATATACACACACACACATATACATATATTGGAGTTTTCATTCTGAGATCCAAACATTAGTAATAATCACACTTAACACCACAAAGTTTTCTCCTACGTGGTATATTTAGTTAGAATGTGCGTACAGGTGAACACGACGACAGCTTCGAGCTGTCTCACTTCCGCAAGTTCCGGTTCAACCGCGTGCAGCGTCAGTACGAGAACGTGTGGCTGTGGCGCGACGTCAACATCGGGCCGCACGGCCGCTACGTGTTCACCGTGGACGTGCCGCAGGTGCCCGCGCGCTGGACCGTCTCCGCCTTCAGCATGTCGCCCACCTTTGGGCTTGGCGTGCTGTCGCAACCCATACGAGTAAGTGCACTTCGGCGTATTAAAATTAATATCGTTGATTAATGAAGTCAGGCGTTACTTTGGGGAAATCCATCACTATGTGGACAGTCAAATTTTTACTCAGCTAAGATCAGCGACGAGCAAACAATAACAGAAAATTAATAATGTGTGTTTTCCTGCTGGATGAAGTGGATTTATTTTGAACTTAAACCAAAAACTTACCGAAAAACGGCCATCAGCAACTCTCCACCCACCACCCACACACTACCACTTTTCCACCTTGTAAACGACACGTGTTTCGCCCCAACACGAGGCATCTTCAGGTATAGTAGACTCTACGGAAGAGAACTGAAAAGTGACACTTTTTTTTATTACATTATTAATTTTCTGTTATTGTTTGCTTGTCACGGATGTTATCTAAGTAAAAGTTTTGACTGTCCACATAGAATTAATATCATTTAATTGTTTTATGCGATAGCCCAAACTAGTTTTATATGTATTTTAGCGCCATCTGTTGGCAGATTATCTAAGAATAATGTTGGTTTATATATACAATAATTATAATAACTTTAAATTATTTAAAATTAACTTTATACTTTGACTTACATAAAACTCATATAACCATGTAATTTAAATATACAGCTGCATTTTAAGAATTATTTTGCGATAATTTCATTTGTTTTGCCTTCTCGATTTAGTACATAAAGGCCGAACTGCACTATGTAATTAACGTATCAAATATTTTTTAATGTAAACCACAGGTTCCCAACCTTTTATAGTCTTCCCTTTACAAGAAAAAAAATTATTTACGACATTATAATAAGATAAACATTTTAGGCGGCTAGATAAAATGTTTTGTCATGATAATAGAGATATTTCAATATACCATTTGCCTTTGGGCCCTTTACCGCTCATGATCATCATGCTCCAGCGCCCACTAGGGGGCGGTACAGCCCCCGTTGGGAACCTATGATGTAGACCGCAATGAGCTTGAGCAATGAGATTCTTCTTAATAGAGAAGAAAAAGCGAAAACTGCAATTATCCTCTTTTTCGTTTTCCTGCAGATACCAAAGGGAACGTTTAGTTATAGTTAACTAACATTCAAGTTACGTACATAATAAAAGGAAATTTATCTTTATAAACTATTTCAAGTAAGCTAATAATGAGCTTCTGGTTGTTAAAAACTTTCAATAATACTAACTCAGACATAGACACACATATTGTTAGCGCAATTCTCATAAACGGAACTTTTTATGATATAAAGAGGCAAGAGAGCAGGTGTTTCACCTGTTGTAAAGCAACCAACGCCACCTACAGACATTGGCAACACTTGCAGCCCTTACAAGTGCGTTACAATCTTTAAACATATATGAGTAGGCTTTTTTCGCAGGTTCCAATGTCGTATCGGTTTGGAAGGATATAACAATATAATTATCTTTGTTGCAGTATGACGGTGTGTTGCCATTCTTCATAAAAGTGGAGGGACCAGATCGGTGCCGTCAGGGTGAGCAAATGGGTCTGCGTGTCGTGGTTTTCAATTACCAGCCGCAAGACATAGAGGCCGTTGTTGTGCTTGCTTCGTCGCCGGACTACAAATTTGTACACGTCGAGGAGAATGGAATTGTGAGAATATTTTTTTAATACATTACACATTACATTCATTTTTTATGCTATGAGCATCCGTCTCCATAGCAATCGTTGTTATGAGCATCGACCTCCATGGCGATCATTGCCATGATTAACATATTTTTATAGCAACAGCTGCTATGTTGGTAAGGAGACAGGTTGTATGGGTGCGTTTTAGCTTTAATGGTATAAACCTTTACACAAGAGCCAACAATTATTGTACAAACTTTTATATCAAATGAACGAACCATGCCCAAATGCATAGGGGATAAACACATAAACAATCATGTTTATATAAATGTTTATGTGTTCATCCTAACACTAGCTTTTCGGGGCCTGACTATGGCGGCCCCTTAAAGCTACGCAATCGTTTCGGGCCTATGCCAAATTTTAGCAAAATCCATTTAGTCAATTCGATGGTATTCATGAAAATACAAAATAAATTCGAGTAATGTGATGAGGGTTTACTACTAATGCGTTACATATTATAGACAAAGAGAGACAGAATGCTATTCTGTCTTTGTTGTACAGCACACCCATCAATCTTCATGCCTATGTGCCAACCATTAGCCGACGTACCCTTACTATTGTGTTACAAGACTTCAATATAACATCGGTTTGTACAGGTCCGTTCGTACAACCCGCGAACGTCGTTCGGCGAGCACCAGTTCTTCGTGTACATAACGGCGGGCGACGCGGCCACCGTGTACGTGCCCGTGGTGCCGACGCGGCTCGGCGACGTGCACGTGCACGTGCACGCCTCCACGCTGCAGGGACAGCACCACTACGTCAAGAAGGTTACAGTTGAGGTAACGCTTGAGTTAATAATAATAATAATGTCTCTGTGAATGGACTTATTGGTAAAAATTTGAACGTCCACCTGTCCAGGTTAGGTTTAGGTTAAATTCAAAATTCAAAAAGCAGCCATATTGTGCACGGCTAGGATCGTGAGAAGATTCCTTTCCTTGGATGCATAATCCTTCGTGTGCTTGGTTTATCCCGCCACGAAGGATTAATAACTCTAATAATAATATTATTTTTATAGAGATTTTTTTTATATTAATAATATTGTTATTAAGAGAGAAATGTGTAAATAAAGGTTTACAATAATAATCTTTATTTCAGACATTTTTTTTGGTCCATACATTTTACGTTTTAACATTTTTATATTTTTACATTTGTGTTAGTAATTATGTACACCTTAAAATTATGTTAGTAAATCATTTACAGTGAGGCCGATTTAGCTGTTTCATAAGGCGCGGTTTTCATTATAGAGTTGGAGCTGTCCCGCACTCTGTGCAGCAACGAGGCTGTTCGTTTTCGCAAAATGGCCCAAAAGCCATCGGTGCGGGCTTTAACGAATTTAATTTAATACTTCTGCTATTTTTGTATGAAACTAGATTTTACGGGACCCTGTGAACATGGGTTTTCTAACAGAGAAACGGGGCCCCATCAATTACATGAATAGATAGATGAATTAATTTATTCTCCTCAGCAGCAACACACATGAATACATATATAAAATTATTATATAACCAACAGTCGCCCATTTCCATCTGTATAATGTATATATATATATATATATATATATATATATATATATATATATATATATATATATATATATATATATATATATATATATATATATATATATATATATACACTTCTGATCGACCCCACATATAAACCTACAATCTAATCAAGCCTTATATACATAAGAACATAAGCAATACGTGACAATACCTATACTGCTGAAATCTGACTTATATAACTTATTGTACATGTGATGTTTATATATATATATATATATATATATATATATATATATATATATATATATATAAGCCATTCATATTTTAAGACACCTTAGTGGAAGTGGTATTTATTACATAACCCCATCCGTTTATATCACACGTGGTCAGATTTGTGTCACCCCTCTCCCCCAGTGTGACGTCGCATATTTTGCAATTTTACATTTCAAAATTATTAAGTTAAAACAACACTTCCAAAATTATTTATAAACTACCTTAAAATATTTAAGATAGAAAAGGTAATATTGTAGAATTCGTTGAGGTTGAAGTTTAGAGTTTTAGTCTTATATATGTGACGTCACGAAACTTATAAGTCTCCCCCCTTGGTCGCATTTCGTTGATCTCCTTTCTCCCCCTTAACGTGTGACGTAATTTATGTAGAGCCCTAAACTATTGTCGATTGATTCATTTAGATGGGTGACATTGATTGCTTTCCACCAGGATTACACCATTAACAACATTACGTGTTTGTAGTTAAAGTAATATAGTACAATTCTTGAACATACAAATTTTGTGTTGATTAATGGAGTCAGGCGTTACTTTGCGGAAAACTATGTGGACAGTCAAAAGTTTTACTTAGCTAAGATCCGCGACAAGCAAAACAATAACAGAAAATTAATAATGTGTGTTTTCCTGCTGGATGAAGTGGATTTATTTGGAATTTAAACCTAGAAGAGTCTACTCTATACCTGAAGATGGCTTGTGTTGGGGCGATACACGTGTCGTTTACAAGATGGAAAAGTGGTAGTGTGTGTTTGGTGTTATGTATAGTGGTTGGTGAGTGGAGAGTTGCTGACGGCCGTTTTTCGGAAAGTTTTTGGTTTAAGTTCCAAATAAATCCACTTCATCCAGCAGGAAAACACACATTATTAATTTTCTGTTATTGTTTGGTTGTCGCGGATCTCAGCTAAGTAAAAGTTTTCACTGTCCACATAAATTTTGTGTTTGAAGATATTGTAGCAGAAGCTGAGTTCCTTAATATCGTTAACATACAGTAACAACCCTCTTATGGTTACAGGCTGACGGTATACCCCAATACAGACACCAGTCGGTGCTCCTGGACCTGTCGAACCGCGCTTACGTGTTCCAATATATGCACGTCAACGTCACCGAGACCCCCATCATCCCGTACGAGGTGGACCGCTACTACGTGTTCGGCTCTAATATGGCGCGCATCACCGTCGTGGGGGACGTTGTCGGCCCGCTTTTCCCCACCATGCCCGTCAACGCCACCAGCCTACTGGATCTACCTATGGTAAGTGTCACACTCATAGTCATAGAAATATAAAGTGAAATTCTTTTTTTTCTTCTTTCGGCACAACTGTCTTCGTCCTTAGCGAGACAAAAATTTCGGCACCTGCTATCCCCTCTCCAATCCCTGATAATACTCCACCCAAGACTTTATTTTCAGACTTAACTGTCATTCACTCGTGACTTTTCCTATTGTGATTAGTTGCGACAATTTGTATGTTTCATGTTTCATAATAAACCCAGGTAAACCTCTTTTCCGCCGCCAATCCACGGTCTGCCGTGCCAATGGATGCGTGGCTAGGGGCGAGCCTAGTCGTAAGCGTGCCGATCGTCCCGGGGTCGGGCTCCCCCGGGGACTATGGTGCCTTACCTCAGCATGCAGGGCTCTGCTGGGGCTGACCTCCATCCTCCCTTGCGGCTTGTGGGATTCACTAAAGACGAATTTAATATACCTAATTCGTTGAAAATGACGGCGACGTGGTTCGCCACCCGTCACGGCCTGATTCTCACGAGGGCGAAAAGCGACCAATGACGAGCCGTTTCGCTGCGATGAATGGCAGTGGATGGAGCTCTGTGGTCTCTGCCAACCCCTGCGGGGGATAGGCGTGAATATATATATATATATATATATATATATATATATATATATATATATATATATATATATATATATATATATATATATATATATATATATATATATATATATATATATATATATATAAAAATAAACCTCTTTTCTACTTTTGACGGTCTGTAAAAGTTCACGTTTTTACTTTACTCCTTGGAGAATATCCTTATTGGCTACATGACCTTGGTAGGCCCTTTATAGTAGAAAAGTTGCGTAAAGTAGAAAAGTTTATTAGCTATTTTTCAGATTATTGTTAAATAAAACATATATACATACATATGATCACGCCTGTTTCCCGTTGGGATAGGCAGAGACCACAGATCTTCATCTGCCACGATCTCGGCACACTTTCTTTGTTTCATCAACACTCATCACTCTTCAGCCCGCCGATTAAGGGTGGCTCTTGACGTGGCCTTTCTTAAAAACTTCGGCAATTTGGTCAAGATAAGTTTTCCTTAGGCTTCCTCTACCGACCCTTCCATCCACATCTTCAATGTAAATTTCATTTACCAGAGGACGGTGTGATGATGTTTCATGGACTGGTGAAAGAAATTTACATTGAGGATGTGGATGGAAGGGTCGGTAGAGGAAGATCAAGGAAGACATATCTTGACGAAATTGCCCAAGTTTCATCCTCTCTATGTGCCCAAACCATCTAAGCATCCATTTCTCAACTTTTATCACGCCACATTCGTTTACTCCACATTGCTCTCTTATATCTTCATTTCTTATTTTATCATTCAAGGTCCCACCACACATACTTCTTAATACTTTCATTTCCATCACATTCAGTCTGCTTTCATAACTCTTCTGCCAAACCCAACTTTCACTACCGTACATCACAGTTGGAACAAGCGCTCCCCGATGAACCTCCAGTCGCGCCTTTTTTAGACATATTCGGACTCCATTAACCTGATTACCAGCTTTCACTCGAACTTCAATGTCAACTTCACATTTTCCATCCCTTGTAAACAAAGACCCCTAATATACAAACTCATTCACCTGCGTTTTGTACATTTGGGGTATGTATTGTAGGAAAAAAATTAAATATAATGGTATTTCCTTAGACGAAGAATTGTCTGCAATGCTGACTACATTTTTCTTCTTCTAAGAGTGCCTCTCCGACTGGCGAAGGTTGGCAGCCAATTCAGCACAACTTTCCTCCTCCTTCGCGAGGTGCAGCAGTTCTGGAGCACTCGCTATCCCGGTCCACTCCCTATCCCGGTCCACTCCCTGATATTACATAGCCAAGACTTTCTTTTTCGACCAACTTGTCTTTTGCCCGCGATTTTCCCATCATGATCAGTTGCAGCAATTTGTACCTGTCATGTCTCATGATATGACCCAGGTGAACAACTTTACTACCTTTGGCGGTCTGCAAAAGTTCACACGTTTTTGCTTGCTGACTACATTAAATAGAATTTTAACAATGATTCAACAGGACTCTGCGGAACAGAACATGTTTAGCTTTGCGGCAAACATGTATCTCACGCTATACATGCGGCTCACCAACCAACGTAACAGGACGTTGGAGCGCGACGCCTTCTACCACATGAACGTGCTGTACCAGCGGCAGCTCTCATTCATGAAGCCCGACGGCTCCTTCAGCTTATTTAGGAGTGACTGGTATACACACTTTTTATCTTCTATATCTTACTAGCCTTTGCCCGCGGCTTCGCTCGCGTGGAATTTGGTCTGCCACATTAAGTTTCGTGACAGATCATTTTAAATAAATATATATTTTTTTTTACTTAATTTATGGTTCACAATTTTGGTCATAGTGGCTTCCACATAAAAGGTAGTTATATGCTGTCGCGGACTTTTATTTAGAACTATTCAAGACAAACAATCCTACGGTACATCATCTTTGTGTAACTCCGTTGGTTTAGGCAGCGTACGCCAAGATAGCTCTCAAAGGCCAGATTTTTTTCCGACTTAATTGACATGTATGGTTATATTACGACCAAAAAAATTACATAAAATCATTAAAAATTGTAGCCTATATGTTATTCCTATGTATAACCTATATTACTGTAAAGTTTCATCCAAATCAGTACAGTAGTTTTTTCGTGAAGGAGTAACAAACATACACACTCACAAACTTTCGCATTTATAATATTAGTAGGATAGGAATAGTAGGTATTAGTAGGATTATATACATTTAGTACCCCAATTGTCATCTATAGATTTTAATTACCATATCATATAATGTTATAAATACAGAAATATAGAAAACAATTATAAAAGACTAGCTGACCCGGCAAACTTCGTACCGCCTCAGAATCAATAAATAAAAAAGCTGAACGACAATTGCAGAATGTTTTAACTTTACTAAAAATGTGGTCAAAACTTAACAGGAACAAAAAGAAATTGTAATCAATAAAAAACCAAAATTCAAAACCAAATAAATGAAAAAAAAAAAAACTTCACTTTTGAATTTAATTTGATTTCTGAACGACTTTTAGATTTAATTGATTTCTGAACGACGGGACGAACATCAAATATTTGACAGGTATGGATAGTTTCTAAGGGAAAACGAAATTGTTGCTTTTACTATATTCCTAATATTTTTATCATATTTTCCTAATATTTTTATCATATTTACTCACCTTTTAAACCTTCCCTGGACTTTCAAAAATAATTCAAAACCAAAATTAGCTAAATCGGTCCAGCCGTTCTCGAATTTTAGTGAGACTAACGAATAGCAATTGATTTTTATATAAATGTATATATACACCGTGACTTTTTAATCACCCAAGAAAATTAAGTAATATATTCAGTTATCGATATACATTATATTTGGCGAAGCAAAAAAAAATAAAAAAAATAAACCTTAATATACACCAAAAATGCGCTGGAAGATGTCTTCAAAACATTGGACTGGAAAGGACGTGGCATAAACGTAAACGGTGAGCACATCTCACACTTGCGCTTTGCCGATGATATCGTGATCTTGGCAGAATCGCTGCAAGAACTACAAGCAATGCTGAACGGCCTAAATGAGTCCTCCAGACTGGTCGGTCTGGCTATGAATTTGGATAAAACTAAAATAATGGTAAACCAACATATTGAGCCAGAACCGACCACGATCGATGGTGAAGTTCTCGAAGTTGTCCAGGAATATGTCTACCTAGGCCAAATAGTGCGATTAGACGGAGACAACTTCGAGAAAGAAGCCGACAGAAGGATACAGTTGGGCTGGGCAGCGTTCAGGAAATTCCGTCAAGTCTTCTCGTCCACCATACCACAAAGTCTGAAGACAAAAGTCTTCAACCAGTGAGTCCTGCCCGTACTCTCTTACGGTGCCGAGACGTGGACACTGACAGTCCGTCTTCTCGCCAAGCTCAAAGTCGCTCAGAGGGCTATGGAGAGAGCTATGCTCGGGGTTTCTCTGGTGGACAGAATTCGAAATGAAGAAATTCGCCGGAGAACCAGAGTCACCGACATTGCTCTTCCAGTTAGCAGACTGAAGTGGCAATGGGCTGGACACGTTTGTCGGAGACCCGACAGTCGTTGGAGTAGACGAGTGCTGGAGTGGAGACCGCGACTCGGCAAACGTAGTGTGGGACGCCCTCCTGCTAGATGGAGCGACGATCTGCGCAAGGCGGCTGGCAGAGACTGGATGCGTGTAGCCGAAGATCGGGCTAGGTGGCGCGCTCTGGGTGAGGCCTATGTCCAGCAGTGGACTGCCGCGGGCTGATATTGATATTGATACACCAAAAAATATACAACAAATAGACATCATTATCACTCCAATATGAAGTCCCATAAAACAATATTTTTGTATGAACGCTATAGTATTTGAATGTAAGTAACACTGACATACATATTTTTACAAACGAGAATTTTAGTTTTCTCGGGTAATTAAAAAGTCACGGCATAGAACACAGAGTAACAAAATCATGATTGTTTGAATCAATTCATCGTTACAGGAACCAGTCAGATTCAAGCGTGTGGCTCACGTCTTACTGCGCGAAGATATTCCAAGAGGCATCGTTCAACGAGTGGGAGAACTACATTTATATAGACCCCGATGTAAGATTATATATAATATAAAAAAAATTCACGAATAATCGTGCATCATTTTGCAGAAACCCATTATAATCATAATAATTCTTTATTTGCATAATGTGAGATGTAACAAGATGAAAAAAGATGTATAAAAGCTGCATCACATTGCCACTTATGGCGTACAAATTTAATTTACGTTTTAAAATAGCGTATGAAAAACCCTTAAGATCCTGGAATACCATTAAGAAAAATATAGTATTGAGTGTGTAACATATAAGAATAATTGTGAGTACAAAAGTGCTGAAATACTAATGGTATATAAATATTCTTCGTATCAGCGAATCATCATCAGCCCATGAGCAAAATCATCACTCTCACTTCAATATTTGTACTAAAAAGATATGTGGACAATCAGAACTTTTACTTAGCTAATATTCGCGACAAGCGAACAGAAACAGAAAAATAATAACGTGTGTTTCTTACTGGAAGAAGTGGATTAACGGGAAACTTAAACTAAATCTTACCGAAAGAACGGCCGTCAGCAGCTCTCCACCTCCCAACCACTATCAACAACACCAAACACACACCACCGCTTTTCCACCTTGCAGACGACTCATGTTTCGCTTCAACACGAGGCATCATCAGGCATAGTAGACTCTACGGAAGATAACCGTTAAGTAAAGCTAAGCAAAAATTCTGACTGTCCACATACTAATGGATTTCCGTAAAGTAACGCCTGATTCAATTAATCATCTTAAAAAAATTAATTATAATTATAAATATATTTTAGATAGTTAGATGATATCATTGTAAAATTTAAAGAACAGGAAACGACTTCTAATTACTTGGTAGCATTCCGTACGTGAGTGTCAACTAGTCAGTAATGCGCTCCGTTCACAGCGATCACATGTTGATGCACGCGCTCCGTAGCGGAAGGGTTAAATAAATTAATGTTTGTACACTGCAGGTGATATCCATGGCTGTGTCGTGGGTGCTCGAGCACCAGACCCCCGAGGGTGCGTTCTACGAGGTGACGTGGTCGCCGGACCGCAACGCCAACGCCACCATCGACGTGCCCGCGGACAGCGGCCTCTTCCGGGACGGCAGCGAGTTCGGTCGACGGGTTAGTATCAATCGCGGTCTTAATTTATTTATTTATTTATTCGTCACAGAAACAAGTTACAGTCTTAAAGAGTAATATATTATATCTCTTTCTGAGTCCTAAGTCCCCCTGGTGGCATAGGGCAGACACGACGTTTCTCCATCTCGACCTGTCGGAGGCCGTACGCTTCACTTCGCCCCAGGATAGGCCCATCTTCCGCACTTCGGCCGTCACAGTACGCCGTCAAGTTTGTGTTGGACGCCCACGTTTTCTTTTCCCCCGCGGATTCCATCCGAAGGCTTGTTTGGGGATGTGGCTGGCGTGGTGCCGGAGAGTAATATATATGTATATACATACATAATAACGCCCGTACTATAACTCTTAAGATTTACTCACAGCATGGCTACATTATAATTATAATAATAATATGTTTATTTTCAAAATGTTTACATATGTTACAGGACACTAGATCTCAAAGCAAGATTCCCTGTATTGTGAAAAACTAGGCTCTCACCTTCGTAATAAAATGTATTATACATTGATTGTTCTAACACAAATATCAAAACAGTAAAGAAAAAAAATTAAATTAATTTAATTTTTTTTCTCTGCTGTTTTGATGATTATGACAATAGGGTTATTTTATTCATACTTAAATTACAATGATATACAATAAAATTAAACAGATAAAATAAAAATAAAAAGAAGGATAACAATAGTCTCACGTGTGATCTATCGGCCGCCAAAGATATCCCGGAGCGATCGCTTTACTTGGTGTATTTCAATATCGAAAATATCGAATGTTTTTGTCCCTGGTCAATAGATATATTATTGTATAGGCGACATATGCGTACCATGGGATTATAATATGATATATTGTTTGGATAAGATTTAATACTCAACATTTTATGGGTATTTCGTGATCTGATGCAAGTGTTCAAATTTAAGAGACCAGTTTTGGAGAGTCGATATGCGAGTGGGTTATTTTATATAAGTAAATCAAATCATGGTCTTATACATCGGTCTTTCAACGAACGAACCCATTTCAGTGGTGTGATATTAGTACGATCGTGTCGTTACTTCTTGTCTTGTATGCTGGTGAGGAGGGGAAGGTGGTTGAGCTCCCGGAAGTCAACTGCTGACCGGTTTAAGTCTAACGCCAGTTTTCTGCGGGATGTGGTACTTCCCCGGGCGAGCTGGCCCATTCATGCTACAGACAAATAATATGCCACTCATGACAAAGTATTTATAGTGTTATAACTTTTATAATTACAGATGAACAACACGATAATACTGCAGCGAAACGTGACGCTCACGGCGCAGGTTGTGATAACATTGGAGACCGTCAAGAATCTCAAGGACATCGGACTGAGAGAGGTGAGAGCTATGAATCAATCATCAGTTATCTCATCTCGTTTAACGCTGAACGGGCAGATTGGTCAACCTTCTTGTGCATCTTCCACCAGCAACACTAATATTCATCAGTGATCTGTTACCATTTATTTGTCCTTCATTATTCTTGTAAACAGTAATTTGAAGCAATAAAAAGTTGCTTACTGTAATAAACTTAACTATAAAACACACTCCCATCCCTCCCTCCCAACACCGGCCGACTTCACACTTGACGGCGGAAAACGGCGTCTTAATGTCTTATGTCTCGGTTACGTACTCAATAGTCATTGACGTTGATTTTTTTCTTATGTATTCACGCCTATCCCCCGCAGGGGTTGGCAGAGACCACAGAGCTCCATCCGCTGCCATTAATCGCAGCGAAACGGCTCTCCGCCCTAGTCGCTTTTCGCCCTCGTGAGAATCGGGACGCTACAGGTGGCGAACCACGTCGCCGTCATTTTCAACGAATAAGGCATATTAAAGTCGTCTTAGTGAATCCCACGAGCCGCAAGGGAGGACGTTGGGGTTGACGTTGATAAAATAAGTGTTATATGATAGTTTGACAAGAGACGTTCGTGTTTACCCAGGGGCTGAGCGCACGCGTGGCGCAGGCGCAACGCAACGGCATCACGTGGCTGGAGAAGAACCTGAAGTTGCTCGAAGAGTTTGGATCTCCGTACGCGCTCGCGCTCGTCGCTTATGCGCTCACCTACAGCAAAGCACCCAGCTCTGAGCACGCATACCGCCTCCTGAAGCGGAGACAACGCTCCGAAGGTTCTATCATTGCACTTTCTCTTTACGTTATTATATTTTTTTTAAGAGCAGACTTACAAGCGTTCTAGTCAGCTGTTGTTAAGAAATCACTAATGTGGATGGACATTTTTTATAGCAAAACAGGCAAACGAGCATGCGGATTCGCTGATGGTAAGCAATCACTGCCGCCCATAGATACGCCACGGGTATGACCGGTTTTTGTTTGTCTTTAATGGATATACGGCTCAAGGTTCAAGAGCTTTTGAGCCCGTCTTCTGAGTTTATATAATAGGCTTGTCACATTACGTTTAGACAAATTCCATGGTCTTGGCCATTCTACCAAAACCTATGGAGTTTTTCAGTCACCTTAAAGTCACAATACACGTATATTTTTCATATCACATACATACTGCAGGCAAAACTAAGTAATGATTAATTATTATTTTAGTAATAATTTATAACTGAAAGATGTCTTATTATTATAATATTTAAATACAAAATTTTGAATCCGGCATGACAACTAATAGTGGTAGAGCCACGCTGCAAACGAATACTTGTCAAGAATGGCATAATATTTGTCTGTAGCATGAATGGGCCGGCTCGCACTTAGAAGTACCACACTCCCGCAGAAAACCGGCGTCTGAGTGGTAATTTACCTACCGTGCTTCGTACGGTGAACGGCCCAACACTACCCACAACCCCTCCCCCTCCCATTCCCACTCTCAAAAATGACACTTTCCATAAATGTCAGCAACGCTTCCGCACTGACTATGGCGCTGCGAAAGTCTATGGACTGCGTTGATTGTTTTCCATCATCAGGTGATACGCCTTTGCCTGTGCTCGTGCTCGTTTGCCTTCCTATCCCACAAAAAAACTGGCCTGAATTGTATATATTTATTATCATCAACCTATAGCAGTCCATTAAACTAAAATTCTAATCAGTTTTAAATATTGAAGAATAAATGTAATTTGTCAGGTGGTCTTGTCTACTGGGGCAAAGAGCCAGTACCCCAACCGCCGTTCAAGATGGAGAACCAGAAGCCGTTCTTGCTGCCGCGTTTGCCGTACAAATACGATTCCAACAACATAGCGGCGACCGCGTACGCGCTTCTTGCCTGCATGGACCACCAAGACAACAATGAGCCCATCGTCATGTGGCTTAACGCGCAGCGACTTAAAGACGGTGGATGGGCTTCTACGCAGGTTATAATAAACTCTATATTTTTATGTGAAACGATAAGCTTATAACATTAAACCAATGTGCTTCAGATCGGAGGAGAAACAGCAAAAGCGAAACTTTAGGTATCCTTCTTTTTTCATGTTTGTAACATGAAAAAAATATTAAAGTATTTATTAATAAAAAAAACCCAAAGTAAACCGGTAACATTTTTAGGTAAGTGTGATATTAGGTGAAAAAAAAGAGAAACGCCATAGGACGCTCGCTAGATATGAAACATTGACGACGGTTCGTTCTCTACCGTATGCTCACGGGCAATCTTGTATAGAGTCGAGTGGGGGGTGGAGGGGGGGGGAGCGTGGAACAAATTGTTCATCAGCAAGTAAACTGGCCTCCACGAGAAACATCTGCCTGCTTACAAGTAGAAGTAGCACTCAGCGTTCACCTCTTAAAAATTTTTGTCCTTGTATGACTTCGTAACGACTGATTGTGATTCGTTACGAGTGATTCCAATCGCATTGGTTTACTGTTGATTTGTGTGTTAATAATTGCACGACCAATTGTCTCTCCACCCGCGGAGTGAATGGTCGCGGGTTCGGTCCCCGCGTCGGAACAAATATATGTATGGATTACAATTATTTATTCCGAGTCTAGTAACCCCGTCAATGTATTTTAATTTTTTAAAAAAGTTTATTTTTCTGAGCAAGGCTGTTTGCCTGTGTATGTACTGTGAATTAATCAAACCCCGTGCTATATGCCCGTACAGGACACGTACATAGCGCTGCGTGCGTTGATCGAGTACACGAACCGCAAGCGGCTGCGCGACGTGAGCGCGCTCACAGTGGGCGTGGACGCGGTCGCGCTGCACGGCACCACGCGAACGCTGCACGTGCGCAACGACAACCTGGCGCTCATGCAGACCATTGACGTAAGATCAACACCGCTTCTTCTTCTCCTTTTCGTGTCAACGGTTCGACCTATATTTTGCCGGCCATGTAATACGCCACTGCAATGGTAGCAGCATCCGCCTCGATAAGATCTTGGAATGTGTGCAGGTGTTAGGGCACAGTGAGCAGTCGAGCAGATGCTTTATAGACTGATTTGCGACCCTCACATCCCTCACACCGCGGTGCGGCATAGCCCCATTTGCACACGCTATGTCTGCAATGGTGCAACAGAAATAATTTCGATATTCAACATATCGATATTACGATACAATTCATACACATTAGATTTATTAAGTATTGCATGTAAGCTGCGTCCTTGTGTCCGTCCCTCATTAGAGGTACATTGTAATAACAAATTATGAGTTTTGAGTACTGAAAAGAATTGTAAGAACATTTCTTTCAGTATAAAATATTTTTATATATATATATTTATGTGTATATGATATATATATATGTATCCTCTTATTTATATAGTATTATATTATATATTATTAGTATTTATATGTTTATATGTATGGTTTTATGTTATGTATGGTATGTATTGCTATGTATATTGTTTTTATTTTTTGTTGTTGTACACTTATTTCTATCCTCACAGCTTATCTTATCTCTCTTTCGCTCCTAGGTTTGCTGGTAGAAAACACAATTTTGAGTTAAGCTCGCCCTTATCCATCTTCTTCCCTTTTAATTCTTGTATTTCCTGTTTTGTGTGCAATAAATTATTAAATAAATAAAAAATACGATGTAACTGTAATTAATGAGTAAGAATTTAGTGTATATATAAGAATTAAATGTAATGTAGCTTTATAAAAAAAAGCCCAGGCCCAAAAGGACTAGGCTTTTTTCATTACAGAAATATAGAAACCACTAAGGGTCTCACTAAACGGGTCTTCGTTTTCTTTTTTATCCCCCTGTCTTTCCAGATTGGTTGCAACCGGGTAATATCACCATATTTCACCATTCCTATTTTCCTTCGCACATCGGCACATCAGTCTCCATGATTTTATATATAGTCTCCTAGGTACATCATGTCTGTAACATCTTCTATACCTGGAGGTGCCCAAACAATAGAACTACCTAATATAGATCCTGATATGGGTACTATGGTGCCTTACCACAAAACGCGGGGCTCTGCTGGGGCTGACCTTGATCCTCCCTTGCGACCCGTGGGATTCACTAAGACGAATTTAATATGCCTAATTTGTTGAAAATGACGGCGACGTGGTTCGCCACCCGTCACGTCCTGATTCTCACGAGGGCGAAAAGCGACCAATGACGAGCCGTTTCGATGCGACGAATGGTGACGGATGGAGCTCTGTGGTCTCTACCAACCCCTGCGGGGGAAAGGCGTGAATATATATAAAAAATATGGGTTTTGTGTGCATTTAACATATGACTCGCAACACCTGTATTACAGATACCGGAGGCGTGGGGCACGGTGAAGGTGACGGCGCGGGGCGCGGGGTACGCGCTCCTACAGATGTCGGTGCAGTACAACGTCGACGTGCCCCGCTTCCAGACCCCGCCCCCCGTGCGAGCGTTCTCGCTGCTCACGCACGCCCACTTCTACGGGCGAAATCAGTCGCACGTTGAGTACCAGACGTGCGCCAGGTCAGTGGACTTGAACCGTACGACTTATAGCTATAACAGTGGTGAAGTCACGCTAATGAATGAGCCAACTCGATCGGAGAAGTAAGAAATTATTAAGTAGGAACCGAATCCATACGAATTTTACAGAATAATAGCATCACTTGCTGGCACTAATATTTGATGTATATATATATATATTATGTATGTATGTATGTATATACAGTGCAAACTCTATATAACGACCCTCAAGGGACTGTGCATATTTGGACGTTATAGAGAGTTGTCGTTAAATGGAGAGAAGAAAAATCTGTATTAGAAAAAGAGAAAGTTTATTTCAGACTAGTGTTAGTAATTACATAAAAAAAACAATTCCTATTTGATCGCCATTGAGTATAGTCTGTTATTTTTGTCTGACGTCTTTTGCTGCACTCCTACTAACAACAGTCAACACGTGCGAGCATTCCCAGTTTGTAAACAAAAGGACGGATTTCTTAGAAAGTTCGGTGTGTGTAAGGCCAACAGTCGAGTTTATTGCGGGCTGGGATGATAAAGCGACAAAAGAACGTACACAGCTGCGCTGTTTTTACTAATTTTGGCAACTTAAAAAGTACTTTATATTATTAAATTGCTGTCGTTATTGAGAGTGGGTGTAATGCTATATAGAGTGTATCATTGTATGGGAAACAAGCTAAACCAACCAAAGCCGAGTGATATCGACGCTGTAGGGAGTTTGTCGTTAAATCGAGTGACGTTACACGGAGGTTACACTGTACTTATATATATTATTGTATGTATGTACTTATATGTATTTACATATGTACGTATTCTAAATCTGAATCACGACCGATTCGGAAGGTCTCAGCATGGGCCTGCCTAGTGGGACCTATTATGCTCCATCCAACTTCACCTGCATATTTTTTTTTTATAATGATTACTATTGTACATTTTCTCATTATAATTAGAATCTAGCTATGGGCTAGTGGGTAGTTTGTTTTTAACTTAATTTGTTAAGTAGAGTATAATTAAGAATGTTTCCATCAACACGTTTCTTATAGTGTCTATTAAGGGGAGGACACTATGTTCTTGTGTTCTTTCCACTTAGTAAAATATTAATTTCAGTTCACTACACTAGGATTTCAGTAAACCAACGCAAAGGGTTTTGTTCTCTTGAGTTAAATGTCATAAATAAAATTGACTACTAGCTCGAACAGAAAATCTTATACAGCGCGTGCAAAATACGTGCGCAAGATTTGGTTTAATATATCTCCGCGGGAAAATATTATGTCGTACATAAATAAAGCTAATATAATATAAATGAGACCACGTTGGTTCTTGTTGAAAACCAGCGCCAGGTGTTCCAATAGAACGCCTGGCATATGCTGAGCAAGAATCATTTTATGACACTTCATCATCATCATCATCAGCAGCCTGCGGCAGTCCACTGCTGGACATAGGCCTCCCCCATGGAGCGCCACATTATGACACATGTTTGATTAAAATTATTTTCCTTTTTGTTTGTATATTATAATATTATTAAGGTGATTAATGGAATCAGGCGTTACTTTGCGGAAATCCATCACTATGTGGACAGTTAGAACTTTCACTTAGCTAAGATCCACGAATAGCAAACAATAACAGAAAATTAATTTTGTGTGTAAAAGATCACTTTTCGGTTGTCTTTCGTAGAGTCTACTATGCCTGAAGATGCCTCGTGTTGGGGCGAAACACGTGTCGTTTACAAGGTGGAAAAGTGGTAGTGTGTGTTTGGTGGATGGAGAGTTACTGACGGCCGATTTTTCTTAAGTTTTTGGTTTAAGTTCCAAATAAATCCACTTCATCCAGCAGGAAAGCACACATTATTAATTTATCTGTTATTGTTTGGTTTGTCGTGGATCTTAGCTAAGTAAAAGTTTTGACTTTCCACGTATTAAATAAATTAAATATTTTAAAAAAAGGTCTTATAAATAAAGTTTTTCTGTTTTTAATTCATAAATAAATAAAATAAATACAGCCAGTTCGTTGTTTGGTGGTTGCAGCTGGACACTGCAGGAGGAGTCGGAGCGGTCGGGGCTGGCCGTGCTGGAGGTGGGCATCCCCACCGGTTACATGATCCAGCAGCAGCGGCTCGACGCGTACGTGCTGTCGCAGCGCGTGCGCTCGCTGCGCCGCGCGCGCTACCAGCCCGACAAACTGTTCTTCTACTTCGACTACGTGAGTGTTGACACATATTTATTTATTTATTAATTCTCATTGTACGTCTTTCTGGTACAAAGTTACACTCAATGCCCGAAGGCTTTCTCTGCCAGTCAATCTTTAGGTTGATGGACAATATTTTTCAAGGGTAATTTAAATGAAAACAACAAAAAAATTATTTTTATTTGAATAAAAACATTTTTCATTTTGTTTCATTGATTCGTAATAAAAGATACTAAATCATCATTAATCATCTTATGTCCACGTACTTTGGACCCAATCTTTAATATTGTGCACTGACATATCTGGCACTTCGTTTTGGATATTATTCTTAATTCTCGATCGTAGTTAGTAATATTTTTAAGCTCTCACTGTAGCTTGTCACACAATGTCACATTTCATTGACCGACCCCCCCCCCCACTAAACTTGTGACGAAATTTATGCATTCTATGAGACATGTGAATCTATTATGATAAATCTGAATCTATTATTTATCTACTCACATGAACTGCAGAAAAGTGGGGAGATCCGAGGTATAAATGTGTTAAAATAATTAGTTGATTAAAACATAGGTATATATCTATATAGATGTATATCAACACAAAAAAGCAATAACGCTGTAAATGACACATATAAAAAAATATCTTCCATATTCGGATCTGATACCATTTTTTCAGAAATCTTAAGTGTTTTAACTCTGGTAACTTATTTGCTTTTTTGGGAGCACCTACATAAAAGTACAGGAAGTATCACCTGAATCGAAGAATAGAATAAAATTATTTATTTGCAAGTGAAACAATTTCAATATTTGGATAGTCAAAAGTTTTACTTAGCTAAGATCCGCGACAAGTAAAACAATAACAGAAAACTAGTCACTTTTCGGTTGCCTTCCGTAGAGTCTACTATACCTGAAGATGCCTCGTGTTGGGGCGAAACACGTGTCGTTTACAAGGTGGAAAAGTGGTAGTGTGTGTTTGGTGTTGTGTATAGTGGTTGGTGGGTGGAGAATTGATGGCCGATTTTCGCTAAGTTTTTGGTTTAAGTTCCAAATAAATCCACTTCATCCAGCAGAAAAAACACACATTACTAGTTTTCTGTTATTGTTTTGCTCATCGCGGATCTTAGCTGAGTAAAACTTTTGACTGTCCACATAGTGATGGATTTCCGCAAAGTAACGCCTGACTTCATTAATAACAATTTCAATATTATTTATTTATTTCCAGGAAATACCGGAATTTCCAGTATTGACTTTTGTAAATCGACGTTTTGACAGCATGTTGCAACTCGTAAAACCACAATATACCTACTCCGATCCCTTATTATATAAACCGATACTATAATATCATACTATTGTAGTACATTGTTTGTCACAACAGTTGGACATGGAGAGGACTTGCGTGAACTTCACCATCGAGCGGTGGTTCCCCGTGGCCAACATGTCCCGATATTTGCCCGTACGTGTGTACGACTTCTACGCGCCTGGTAAATAATTTGAACATTTATATGTACCTACACTTTACGGTTGTCTTTCTATAGTCCACTACACCCGAGGATGCCCCGTGTTGACGGAAACCGTGTTTATATTTGTATAGAAAAGTGATATTGTGTGCTTGACGTTGTCGACCTTTATGACCATAGCGGGGTGTTGGAGGATTTGCTAACCTCGGTTTTTCTGTGAATAATTCTTTATACACTTCTTCGCAAACACAAAATAATGTTTTTCTTATTTTTGTTCGCGGATCTGTGCCACTCAAATGCTTCATACTACACTCATAAAAAACCCTCTTTATCTAAAGTAATTCCCATCCATTATTTTTTATTAAGATTTGTAGAAATCAGTTATTATAGAAAACGAAAAAAAAAATTTCGAGACGTTGGCAACCGTAGTTGCCAGAAATCAAAGTTAGGCCAAATTGTTGGTGACCATGTTTGCCAACATTTTGGCCTAACATGTGTGTTATCAAAGTAAGTTTGAATGTCCATATTTATTTATACATTTTGAAGTGGTATAGTCACGTTGCAGACGAATAACGATCTGTGTTATGTGTTGTATGGTTGAAAAAATTGGATGCGTGCGCAAAATTAGACCGCGGTAGCCTGATGGTATTGGGTGTTTAAAATAATGAATCTCTTCCTACATTCAGAGCGCTTCAACGAGACTATATTCGACGCTCTGCCGACGTATCTCCTGAACATCTGCGAGGTGTGCGGGTCGTCGCAGTGCCCTTACTGCGCGATATACAACGCGGCGCCTCCTGTCGCCTTCGCCACCCTCACACTTCTGGTGACCGCTTTCATCACACTGGTCCATGGAAGCCCAGGAACAATACGCGGTACGCTCTAAAGAAGAATAGAAAGAAGCCGTCGCATGCGCATCTCACCTATACACCTACGTGACTTAGAAAGTAGCACAATACAGTAATTCCCTGGACTTAAGTAAGTCGAATTCGCGTAAGTTGGGGTACAATTTTACATATAAAGACACACAAAGTATGTTTAATTGGGACCGGCGACTAAATAAAACTATAATTTAAGAAATAAATGTGAAAATTAAAAAATCGTATAACTCCGATTTCGCGTATGCCGAGGTAGTGTAAGTCGGGGTATTACTGTATACAATCTACTTTTATAATAACAGGTAAAGAAAAAAAATTGTACACTTTTTTAGTACATAATAATACGCGCACTGAAGAACGTGAGATTATAGTTAAAATTCGTATAGGGCAGTTAAAAAAGTTTAATAAAAAAAATAACTTTACCTTGAAGCACGAGTCTTTCAATCGATTCGTCGATGATGATGTGCACTTCATTTTTATTTCTGCGACAAATGCCTAACTCTTAATCGATTAATCGAAACCTATAAATCGATGTCATGCACACATCGTTATCGATTTTCTAAAACATCTCGACGTACGTACGTCTTTCTAGCGCACGTTCAAATATATTTATTAAAAAAAATACCATGGTACGCATATATGTGTTCGCCATTGCATATTGTATTTTGATTTTGTAGATATTAAGAGCACCATAATGACTTTTGTCATCATCCATGTATAAAATTAATGTATTTGTATAGTTTATACCTTTATATAGTTATCATCCACCGTTTAAATTTAGGTTCTTTTTCTCCATGAAGTTGTTCGCGACTTATTTTTTATTTCATCTCTATATAAAAACTAGTTTAGTTTAACAAAAGACATTAGTTTTTTGGTTTCGTTTTACGAAACTTGAATGACTCCATTCCGGAATAGTTAGTAGTTAAGCGTTCATTTAATATAGTATTTTATCTAATTTAGTAAAGAAAACCCGTATTAATTTAGTGCATACATGATAATAGTGCTAAAGTGCTAGAAAAAGCTGAAGATATTTATTTCATTTTTTCCTTTTTACAGACATTCTAATTATTTGTCATTTAAGAATATGTTACCATTTTGTCTATATATAAAAAGTATGTGCTAACTATTCGCTATGATAAAAATAATTGAAAATTGTGAAAATGCAGTACTAGGATCAATTTAGCGTATGAACAGTGCAGATTTATATCTCTATCCTTGTCTCCAGCGCAAGTTTCATGACGATGATCAGTTGATCGTGAGCCGCCGTCCGAGTAACATGTATCGATAGCGTGTTTACAAGCCAAGTCATATATATAAATTTATACAAATATGTAGGTTATAGAATCTCAAATCTTTATTTTTGTAACGATAAACGTCATGAAATTTGACAATAAAAATCATGTTTAAAATTATATAATTTCTTCATGTTTGATGCGCTCGTTGTTAGAACTGACGATCCCATTTGGCTTTATTGTGGATGGGTGATCATTAGTGACTAAATTTTCTACGGCATTTTCCCTCGTCAAAACGTCAAGCGATATCTCTTGACTGTTGTAGCGAACAATAGTTTGAAACTAAAAATCTTCTAAGCGTGCCTCTCCGACTTGCGAAGGTTGGCAGCCAATTCAGCTCCTCCTTTGCGAGGTGCAGCAGTTCTGGAGCACTCGCTATCCCAGTCCACTCCCTGAACAAAGGTAGAAAAGTTGCTTACCTGGGTCATATCATGAGGCATGACAGGTACAAATTGCTGCAACTGATCACGATGGGAAAAATCGCAAAAGAAAAGTTTCTCGAAAATTAAACTAACAAAAGATCGATTAATTTCTCTATTATGTTGATATTATTTTTCTATATGAATATGTATACTATTTTTTATTTTTCACAAATAACTGCATCTTTTATTAAAAAGACATTTTTTTAATATTACTATTTTATATTTTGTAAAGCCTTTTTGGTGCTTTTGCATTTAATTTTTTTATGTATGTATGGAAGGTACAATTATGTAACATATCAAAATTGTATGTGTCTATACAATACCTAGACTACCAAGATTTTTTCGGATTACTTGTGAGTGCTAACATGATGAGTTGTATCTCAATATTAAATATTTGTAGCCAGGTATTGTATTTTCATTTTAGAGAAATATTTATATATTTTCCAGCTATTGTAGCATATAATGTGTGCTTGCCTTAAATGAAAATGGAATAAATAATGGCAAAGCAAATTTTTTATAATTGTATATATATTTAGAAAAATAAGTGACCAAGCATAAAGAATATACAATATACATAGGGATATCAGATGTATAACTAAAACTCCTAAGAAAAATTCTTGACTTGTTCTTTAAAAATGCAAGTCAAATTCTTGAGTTTAGGTAGCCTTAATGTAAAACACGATTTATTGTTGTGAATAAAATAAAAATCAATTAAAATGCCTTATAATTGAGGACAATATTATCACAAAAACATTTGAGAGAATTTTAGAGTGTGAATTTTTGATATACAAATAAAAAATAAAATGTAGATTTTAATACAATTAAGATTATAAGATATTATGTATATTTATTAGTAAATTTAAGTGCAGTGCCACAAACTTTTATTGGTATATTTTCGATTTGCCACAAAACGTACAAAATTTGAAATTTCCCGTCCCTATCTTTATTTAGTGTAAACTTGTGAGCACGTTACTTAATCTAGTATCCGTCCAAATTTTACCAATGACTGATTTTTTTTTACTTTTATATGTATTTGCGTGTAATATTTTGTATTAAGTTGTTACATGGAGTGAAAATGTAGAATAAGTGTATCAAGAAATCTCATTATTGAATCATCATAGATTTATTTCCTAATAAAACATTTCAAAACATGTTTGTGTTTTATTTTTTTTAACTTCAAGACAGATGTTTTAAGAATTTTTCAGATTAGGAACAATGTCTTCTGAGGTGGATTTAAACAGGCTTAAAAGAGCCCCATCTGGCCATTGCCCTTAGATTACTCTACATATTATTGTAGGAAAATTAAGTGAATTTGATAGATGACAATTTGGTATATCGCTTCTGTGGTTTCACACAAACTTATGCCTCTTACAAACAGAATATTCTTTTTTTTATATAAAAATAATATGTAGATAAACTTCAATTCCTTAATAGAAATATCTTTTTCTACAACTTTTTATTTAAAATACTGAATATTTTGTTTTAAATAGTCAACCATAAAATATATGTGAGTATAAGAGACAATTTGTTGTGTCACTTCTATGATTTCATACAAACTAGGCATAAGTTTTACAAACGGAATATTCTTTTTTGCCTATTAATAATAATATGTAGATAAACTTCAATTTAATAGAAAGAGATCTTGTTCTACTAATTTTATATACTTTGGATATATATATATTGTTTAAAAAATCAACCTAAATATATATGTGCATTAACATTATATTCAAGCTTCTGAGTGGTAGCTTAGCTACCGCATTTCGACCCGTGAGCCGAAGTGTTCCAGAGGCCCCTCCTATAACACTTTCCTTGTAGGCTGGCAACGTTTACAGTGCAAAATATCTTAAACTTCCTGTAATAAAGTGGATTTATAAAATTATAAACTTCATAATTATAAATATTTTCTAAGGATGAATAAAAGAATTAATATATTTGATTTAGTTTATTGTAGAAGCTGCTATCCCTACAATTACACATAGTGAAATTGTCTATAATAAAGTGCATATCATTGTTTCTTCTTCAACTGTTTTGCTTTGGAAGTGGGTGATTTAGCTGTGGCACCTCCACTTAACAAATTAGTTAACACTTCAGACATTTCTGGCATCTCAGACATCTTAGCCAGATTAGTTATTTGTTTTAAGTCCTCTTTTGTCTCTGGATCATTCATCATTTTGGGCAAGACCATGATTAAGAGGAGGGGTAAAACCATCATGATCACCATTGGGTTGAATAGGAAATCTGTCAGACGCCATTGTTCACGAACTTGGAAATACTTGAATTTAGATAGAGATTTCATCCTAAGTGGATAAGGCACTTGAATAACTTGAGATGTCTGAATATAATTTACCCTTCGCGCCCTGTATTTTCCTTTCGAGTTTATCTCCACGCGTACTGGCTCGTACATATAGTCTGGATTAACTACTTCCACAACGTAAGATCCAGAAGGGACGTTATGTATCGTAAATGATCCGTCATCTTTCACAAAACCGATGTATTCGCCTCCGTTCACGTGAATTCTTGTCTCCACTTGCCAATGTGTAAGGTCCTGTTCTTCAGATGGAAACACACGACCTTCGATAACATATCTACCAGTACCATTATCCTCATCAACTAAATTTACTGCACATGAAATACATTTCAACGAAGAAAGCGCTGTGACAATTAACATTAATGAATAATAATACATGACGAAGATATATTATTCATCAAATAACACTAATATAAATAATTTATATTATATAAAGAAAATGATTGATAATTCTTAGTAAAATCTACTATTTTCTAGGTTTTTATTTTTTTAATTAAACCATCCTGATAATTGTCTCCATCAATTTCATTTTGACATTTACGTTATTTTTTCTCTTATGAATGGTTTAACAGCGCTGGGTTCAAACCATTTGAGCCAATCTTGTAAGTTTATATAGTCAGCTTGTCACGGTACATTTTAATAAAATCGTGGCCATTCTACCAAAACCTTTGATGCATACCAAACATTCAAATTAAAAATTCACTATACACGCATTTATTTCATATCACTCCACTTATACCTGCCTGATTGAATTATATTATACAATATGCCGCCACAATTAAACAATATAATTGATAATAACGTAAGAGTATAAAATAAACACAACGTTACTGATATAAGTTAACAGAAAAAGTCCATTTACGTTAACTTTAGATAATACTGCTAACTTATATATTTTTTATCAGAAAAGATGTTTAAAAATGGCCCAGAACAATTATGTACAATGAAAAAACAATAGTTCGAAATCTTTATCAGTCTAAAAGTACAACCTCACTAAAAATATAAAATCTATAATTTTTTTACTTAAAAAATTACAAATACATTAGTTTTACAGAAAATATATTTAAGAAACAGTAATTTAAAGATTGGAGTTCTTTGAATTTCACATAATGCGCATCGAAAAACATTTTTATCCAATGTCCGTCTACATGGCATTAGATATATATAATAGATATAGATAGATAAAATAAGTTACATATTTAATTCTTGCCTACAAAAGTCGATTTTGCTAATTAATATACAAATAAATATAGAAATATGTTTAATAAATTAAACAATCTAACATTGTTGCTGAGCAGTTTTATCATTTCATAGGAAGTTTATTACCACACCTACAATCAAAGAATTCTTTGAAGGTAGTTTCGAATTTAATTTTATTCCAAACAAAAAGTTATCTATATTTAGGATAAAGTGAAATGCAGACATGCTCAGCTGGGGATGAAGAGTTTCAAAACACACCGTATATAAAATATAATTAATTGTTTTATTTCATCGTAAATTTTATAGCGAAGTTTAAACAAAACCAATTTCATATCAATAAAAAATTCATATTTACGTCATCAGTCAATTTACTCCTTTTTAATCATTTTTTATAGCATGACAATAAAATCGAAATTACCTTAAATATAAATTTCAATCCCTTTGGAGTTTTATTCTACAATTTTAATAACATTTGTTCTATGTATTTACTGATTTGGATCCCATATTAAGATATATTACAACCAAAATATTTGAAAATTTTTGATAGAAGCTATTCAAAATGTTAATTGCTAATAATATATACAGGTATATTTAAACACTATTTCATTAGTTGCTTTGTAAATATTTCTTTGTGTTGTTAAACGCTAGTAAGGTAGCGTCTAACTACAACCGATAAATCGACATAGATTTTCACACCAGTTTACCTCACTTTGAGTATCGACGTTATTCGTTATCACTCTTGGTTAATATATTTGTTACAGATGGATTCAGGCTCAGTTTAGTATCGACTGTTGTACAGACGATCCATTGCCACCGCTGTAAATTTACTAAAATGTTACGGCTTTTAATTATATTTTCATGTCTTTTTGTATTAAAAGCGAGCGCCCTAATCACTGTTAATCCCGGACCTGCGCATCCACCAACGAAAGGCGAAGTGTGGCCAAAGCCCAACTATGAAATAAGATCAGTCACTTACTACACTTATAATCCTTCAAACTTTAAAATTAAGGTAAGACTGAACGGTAAATCTTGATACCTGCTTCTAGTATTGTTAAAAATATCGATTTACTGAGCTAATAATATAATACGTGGCCATTTATCCACATTGTTTATTATTTCATGTATATGATTAATGATATTTGATATTTATTCTTGTAATAATTATACATTTCTCTAAATTAAAAGGTATGATTATAAAGTTAAAAAAGACTCAAGTTTAACTTACGCATTTTTTTTTTCATAACATACAATTTCATGTGTTTATTCATGAGTAGTATGATAATTTAATTGGGTTAAATTTAATAAAACTACTTTTTTATCGGTACTTTTATATCGGTTGATGACTAGGACTTAGAATTTGTTTAGGGTCTGTTGTTTCATTAAAGCTGATTGATGATAGTTCAATCGTATAAGGCTCTCCACGCCAAATGGAGCGATGAAAGACAGACATAGAAATTTCTAAAGTGTGTCTACAAAACTTCATTCGCTTTCATTGGTTAATGTCCAAATGACAATCGAACTTCGTATGCATGGAGTTACCTTGCAGAAACTGGGCGAGTGAAGCCGAAAATCGAGCTAGGTGTAAGTTAGAGAAAGCTTAAGTTTGACAGTGGCCAGCCACAGGCTACATATTATGGTACAGATAAATATTTATTTTGTGTTGATTTAAATTTTTTTTCGTTAGATAATCAATGAAACCTGTGATATCCTTACATCGGCAATCGAACGATACTCCGATATTATTGAGAACAATGATATACGGAGGCGAGGGTCAGATGAATTGCATAGTCCAAGAAGAAGGCAAAACAATGATGATGGGGAAGTGTTGTACCAGGGAAGCTTACAGGAACTACGCATTCTACTGACAGCACCCTGTGAACAATATCCATATTTAGGAATGAACGAACAGTGTAAGTTATGAACTTATTTTATATGAATGTATATTGTATATATATTATGTCCTTTTTTAACAATCATTTATTCTTAACTCTTGGACATTCGTATGGAAAAAAATACATTTTATATATACGATACACTCGCACACATACACCTAAACTACTCATTTATTTTTTTTACACATTGACGTAGTTTTAGTATCTTTAATATTGGTGTTATGTTAAGTAGACATACTGTCGACATAAAAAAAAACTAGTGTAATTTTTTTTTAATCTTTAATGGCTTTTATTTAGCCTATTACAAAATGTATAAATGATCTTAAAGCAAGCTGCAGATTTTGTTTATTAAGTAAATAAATAAATATATAGGTATGGCATTTCGTTTTAGAAGTTATAGGTAAACGAGTAAGCGGGTTACTTGATAAATAATCACCGCCGCTCATGGACATCGGCAATACCAAAGGCACTACAGATACATAGAAGAAGGAAGTAATAGAAGTGAAAAAAGAAAATAAAGGAAGTAAAAAGAGTTGGTACTTCGGATATCTGCTTAAAGAGAAATGGTCCTAGAGGACGCGTGGTTGCTTTCTGCATTTGAATGTGTTCTTGCTGTCTCTATCATTCATATAGCGGGCGTGGATTTCTAAATCGAGA
This sequence comes from Baronia brevicornis, assembly GCA_031353405.1. NCBI lineage: Eukaryota > Metazoa > Arthropoda > Insecta > Lepidoptera > Papilionidae > Baronia > Baronia brevicornis. The sequence goes on from JASFAT010001306.1 coordinate 512,555, forward strand.
CAATACTTATTTCCCAAAACTTTCGCGTAAAATTTTTCATATTTTAATCTTGATTTAAACAATTTAATGAAAAGTTAGATAAACGTACTAATATTGGATATTTGTTATATTTCTGGACGTTCCAACTAGATTTTAATTAGTTTATTATAGTGGAAAATAAGTTGGGTATTTGTCATAAAGATATGGTTAACTTATTATGGTAATCTGACTAACTATAACCACAGATAAATTTCTAAAGTGTGTCTACAAAACTTCATTCGCTTTCATTGGTTAATGTCCAAATGACAATCGAACTTCGTATGCATTGAGTTAACTTGGGAGAGCTACCCCTTAAGAACTAAATGTACTTATCATCACAAAACGGTTTACAACAATTATGTTTCGTAATTAATGAGCAAATGTGAAAAAAATTTATCCAATGTCAATATTATCGCAAAGTGGTTTGTAAGTTCGTGATAACAAATTGTGACCTTTCTTGTGAGCGGTCTCTTTCCTTAGGGTTGTCACAATTGCTAAATATCCCAGCATCAGGGTCATTAAGGTTTTATTCGTGTAATGTCATGTCTAATATTATTATTAGCCTGTAAAATCGTATCGATGTAGATGTAGGGCTCCACCAATTTGTAACGAATTGTCCTAGGTTCCATGCTAGGTAAATGGATTGCAGACTTCTGCCTGCGGCCCTACACTAAATGAATGCTTCATCTATACCTCAGCCAAATACCAAAATAAATAAATGTAAACAAACCGTATTAGGGTCAACACAACTCACGTACTACACACATTTTGAATTATTAACTATAACATTACCCATTCCATAGTAAATATTTAATAACAATTCTTATCCTCTCTCATTCTCTCTGGTCCATCTGAAGATCGCGGTCACTAGGCTTCTCTTAGGTCGGCAGCCAGTCGAAACATTTCCACGAATTACTCACACAACTGATAATATTCTATAATAAAGAATTTTATTACAGACTTTTTGTCCGTAATTTTATCTTCTATAAAATTATTTCCTTTATATAGTAAACAAATAATATTATTATTAGTGTTACTAATCTTTCATGGAGGAATAAACCACGCCACCGATTGGATTTAGGCATCCAATTAAAGGAATCATCTCACGATCATACCCGTGCACAATATGGCTGCTTTTTGAATTTAACCCATTTACCTAAACCTAACTTGGATAAACGAGCGTACAAATTTAATATTATCATTATTATATATTTATACATTTTGTATTCTCCCCTCTGTGGGGGTAAAGAAGCACGGGCCGAAGCCAAGTGCGATGTTAAGAACTATTGTTTTGGAGTTTAGACACAAATCACTTATTAAATCGACCACTTAGCGGTTCGTCGCAGACACGGTGCGCTGGCGGCGTCTCAATTCGAACTGTGCCGAATGTGGCCGCCCCACGTACATATATATGACGCTCTACTAGAGGGGCGCTCAAAAGCCACCCACTCTGTGTTGTTGATAAAGATGATGCAGTCTTTGGCTTTGATTACTCATTTTAATCGTTGTAAATCTTTCATATAAGGCGAACGCGCCCTCAAATAAAATATTGTTATTATTATAATACCAAGTCCCTCGTATTTTTAGATGAACTGAACGTATCAATAGTGTCAACGTTGGAAAGTGCTTCGATATGGGGCATTTTACGCGGCCTAGAGACATTCTCGCAGAAGTTCTATATGTCAGAGGACATGACCGTGAGTATCAATTAATCAATCAATCAACAGCCCGCTGTACAGTTCACTGCTGGACATAAACCTCCTCCACTACAGACGCTTAAATAACGAAACTGTATATTTTTTAACAATAAACCTATAGCCTATTTGCTTTTAGAGCTTAATCGGATTCAAAGCAAGCGGGCAAAATAAAAGATGTGGGGATCTACGCAAATCTTCAGAGAATGCGGATTTGGATGGAATGGTCGGTGGGGAAAGGCCAAGGAGAACATACCTTGACCAAATTGCTGAACTTCTTAAGAAAGACCAAGTCAAAAGTACCCTTAACCGGCGCGCTTGTATGAAGAGAGTGATAAGTACGGATGAGCAAAGAAATTGTGCCGAGTGTAGTAGATGGAGATCTGTGGTTTTTGCCTACAGGCGTGATGACATGTATGTATGATACACAGGAGTCTAGTTTTTTTACATGTTGCAGGAACTTCGAATATTTGCGTCACAAGTAATTGACTACCCACAGTATTCCCACCGAGGGTTGATGCTAGACACCTCGCGGCACTACATATCTCTCGCGAATATATTCACTACGCTGGACGCTATGGCCATGAATAAGATGAACGTGTTCCACTGGCACATTGTAGACGATCAAAGCTTCCCATACCAAAGCGAAAAGTTCCCTGACTTGAGGTACGTACATCATTTTATTGTGGTTATTCCTTTTTTCAGTTATCTTTTTTTTTACTTATAGAGAGGATGAATGAAAGACGACTAATAAAAGAAATTTACGTTGTGGATGTACATAGTAGGGTCGATAGGGGAAAACCAAGGGAAACTTTGATCACGTTGAGGTCACCAGATGTATAATATTTCACCTTAACATCATTATTAATATCTTTATAAACACCTTCAGCTCTTACTTCGTTACTCTCTCCACATCTACATTTACCTCCTTTCAACTCTCTCTTTATATCGTATTGTCCTCCATCTAATATCTAATTGTTATCGAAAGAAATTTTCAGTAAGAATGAAGCTTGTGATTTCGTTTACACTTTTTCACTTTAAACAACAAATTTAATTTATTTGATTTGTGTTCGCTGATGTTTATAAAGTAAGTTTGACTATCCATCTTTGTAATGGATTTCCGGAAACTAACGCCTGACTCCATCGATTACGGGAAAAGCCATAGTTTGTTTTTGATTTCAGCGCAAAGGGTGCTTACCACCCCACAATGGTGTACACGAAAGATGATATACAGCGGGTCGTCGAGTACGCTCGTATCAGAGGCATCAGAGTTATTCCGGAATTTGATGTTCCCGGTAAATGATTTATTCATTACTTTACTTAGACGTAAAAGAATCTTAGTTTGTTATATAAATTTTAAATCGACGTTCTTTAAATTCTCACAACGCGACAAAAGCTCACGCACTAAGAACGAGACGTAAAAAGGAATAATCACTGTTACATACTGGGGATATCCACACCCACAGGGTTGTGGGATCGGGTCTCGGGGATGAAAACCACTGCTCGGGCAGAAACTGAAAGAGGCGACCGCCCTGGTCCTAGGTGCCGCTGTTCCCAGCGGATTTTGGGCGTCCTTTAATGAGTTCGCGTGGTCGAGATGTGGCTGAACCTATTCCTATGTTGGGTCCGTCCCTGGCCCTCCCCTTCGCGGGAGTCAGGTAGCGATAGGAGGATTAATTACTGATACTAACGAAATGATTATCGTATTGCAAGGCCAACCGTATGAATTTAACCTAACGGTATGGATAACCTCTTACCCTACATGCTAAAGACACGTACAAGCAATGCCTATATTATGTAAACATAACACTGGTTAAATCCTTAATTTTAGGTCAAAACTCTAAGCCCCTACTACAAGAATATATACAGAATGTCCGGTAGCAGATTTAGGTTCGAAGAAGAGGTTGAATTATCTGTAAACTCATGCTCACTAATTATTTTTTGCCAATGTTGAGAGAACATTCCGCCATCTTGTTGAGACCATTTATCGATAAAATCTGCTCTCTAAATTTTACATCGCAATGTTTTTTTTGTGTAAAATGGCGTTTACCTTAAAGCCAATCACAACGTCATCGGAAGGACTTGCGATCAGAAAGCCCACCAGAGACTAATGAAAAAATAAATAGTTATTAAATATTAATCTTAATTCTTGTCAAAATAATCCATAACTAAATTTGTCAACCACTTCACCACTTTTACTAACTTCGAACTACATTAACTTCGTAATAATCTCTTACTTCAACGTCAGAATCATTCGTGTTTAACACTGTAATATTAATTCTTTTATTCGACTTCATTGAAACAATGCAATTTTTACATATGGTATGATCTAGAATAAGAACCTCATATTTACGATAAAGTTCAGGAATGTAATTAGATATCGCGCATTCAGTTACTGCTTCGGATCGCGCGGGAATAGTATAAGATGGCTGAGTGAAATTTGTAGGTAAAATATGACCACGAATATTTAATAAATTAGAATCATAATTGATATTTATTTAGAAATAACCAAGAAAATCGATTAGGCCGTCATATTCGAGACTGACGTCATTATTGACCATATGAAATTTTTGATTTAATTCGTCATTGGATATATTAGAAATGTGCCTAGAATTTGAGAACAACTTTTTACGCTATTAATTCCTTTTAATTTAAAAATTTCGTGAGACAAGATTATTATTATTTTTATAAACGAAATAAAACGACCGCGAAATAAATCTTCCCAATGTCACTAAACCACAAACCCCTTGTGCGACCATGGGAAAGGGACACAAACAATGGCACACTTGACATCCTGCTCTCTGTGCCCTGTCACCAGCTCAGCGGATGATGCGGTGTCAGTGGCCTAGCTCTGGGCAGGCAGCGTCTGATGCCTGCTGACTAGATGAAGAAGTAGAAGAACACTAAAAACGAAAATATAAAACATACAAGACAATGATAACTTTAACTCATTTATATATCCTTTTTTCTTCAGGCCATACCCGGTCGTGGGGTAACGCCTATCCAAACATTCTCACAGAATGTTACAGAGGGAACACCATAGTCGGTTTGGGACCTATGCACCCCCTGAAGAACACTACGTACAAGCTCATCCGAAACTTGTTCCAAGAGGTGCAGAGCTGGTTCCCTGACAAATACTTGCATGTTGGTGGTGATGAAGTTGAATTGGATTGTTGGTGAGTAATGTACTGAAAGCAACGTGAAAAAAAACTCTAGGAAATATACAAAAAGTTGTTTATATTATTATTACAATTCTGTCACGATAACTAGATACATCTCTGAGTCATCATACTTCTCAATCACCTGAAGAGCTATCACAAGCTATAAAACTAAGGACATACTGATGTTTCGAGTTTGATGTTAAAGAAAATCCAAATTCACTTGAAAAAACTTTCTATTTATTGGTTTTGCACGCAATATATCTTACATGAAAGATATTAGCTGGTTACAGTTAAATTTAAATTGTGCCAAAGAATATGGCGCGTGTTGTCACTATAAGAGCGGACGAAAAAGTGCATGCATCATACGATGTCAGATTGTTGCCATAATAAAAATAATGTGATAACGTGTCCAGGCGCCACAATAGGATAATATAGGTTCCTTTTATCCTAGAAAATTTTTTTATAAGGATTTCTTTATGAGAATAGAAAAAAAAGTATCTAATAATGTTTTAAATATCATAACTGACTGTTTTTTATATTATTTTATGTATATGCAGTAAACTCCCGGTTATTCGAATCGCGTTTATTGGAAAAAAAATCCGTTTTTTTTTCTTTGTTCACAACTTTAAAAATTGTAAGTAAAAACCATACATCTAATAGGTGTTAAAAAGCCTAACGTATGCACTTAAAAACGGGAGTTTACCGTATATATTATGTATGGTATGTATTTGTGTATGTATTTATTTATGTATAGCCGACTACGAAAAATGGCCGAATCGGTATGTCTCAACAAGGGCTAGCTTAGTGGTCCATACTATTTCACCTCATAACTGTTTAGAAATAAATTATTCTTGAATTATAAAAATGTACGAAGCATAATGTTGGAATATAACAAGGTTTAGTTTGAGGTCTAATGGCAGATTTCAGAAGTTCAAAAATTTGCAAAAAAAAATATGCCTCAAAGTGTATGTGAATAAAATATCCATAATTGCGAATATCCTTTTGAAATATCACTTTGAGTTAAGTAGGTACGCGTCTTTTCAAAAACAAGTTTTACAAAGCGACCTGCTGATGTGTGTTGTTGCAGGGCCTCAAATCCAGAGATCAAAGAGTATTTGAAGGAGAATAATCTGCAAGTAGAAGGTCTCCACGCCATGTTCATGAGGAAGATAATGCCACTGCTAGCGAACAATTCCAACGCCATTGTGTGGCAGGTACGCATCGATGAATACGTCCATTGCGTTGCAACTGCATGTGTTTGGATATATTCAATATTCATTTGGATATATTCTTTCACGTCCACAGAATATTTATATTTGGTGGGGGTGAGAATCTGAATAAATATACAGGGCATAAAATTTTTATACCGAAAGGAAAACCTGAACACTCACAAGTAGTAGTAGGTTGAAAACCGGACACTACAGACATCTTTATAAACCATTTAAAGTTTTGTAAAAGTATTCTCGTTCCAGGAAGTATTCGACGAAGGTGTACCTCTGTCTAAAGATACGGTGGTGCAGGTTTGGAAGTATGAATGGACCGAAGAAATGGTAAACGTAAGTGTAATGCCATAAGTATTAAATATAATAACTCAATTCACATATAACACTCAAAATAATATTCCGTGTTTTGTGGTGTTAATTAAAGTGTAGCAAAAAATGTTAAATTAAGTCCGTCGAAGGCGTCATAAGCTTATTGTTGTCTGTATGTAAACATTGTAATACTTGATACCAAATCCCCTTTGAGATCGGGAATGGATACAATTTCAATTTCATCATTCCTCATACAAATGTATTAATAAAAAAATAGTAGACACATAGACGTCCTTTACTTGTTTAGGCCCACCAAAAATAAATTTACAAAAAAAAAACAATTTGCATTTTTAAACGAAATATACGTACAATTTTATACACATTAATTAAATGTAAACACGCGACTAATTATAATTTATTATAATGTGGAAAAAATATTTAAGATAAACTGATAAATATAGCTGTAGACTGAAAAAATAAATTTAGTTGGTTAGTGAGATGAAGCCATTTCAACTGTTGACAATGATTGTCTTCTTTTTGCTTTTCTTTGATTGCAAATGGATATAACAATCCAGTGTCAAGTCAGATAGAAATTATATTTTAATGTACTAGCCACCTTTTCACGTTACGTCTTGATAAAATGGCAGCTATTCTACCAAAACCTTCTAGGGTCTTTTGAAATTAATTTAAAAAGTCACGATTTATTTTATTTCATAACACTCCAATTTTATTTGAACAATAATCCAATCCAATTGAACAATACGTCACCACAATTACACAATATAAATGTCGGTTATATAAATTTTTAAAAATTAAATAAAAACGTCATTGTTATAAGTTTTTGATTGTCTTAAAAGAATCAAAATTACAATAGGTTTTGCAAGCTGGTCACCGAGTTCTCTATTCCTCGGAATGGTATTTGGACAACCTACGCAATGAGTGGCCGACGTTCTATAAGGTCGATCCGCGGCAGATTGTGACCCATGTCATCCAGAACGCATCATTGCTGAATAATATCGTGGGTGGCGAGGCGTGCATGTGGAGCGAGATGGTGGACGATCGAAACGTAATTAGCAGGTGTTGTATATTTAAAAGTAAATGATTAATATTCCCAAACACGCACATAAATTTATTGTATCGTAATTAACATCAGTTATACATGGATAACAGATAATTGTCAAATTAAAAAAATACTTCCTACTTTTTCTTTTTTGGTGTTAATTAGCTCTAACTATCAAGGTCAGGCCAGATTAGGCCAGTATAAAGTAAAATATAACAAAAATAATGTATTGAAATAGCTTCAGAATTTTTTAAACAATCTAATTGATAATGAAAGTGAAATAAAATAACGCCACTATTATAAATTGGCGGGAAAATTCAGCTCGTAATACTTTAGCCGTTTCATCCATAGTAAATGTAGAAGAACTTCAAGCATAGAGAATGAAAACGCATCAAATATGAATTTTCGTCCACTATATGAAGAGTGAGTTGTAGTATAATATAATATTCAAATAACTAAAAATACTTATGCTAAATAATGACCACTAGTCAATAAATCGGCAATACCTGGAGAATTGTAGATAATTATTAAAGCAAGGGATGGGTTGGGGATGGAAGCGAGGAAATAATAGGGAAGGGTTTGGGATATGGGGAATAAGAGTTTGGGTCTTTGACCATAAATAAAATTTGGAAACTTATTGCAGTGCCTTCATAGCGGCATGGTGGCTCTTACACGTTATTATCGGGGATTCCATTAGGAAATTCTTATATTAAAGAAGAGTGAACCAATTTTAAGATTGATAATATTAGACAAAGTGTTTCATCTATTATGTATCTTCAGGGTATGGCCGCGGGCAAGTGCGGTTGCGGAGAAATTATGGAGTGTGGAATCACGTAGAAAACTACGAGGACATTTGAGAACATATCGAACTGAGATACCTGAGTACGTGTACAATCGCATGGAGGAGCACGTGTGTCGCATGATTCATCGTGGCATCAACGCGCAACCCGCCAGTGGGCCTGGATTTTGTCTGTCATAAAGTCTCCATACATTTTTTATCGTGCTTGTTATATTTGACTTTTAACTTGATTTGATTATTTCCACTATTTTGTTAAAAAATATTTTGCTTATAAGCCTTCAGTTATTGCAATTAATTCTATTAATTGTATAAAATTAGATGATTGTTGTTTTGTGTAAAGACAATTAAATATTCGTTATCTGTAAAAACATTGGAGTGCATGAATACCGGTACAAAGGCCGCAATGAAAATAAATGACAAATTAATGGTGTTGCGTATAATTTTTTAGGGATCCCATCTAAGATAGGGACTCATGCAATTTATAAAATCCGATGCAACAAGGGGATAGTACTTCGTACAATCAATATACTTTACAAATTTATTTATATATTTTTTTCGAAGTGTAATATTATTATATATTAATTCTATCCCATTTTGGCAGCTTAAGAGTCACTACCCTAATTCTTCACAGTTCTTATCAGTTGAAAAAGAAAAAAAAATGATTTTTATTTATATTATTATTAGATTAATATAATTTTGAAAAGGTAAGGATAAACTTACATTCCATGTGTTGAGTAACCCATGTGAGAGGCACCCAGACTAAGAATAAATACCAAAATACACATATTTATCCTTTATGGGAATCGATCTTTGACTGCATTGACCAACGATACTTGACTCTGAAAGCGATCATTTCAAAGCATGTTACCGTACTTTTATTTTGATTTTACTTAAACTCAGCTTAGCACTTCATATATGGCAATCGGTATTTATTATAAACTAATATGAATACTCAGTTTAGCGTACTTCGACATCATGGAACTCCATCGATAAATATTCCGATTAACGATTACTTGTCATGCGTCCTACTCTATTAATGGTACATCCCTATTATCTGTAACCGGATAACTGGTAAACAATTTTTGTTTGAATACATGTGTATGGTGTATGTATCATCGTACTATTGCTTTTTCAATCTATAATCTCAATATGCCTATACATTAAAAAATAAAATAAAAGATGTCGGGCTACCTTGAGGTGAAGTACCCGTTCAAGTCAAACCTCGGCCTGAATCCCTTCAAGGTAAGTTTTATTTCGCAAACAGGATAATGAAAATGTGATTTTGGTGTTGCATTGATTGTTTTGTTGAATAGTCATGGAAGAGACAATGGTGTATACTACGGCCAAGTGCAACTTGTGGAGGAGGGTGTTTAGCGGTGTACTGCAGCGAGGCTGGTGCTCCAGCAGGCACGGTTGAATTACCTGCGGGGTGTGTTGTGAAGCGGACCAAGTCTCGATCGCGACGACATGCTTTCGCGGTATTCTCGATAGAGGAGCCTTGCAAACCTCGTGTTCTGCTCGCAGCACCTTCCCATCAAGATGCCCAGCTCTGGATGGACAAAATCCGTAATCTTTTAAATGGCAAAAAATTACTAGGTGAGTAATTTATATTTCAAATATTGATTAACGGAAATTTAATGTATTAAACATTACATATGGTGAATGAAAAATGCACTTGAAATTTCTATATATTTTATTATTACATTTATTTTGATGTTAAGTTTAAATGTATATACGTAAAAAATTATGTAACAAATTAAATGACAATAATTTTGTTCAAATATGTTACCAATAAAGTGGTGTCTTGGTGGTGCTTCTGAGTTAACAAACAAAGAAAATGGAAATGAAAGGCTTTTGGAGTTTTTTTTCGCAAATATTATGCTAGTTATTATTCACTTTCCATCTGGAGAGGAAATCTATGGGATGGCTCGAATTTATGCCATTTACTTGACACTAGAAATAATATTGCTTGAGCAAAATAAATAATAGAGTATATAAATTCTCTTAAACATGGCCATGGCCCAAATTTGCGTCAGTTCTGTTGACGTCATAGCATTGAATGTAAATGTGCCTCATTTGAAATTATAATCACAAAATATGTAACATACAAACAATCTACTAAGTTTTAATGAGCCATTGTGCACTTTATGCAGCAGACGTGAGAATTTATTCTGATAGTTTAACATTGCATTTGAGTATTTTTGGCTTATGCTATCGGAATACAACAGCCGTGCACACTAGCAAGTTTGTTTTTAATAGTGGTTATGTGTTGTTGAATTTCTTGAGTGTTCTGAAATGGGATTTAATATTAGGTTTATTAAAAATTTATATATATTATAGATTTATACTTAATAAAAGCAGTATCAATCAATCAACTGCTGGACATAGGCCTTCGCTAATAAGCGCCATCTAGCTCAATGCTGTACAGATTGTCGCACCATCTAGCCAAGCGGAGTTCCACACTGTTTGCCGAGACACAGTCTCCACTCCAGCACTCATCTGCTCCAACGATTGTCAGATCTCTGACAATCATGACCAGCCCATTGCCACTTTAGTTTACTAATTCAAAAGACTATATCGGTGACTTTAGTTCTCTGGTGGATTTGTTCATTTGTTCAAAGCTTGTTATAACTAATAGTTGACAGTTGCTGGCTTTTGGTAATAATAAAATTTTTTTTACATTTATCATCCATTTCTTCATCCAAATTTTGTAATAATTCAAAAATTTATCCTTACATTTTGTGAAAAAGTGGCTTAATATTGCAATTTTTGATTTTTTTAAATGGTATATAACAATGTTTTTATCTTCACTAGAATTCTTGTTAACTATTTCAACTAAGCAAATAACGCTTGTAGTAGAAAACGGTACACATCAATAGTCCAATGCAAGACACAAACTTGTCACTTCAGAATGTAAGCTTCCCACAGAGGTGTTGCTGCTTTGAATATAATTTATTTTTGTTAGGGTGTCCATTGTGATTTTATGGCCTGTGTCTATAACTCTACACACTCATATGCGATACTTATTATTGTATAGCTAAAGAGGCAGTTTTAGTACAAATATTAATCGTTTAAAACTTACATAGCAATTTTTAAACCTTAAAAATGTTACATTTTCCAATAAATTGTGAAATTCATTTATCATTGTCATCTAAATGACTTTAACTGCAGAAATGTTTATTTTTTCTGCATACAAATGATATGCACACACATTTAGCTGCAATAGTGCAGTATGAATCATACAAAACCCTAATTAAAATATTTTATATAGAGTCAAGAGTTGTGGCTTTTTTCACATTAAAATAAATGATTGTATTGGCATGTTATATGATTATATTATAAACCAGTAGTCCATGCCCTGACATCTGTTCATCAGATGATCTTATGATGGCACCAGATGAAGCGGTGTCAGTGGCCAAGTTTTGGGCTGGCAGCGTCATGCCTGCTGACTTGAAGAAGATATGATTATATGTCATTTAGATGTTTATAATGGCACCCACTCACAATGCTGTGTGGTACTGAGAGTAATTTTTATTTATTTATTTGTATATAAAATACTCATAGCCTTAATTTTACTATACCCATAAAAATGTCTATTTTCACACGGATTTCTGTTTACATTGACTGTAAATACCGATTCTTATTTATTTATTTGTACCAAAACTGCCTTCAAATCATGCTTCAATCATTCAGCCATATCCATCACCTTTCCAGACGAGCGATTGGTCAAAGACTCGTATTCCGTGACGGTGATCACCACGGAGTTGTCGAGAAAGTGCGGATTGAACTCCGCCGACGGCATGGTGACGCTCGCCGCCGGCGGTCTGATGGTGGCGAAGCCACAGCGTCTCGCCGCATTCCTCGAGTGGCGTCACCTGACGGATGTTCGCCTTGCCACTGATGATGATGGGGATAAGAATCAAACTTGCGTCCTCACCGTTGATAGGTTGGTTTCTTAGTGATATGTTGTGAGACCACCTGTGACAGCTTTAAGCATTAACGAGTTATGCCACGGTAGGTGTTTGCATCTCATTGGCTTCCATCATTTTAAATCATTATATGCATGTGGTATTTTGAATTTAAATAGATTTTTGATATTTATTCACATTTTTTACAAATACACTTCTTTGCAAAAAACCCGGGCGGTTATGATAATTTTGTTATAAAGAGATTTTAATAGCTTATATATATACATATACATATATACATATATACATATATACATATACACATATACACATATACACATACACACATACACATATACACATATACATATACACATATACATACATACATATATACATACATACATACATATATATATATATATATATATGCATATACATATACATATACATATACATATACATATACATATACATATACATATACATATACATGTACATATATATATATATATACACATATACATACATATAAATATATATATATATATATATATTCAGCCTTATTGTCAGAATTCATCAGACTCCAACAATAAAGTTTTCCAATGCTTTCGTTATAGTGTTTACCCACCGTAACAGAAGCCTTGCTCAAGTGTTAGACCTTGGTCAAGTGTGTGCTTACGTTTGCAGTGGATTCAGCCAGGGTGGCGGGGTGATGAAGCTGTCGACTCCGTTGGCCGGGGAGTTGGTGCGCGCGGTGAGACACGCGCTGCGCCTGCAGGCCGGGGCCAAGCTCAGCCGTAGCGAAGGGGACCTGCGTCAGACCATCTGTGACACCGACGGTAAATATCTACGCACAGCAGAGCAGGCTAACGAGCTTGCGGGTCACCTGGTGGTAAACAATCACCCCCCACCCCCCCATAAACATCCCCACCGCTGGAGGCTTCGCAGGGACGTTGCCGGCTTTTAACGAACATACGCTCTTTTCTTCAATACCCTCATAATCACTTGGGGACACCGCAGGTGGTAAATTGTTCCACATTTCTCCAGTTTGTGGCAGAAAACTGCATCTAAATCGCAAAATTATATAAAAAAAGAAAAAAAAACATATATGTCTATACGAACGACAAAATTCGCCGGAGAACCAGAGTCACCGATATAGCTCTTCAACCGACAAACTTCGGACCGACAATCGTTGGAGTAGACGAGTGCTGGAGTGGAGACCGCGTCTCGGCAAACGTAGTTTGGGACGCTCGCCTGCTAGATGGAGTGACGATCTGCGCAAGGCGGCTAGCAGAGTCTGGATACGTGTAGCTGAAGATCGGGGCAGCTGGCGCACCTTGGGTGAGGCCTAGCAGTGTACTGCCGTGAGCTGATATTGATGGATATCATCACGCCTGTATCCCGCCTATATCACTCTCTTCAAGGTCGCCGGTTAAGGGTACTTTTGACCTGGCCTTTCTTAAGAACGTCTGCAATTTCGTCAACGTATAAGCATCACTTTCTCAACTTTTGTCACGACACCTGTTACTCTTACATATTAGTAAAATAAAATAAAAAAGGCTTTTTATTTCCTGCTTTAAAAACAATTTTTACCGGTTAACCCTTTCACGAAATATTTTTCCCTTCTACAAAAATCGTTATCGATTGTTCAATTATTATTGAATCGATATTCTTCGATTACTGAATGTCAAAATAAAACGTGTGTCCAAGGCGGCAAATGTGTTTGCAAAAAAAAACTGAAGCTATGCGTAAATTGTGCAAAACGACGTATAGAGAATAGGACACATAATAAATGTGTTATGTGCAATATTCACTTGTGTTTCACAAGTTAACGAAATTGTTTCATAGAATACCATAACTAACTATTTATTTTACTTTTCTCATAATTTTTATTATGTTTTTTGTATTACAAAGCAATAAATAAAATACCGATATAATAAACCTAACTCTTCGTTTATTTACTTTTATGGTCCATAGGGAAAAATATTCCCTATGAAATTATAGGAAACCTATACACCCTGCTATGTTTTTCTGGTGATATTCTCTTACTTTACACCCACAATAGCTAAAATATTGTGTTGTATGGGCATATTTAGTCAACAGGACCTTACAGGACCATAACATGCCCAACATCTTATGGTCCTGTAAGGGTTAACAAAAAAATTTAACTAAATTTTTAGCAAGAACACCTCTGCAGGTGAAGGACTTTTCCAGGGATAATCAATGCTCTCTGGAGTGGACTATTTGACCAGTCTGAGCCGCCTATCTCACTGATCTCGTCTTCCCATCTCGAGTGTTGTCTTCCTTGTTTAAGATTCCCTTGCGGGTCTTTCCACGTTGTCAGCTTTCCCGTCCATTTCAGGTCAACTTTAATCCTAGGGCGTATACTAGTGCATCAATAGCCTTAGTAAGGGCTTTGATTTTTGAATTTCGAGTTTTTTGTTTTTTATTTATATGGAACATACCGCGCTCGATTCTGCACAGAGACTAGACTGCAAAACTGGTAATCTTTATTAAAAATTTATCGAATTCTTGTTCAACTATTCCAACTAAGCTTACAATGCTTGTGCTAGGAAGTCCACATCAATAGTCCAGTGGGGGATACGAACTCACGAAGTATACGATCGTAAGCCCGAGTCTGGCCAACTGACCTATTTATTCCTGCTTCAAATTTTTTCAGAGGAAATCCGGCGTAGCAGTTGGTACAGCGGCCCGTCCGATATATCACTGGACGACACTGATCTCATCATGTCCAAGGTATGACCTAAATTATTATGGGAAATAAGTTAATATAGGAGAGTAATATTAGAATTGATTTTCATCTAATGATATTCACTTAGCATATTCGATTATTGTATCATCATTTGAGTAAACTGAGCTGAAGACTTCTACGCGCTTGGTAAATAGTTTTAACATTTATACATGTTTTTGTTACACAAATTTGATTTTCATAAAATATAAGACTTCTTCAGACTTTTTCCCGCCAACTTGCATCAGTGACGTTGTGTTTCTATTTAATTTTCATAATCTTATACTATTATCAGTTATATTGTTTAATTATGGTGGTGTATTATACAATACGATTAAGGCGTATACGTGAAGTGATATGAAGTAAATGCGTGTATAATTTTTAAAGTTGACTGAAAAAGTCCATAAAAGGTTTTGGTAGAATAGCCACCATTTTATATTTAAAGAGTTTAAAATTTAGTTATGTTTAAAGAGATTTGATATTATCGCGTATATGCCACCGGCCTTATATTTATAATTAATTGCCATCAGATCGAGAAGATCAGAAAAGGAAAGAAAATACTTCAGATAAATGGGGTCCGGTGGTAGAATTTAAATTTTCAACCTTGACTAGAACTTTCTAACAAGAAATATTCGATGACTTAATATAAATACGGTCGAATATTCCTTCTATCTTCTCATTATCAGAATTATAACGTCCATAGCAATAATTTTACAGGAAAAACAAAAAACTGATATTGTTTTGAAAATTTTTGTAATAAATCATTCAAAGTTTACGTATAAATAGACGTAATAATAAGTAATTTATTAAAGATAAATACAAATTATTCCATCGTGGCGTACACGATTATCGTTAGATTATCCGTTATATAGCATCAAATGTAAAAAGTGAAAAAAATGTGGTTGTGTTAATTTCGAATTATGATAATTAGGTCAAAGATATGATAATAAAAGTCATGATGAGTTGTTCTTACAAGATTATTTTTTGAGCTTTGAAACAAACAACGTTTCATACGTTTGACTTCCTAAACCGAAAACTGTATTGGGATTTTTTTAGGTTTTGTACTGACAAAAAATATTTAAAGCTTTCTCACAGAAAAAGGTTGTCAATATATGTAGAAAGTAGTTGGTTGCTAGGCAAAGCGTTGCTATTAAAAATTCTTTTCGAAATTTAACTAGGATATAGAACAAAGGCTCCCAACCCTTTATGGACTATCTTTACATGAAAAAATGTATATTTATACACAACATATAATAGGATAAACGTTTTAGACGACTAGAAAAAATGTTATTTCATGAAAATAGAGGTATTTAATAAACATTTGCCTTTGGACTCGTTATCGCTCCGATAAAAAGCTCCAGCGTCCACAAAGCGGGCGGTACTATAGCGTACTAGCCGTACTGATTAAGGCGACACACAGGGTCTTTAGGGGGTTTGATCTTCGATGTAATTGAATTTCTTCCAAGTGAAGCTTGTTACCAGAGTCACCGACATTGCCCTTCAAGTTAGCAGACAGAAGTGGCAATGGGCTGGACACGTTTGTCGGAGAAGCGACAATCGTTGGAGTAGACGAGTGCTGGAGTGGAGACCGCGACTCGGCAAACGTAGTGTGAGACGCCCTCCTGCTAGACGGAGCGACGATCTGCGCAAGGCGGCTGGCAGAGACTGGATGCGTGTAGCCGAAGATCGGGCTAGGCGGCGCGCCTTGGGTGAGGCCTATGTCCAGCAGTGGACTGCCGCGGGCTGATATTGGATATTGGAAGTTTGTTACTCTTTCACGAAAAAACTACTGGACGGATTTGGATGAAACTTTACAGTAATATATAGGTTATACATCGAAATAACATAAAAGCTACAATTTGTCATGATTTCATGTAATTTTGGTCGTAATATAACCATACATGCCAATTAAGTCGGAAAAAATCTGGCCTTTGAGAGCTATCGTGGCGTACGCTGCCTAAACCAAATAAAAGTCCGCAACAGCATATATCTTTAATGTGGGAGCAACTATGACCAAAATTGTGAACCATAAATTACGTAAAAAAAATATATTTATTTAAAATGATGTGTCATGAAACTTAATGTGGCAGACCAAATTCCACGCGAGCGAAGCCCCGGGCAAAAGCTAGTATAATATAAAAGGATTTAATATATTCAAATAAAATACATTTATCAATGTATTACTACAGTACCGCCTCCATTGGGAACCTATGGTATAGAATATGTTGGTATGAGAAAAGTTGTGATACCGTCTGAACGCATTCCTCAAAATTTTTTCAGACGGCCCGGAACATCACGAATGGGTCCCTGGCGTTGCGTACGCATGCCTTGTTGCATCTCGCTACCCTGACTTCCTGTCCTGACAGGTAATGGTTTTCAAAAATATATTTGATATTCATTCACAGTAAGAGAGTAAAGGCAGACGTCCTGCCTGTACTTTCTTGCGGTGCCGAAACGTGGATACCTACAGTATCTGCTTCACAAGGTCAGAGTAGCTGAGGGAGCTATGGAGAGGGCTGTGCTCGGAGTTTCTCTGGTGGATATGATTCGAGTCTAAGTAGTCCACTAAGAGAGTAAAGGCAGACGTCCTGCCTGTACCCTCTTGCGGTGCCGAAACGTGGATACCTACAGTATCTACTTCACAAGGTCAGAGTAGCTGAGGGAGCTATGGAGAGGGCTGTGCTCGGAGTTTCTCTGGTGGATATGATTCGAGTCTAAGTAGTCCACTAAGAGAGTAAAGGCAGACGTCCTGCCTGTACCCTCTTGCGGTGCCGAAACGTGGATACCTACAGTATCTACTTCACAAGGTCAGAGTAGCTGAGGGAGCTATGGAGAGGGCTGTGCTCGGAGTTTCTCTGGTGGATATGATTCGAGTCTAAGTAGTCCACTAAGAGAGTAAAGGCAGACGTCCTGCCTGTACCCTCTTGCGGTGCCGAAACGTGGATACCCACAGTATCTGCTTCACAAGGTCAGAGTAACTGAGGGAGCTATGGAGAGGGCTGTGCTCGGAGTTTCTCTGGTGGATATGATACGAGTCTAAGTAGTCCACTAAGAGAGTAAAGGCAGACGTCCTGCCTGTACCCTCTTGCGGTGCCGAAACGTGGATACCTACAGTATCTGCTTCACAAGGTCAGAGTAGCTGAGGGAGCTATGGAGAGGGCTGTGCTCGGAGTTTCTCTGGTGGATATGATTCGAGTCTAAGTAGTCCACTAAGAGAGTAAAGGCAGACGTCCTGCCTGTACCCTCTTGCGGTGCCGAAACGTGGATACCTACAGTATCTACTTCACAAGGTCAGAGTAGCTGAGGGAGCTATGGAGAGGGCTGTGCTCGGAGTTTCTCTGGTGGATATGATTCGAGTCTAAGTAGTCCACTAAGAGAGTAAAGGCAGACGTCCTGCCTGTACCCTCTTGCGGTGCCGAAACGTGGATACCTACAGTATCTACTTCACAAGGTCAGAGTAGCTGAGGGAGCTATGGAGAGGGCTGTGCTCGGAGTTTCTCTGGTGGATATGATTCGAGTCTAAGTAGTCCACTAAGAGAGTAAAGGCAGACGTCCTGCCTGTACCCTCTTGCGGTGCCGAAACGTGGATACCCACAGTATCTGCTTCACAAGGTCAGAGTAACTGAGGGAGCTATGGAGAGGGCTGTGCTCGGAGTTTCTCTGGTGGATATGATACGAGTCTAAGTAGTCCACTAAGAGAGTAAAGGCAGACGTCCTGCCTGTACCCTCTTGCGGTGCCGAAACGTGGATACCTACAGTATCTGCTTCACAAGGTCAGAGTAGCTGAGGGAGCTATGGAGAGGGCTGTGCTCGGAGTTTCTCTGGTGGATATGATTCGAATCTAAGAAATCCACTAAGAGAGTACAGAAGGCTTCCCGCGGTGTGGTTGTATGACGCCATCTGTTGGTAGACGATGTAAGCATAATGTTCGCCACCAGAGCAAGAAAGACTTGAGATTTCTAAAAAAAGACAGTTGCAACGCTGTACTAAATTTTCTATCGGTCGTAGAGACAGACCATTCGACGCAGAATATTTTTCTGATCCAAATATGCATTAAAAATTTTTACAGCGTTTTCGCTTTTTGTGCGTCGATATAAAATAACTATAATAATTATAATAAATGTAAAATAAATTATCAAGAATTACCTAAAATTATAGTATTTTAAATATAAAATACAATTTTAACAATTGTTTTGCAGTAAATTTAATGTTTGTTAAAAAATATATTGTTGCTATGCTGAAGCAAATTTATTTTTAAATTCTTTGTTCACTACATATATTGTCTTTGTTCGCCTTCTCGATTTATGTGTATGAGAGCCGAAATTCAGTCAGAGGGGGGGGAAGGTATTCATTCTAATTCGAACCGCCGTCGTCGTTCGTCTCAATGTACGTACACATCACTGTTGGGCCTAAATCGATTAATTTGTCAATTATCTTGTTAATTGACTAAAAAAGTAATTGCAATTAAATTAATTACAATTAAATTAATCGCAAGTAAACTTTTAATTGCACCTTGCAATTAAATTAATTTGATCGACGTATGTCAATTGTAACTCACAATTAAAATAATTGCAATTATCTTTTTTAGTTGTTTTATGAAACAATTAAACTAACAATTAACTTTATGTATCAAAACGAAATTAGTAAAAAATTTAGGCAAATTAAGCTGTAAGTCTCAGACGAACAAAAAAGTGATAAAGGCTGTAAGTATTTCTTAATTTTTTTAAATCTTTCTACATAAAAAAAAACTGTGTATGTATTTATGTATAACAATGTTCATTGATAAATATTTTTACAGCGTGAGTAAAAACATTTATCAATGCAAATTGAAATACAAAAATATTTCAAGTCATAACGTGTTCATTTTATAGGCCCGAACGTACATTGTTCTTACCTCTCACTCTCGCATGTAATGGATGGATGGGGAGGGGAGGGGGCACTATTGTACTACCGGAGCCACACTTATATATTTATATATTTCGGCTGTATATTATACAATAGTATTTTTTAATTAAAATTCACAAAACAATTGAAATTTAATTAATTGTTAATTGTAGTAAATCACAATAAACAATTAATTAATTGTTAATTGTTATATACCACAATTACAATCGATTAATTGTTAGTTGTTTTGGTAACGTTTACCAATTAATCAATTGTTAATCTTTAATTGTTCTTTCAATTATAATTTGCCCAACACTGGTACACGTGTATGCGTGACGGTAGGTCGGACCGGCGGTCGGTGGTGTCGCTGGCGTCGGTGGCATCGGGCGTGTACGAGGAGATCGCGGAGGAGCCTCAGCCGCAGCCGCAGCAGCAGCAGCGCGCGGTGCGCGAGGAGCCCACGTACGAGTCTGTGGCGGAGTGCGTGTACGCGACCCTCCGCCGCGGCAAGCGCTGCCCCCCTCCGCCGCTGCCGCCGCGACACCACTTCGGGTGAGTCCAGTTATACCTCCATTCACCTAACTTCACACTGTGATGCCATTCACAGTTCAAAGTATCGGATAATTCATACTACCTACATACATATCATCACGCCAGTTTCCCGTAGGGGTAACCAAACCACAGATCTCCATCTACTACGATCTTGGCACACTTTCCTTACTCCACACTCATCATTCACCTCATGCACGCTTGCCGCTTAAGGGTACTCTGGACCTGGCCTTTTCTAAAAACTTCAATTTGGTCAAGGTATATTCTCTTTGGTTTTCCTCTACCGAACCTACCATCCACATCCGCAACGTAAATTTCTTTTGTCAGCCGTCCCTCACCCATCCTCTTTATGTGTCTAAACCATCTAAGCATCCCTTTCTCAACTTTTGTCACCTTTTACTCCACATCACTCTTATATGTTCATTTCTTATTTTATCATTCAAAGTTACCCCACACATACTTCTTAATGCTCTCATTTTGTTCGTAATCAGTCTGCTTTTACGACTCTTCTGCCAAACCCAACATTTCCTACCGTACATCAGAGTCGGAACAAGCACCCCGCAATGAACCGCCAGTCGAGCCGTTTTAGACACGTTCTGACTTTTAATAAAGGAGTGCAGAGCCGCAATAACATGATTACCAGATTTCACTCGCTTTTTACCATCTCTTGTAAACTGACCCCAAATATACAAACTCATACACTTGCTCAACTTTTTCTCCTGCAATTATCAGACGATCGATTTATTCCGAATCTGGTAACCCCCCCACCCCAATCCGCATTACCGTTCCTGCCCTTTCCTTTCTTTTCTATCCGTTCCCTTCCTCTCCGCCAATCCACGGTCTGCCGTGCCAATGGATGCGTGGCTAAGGGCGAGCTTAGTCGCAAGCGTGCCGACCGTCCCGGGATCGGGCTCCCCCGGTTACTATGGTGCCTTACCTCAGCATGCAGGGCTCTGCTAGGGCTGACCTCCATCCTCCCTTGCGGCTCGTGGGATTCACTAAGACGAATTTAATATACCTAATTTGTTGAAAATGACGGCGACGTGGTTCCGCCACCCGTCACTTCCTGATTCTCACGAGGGCGAGAAACGACCAATGGAGAGCCGTTTCGCTGCGATAAATGGTAGCAGATGGAGCTCTGTGGTCTCTGCCAACCCCTGCGGGGGATAGTGATAGATAGGGCGTATACTATCGTATACGTATACTATCGTATACGTATACTATCGTATACGTATACTATCGTATACGTATACTATCGTATACGTATACTATCGTCAACTCCCGTTTATCCGAAATGGTTCTATTGGAGCACCTGGCGCTGGTTTTCAGCAAGAACCTAAATGGTCAGATCGCGGACCACAGTGACGACATTGATTCTGACATTAATATTTGAAACAATCCAACTTGCTCACTTCAGGACAATGAAGCTGGGCGAGTCGTGGCAGTCGAGCGAGAGTCCTGGATGTGGTGCGGTCACGCGACACAGCTCTCTGGGTTCCCTGCCGCGCTGCTGTAGCAACAGAACGTTGCCTAAAGCCAAACAGCCATTCAGTGTGTTCAGGTATGAATTCTGCTTACAAATCATCATTATCTTCAATATATCTGTACCAATACACTGCTGGTCAAAGTTGAGGGGTGTTGCTTTAACCTCAATACTCTGCAGGTGGATCATAGATTAGTATTTATTCTCAGGTACAGTTAAGTCTGCGATTAGTTAAAGTTTTGTGCCACGAACTGTGGAAATTTGGAATACATTACCACCTGCGGTGTTCCCACATAGTAGTCATTCAAGAAAAGAGCGTATGTGTTCGTTAAAGGCTGGCAACATAGTTCGTTAAAAGCCTCTGTCGGCCAAGTTTGCTGCTTATCGATTGGTTTTTGCTCCGTATGACACCCACCAAGCTTTGAATGTACTTATTCCAGTCTGAATTCAGGAACTCAAACAGACTTAAATTTATTTAAATTTGACTCTTCCTATAATTTACATTGAGTATGTGAATCTGAGCATACCTGTTCTATAATCTGTTGAATTTGTATGATCGGCCATAATATCTACGGGATCATTTTTGTAAGAATTCACCACGCTTTTTGCAGTGGTAGAGCTACGCTGCAGGCGAATACTTTGTCAAGAGTGGCATATTGTTTGTCTGTAGCATGAATGGGCCGACTCGCCCGGGGAAGTACCACACTCCCGCAGAAAACCGGCGTCTGAGTTGTAGCTTAGCTACCGCGCTTCGTCCGGTGTGCAGTTGAGTTCCGGAAGACCGACCCCCCACCCCCTTCCCATAATGATACTTTCCTTAAAGGCCAGCAACACTTCTGTATTGCTTATGGCACTGCGGATGTTTATGGGCGGCGTTGATTGCTTTAAATCAGGTGACACGCCTGCTCGTTTGCCTTCCTATCCCATAAAAAACATCGCTTGTTCAAGGCGGATTGGCGGGATACCCACACTCGGAATACATACATGTAGGCCTTACATATTTATTTGGATGCGGGTATTAAACACGCGTCACTATTAGACGCACCAATGATTATTTTCACTTTACAGAAAGAGACTGAAAAGTGACTCCCGAATAGTGAATTCACCAAAAACAGAAGCAAAAGAAATCAAAGATGTTGAAACAAAGAAGAAGAAATTCGACTTCCCGCCCACAAGGGACATATTCAAAAGCTTCAAGGTCAGCAGGAAAATGAAAAACCTTAAGATCACCTCCGGGGGACTTGCAAAGGGTGAGACGAAGAGTTGTGAATTTCTGGACGAAACACAACACGTGACCGCCAACCGCTGCTCGAAGTCCGTCGAGTGTTTAGAAGGGAATGAATTCGAAGAGGTGGAAACTGATTTGTCTTTAAAAGTAAAAGACGACACTATGGCCGCTCTAGCGCTGCCTCAGGAAATCGTCCAGCTCATCCTCCGCGGCCGCGAGCAATTGAATAAGATTCGATTAAAAGAAGACAATGTAGAGAGTGACTACATGCCAATGTCACCCATAGTCCCTCCACCAGCTATAGAGAATCACTACATAGTTATGTCCCCGAGGACGAATCTCGCCTGATCTAGTCGCTAGTTTGTAGTTGAAAAGCCTTGTCTATGGTTCGGTGTTACCAGTTCGGAAGAGGTATGTGATATTTTTTAGTAGAATTGAGTCCAATATTAATTGTGAGGTGAGTCTGACTGTCGTCTTAGCGACGATATTACAATTTGACGCGTGTTCGATCCATACATATCGAGTGTTGCCAGCTTATTGAGTTGTAAACACTGATATCGCCATTAAAAAAAATAATTCACGTGACAGGTTTTCATATATTTAAAAAAAAAAACCTAAAAATCGTGAATTAAATAGATACATTTTTATTTGGTTTCTTTTTATAACTTTTATAATTTACGTCATGCACACTAAATAACTTGGTTATTTAGTGTGCATGACGTAAAAATATTGAATCACACCGTAAACAAGTATTATTTTATGTTATATTTATTCATAGCAAGTATTCCATATTATTAACGCTAACTGTATTAAAAATAATACAAAAAGAATTTAACAAAATGTTCCCAAACTTTTAGTGTCACTGCCTACCTGAATGCCCAAAATTTAATTATTAATTTATGGATAACTAACACATTAAAATTAAAATGAAAGGGCACAATTAATAAAACTATTAAGTTAAATATGCGGAATAAATATAAAAATACTTATTAATTTACAAATTAATAGAAGAGAAATCAGACGGAACATCTTATGGTGTCCCTAGAATAAGGGACACATGGTCTGTTTAGGGGTATAATTTTTTTTCTAGCTGGATAACTTAATAGGAATTCTATTAACGAAATGTTTGTAACATAATTTAAATAAGAGCGATTGGTGAAACAAGGATCAAACGAGGAATTTTATTTTAACTTTACGCATAAGAACAAAATATTCTTATGCATATAGTTAAAATAAAATTATCAGTGTTCTTCGTATAAAACTGATATTTCACGCTTTACGTGCGTTTCAAATCGAAATAAGAAAAATAGAACGAAATAGGCGCGAAAATTTGGCAACCGTGGTTGCCAAAAGCGCCGCACTTATTGTTGGACTATACATGGGAACTTATATTGAATAGTAAAAAATAATGTATACTCTGGTTACCCAATAACCATGTCATTTTTATGTTGGATATGCATAGGAAAGAATAAGAAAATTCATTCACTCATAAGGGACCAGCAGACAAATGCTAAATGTGAGGATTCTTTATTTCCCACTATCTGAATTATTCAAATTAACAGAATACATGTTTGGTGAATTCCAGAGATGGTAATGACTTCTTTTCTTCAACCCTATATAATTAATATATATTATTAGCTTAAGCGATGTAGATAAAAATGCTGTTCAGTCATATTCTCGAAGACTGATGGGTGGGACTTAGTCGTTTTTGGATATTTTACAATTTTGCCAGTATTATAAGGTTTGTCGTCGACGTCGAAAGATAATATTATAGTCATTTGAATATTATTTCTTGTTGCTACAAAAATGTAAGATGATTTTCTTACATATAATTTAAAATCTCATCAGATTTGTAAAATTAGTACTTTCAAAGATGTAAGAAATATTTCAATAAAATGTAGAAAATAATAAATATAAAGACAAAATAATGCAACGATCATGACAGTTACAACCCCCATGGGGTTTAGGTGTCATTTCCTAGGGCCTAACAGAATAAGTTTGAGAAACACTGATATATAATATTCTCTAATCTACTATAATCGGTGAGTGAGCTTTATTGAATAAGCAGCTTTATATATATAAGTATACGGCTTATTTTGCGCGGACGTGTTGTGATATTTAATGTAACTTGTTAAGTATTTCGGCTAAAGGCTTTGTTGATTTATTGAGTGTTAAGAATTTTTGGACGAAATTTTTTTTACTGTTTGAGATGATTGAAAACAGCGTTGCGATGTAAATTCGTTTAAGATAAGTTTATGAAAGGGTATAGTAGACTCTACGGAAGACAATCGTTAGGTATAGTAGACTCTACGGAAGACAACCGTTAGGTATAGTAGACTCTACGAAAGACAACCGTTAGGTATAGTAGACTCTACGGGCGACAACCATTAGGTATAGTAGACTCTACGAAAGACAACCGTTAGGTATAGTGGACTCTACGGAAGACAACCGTTAGGTATAGTAGACTCTACGGAAGACAACCGTTAGGTGTAGTAGACTCTACGAAAGACAACCATTAGGTATAGTAGACTCTACGGAAGACAACCGTTAGGTATAGTAGACTCTACGGGCGACAACCGTTAGGTATAGTAGACTCTACGGAAGAAAACCGTTAAGTGGTGACTTCCGTAGAGTGTACTATAGCTGACAACGCCTCGCGTTGAGGCGAAACACGTGTCGTGTACATTGTGGAAGAGTGGTGGTGTGTGTTTGGTGTTGGTGTTGTTGATAGTGGTTGGGAGGTGGGGGGTTGCTGACGGCCGTTTTTTCGGTGAGATATATTTAAAGTTCCCCGTAAATGCCACTTACTCCAGTAAAAAACACACATTATTATTTTTCTATTTTTGTTTGCTTGTCGCGTATCTAAGCTAAGTAATAATTCTGACTGTCCACATAGTAATGGATTTAC
This sequence comes from Baronia brevicornis, assembly GCA_031353405.1. NCBI lineage: Eukaryota > Metazoa > Arthropoda > Insecta > Lepidoptera > Papilionidae > Baronia > Baronia brevicornis. The sequence continues at coordinate 538,531 of JASFAT010001306.1, forward strand.
GCAAAGTAACGCCTGACTCAATTAATCATCTTAAAACCGTAATAAAAAAATTAAATCGATAATAAAAGGACGTAACTTTCTTTTAATTTTTTTGTTGTGTAATCGAGTAAATAATATCGATATGACGTTTATCGATATACGAATAATGACGTTTCCTTCAATTTGCAATACTTATTATAACTATAAGTATTTTTCTTGTGTATAAATACCGTAAAAGATTTTTCCCGCCAACTTACATCAGTGACGTTGTGTTTTTATTTCATTTTCATAATCTTATATTATTATCAGTTATATTGTTTAAATGCGGTGGCGTGTTACGCAATATAGTTCAAATAAGGTGTATAAGTAATTGTTAGTGATTTGAAATAAATATGTATGTCGCGACTTTTTAAGTTGACTGAAGAAGGTTTTGGTAGAATAGCCACCATTTTATCAAAACAATGTGACAAGCTGACAACTTACATCTTTAGAGATTCGATATTGTATTTTACTTGACTCTGGCATAATAGTTATAACTAGTTGCCATCAAAGCAAAGTAAGGCAAGAACATTTTTTTTTTATTTTTCCCGCCAAGCTACATCAGTGACGTTGAGTTTTTATTACATTTTTATAATCTCATTTTATTATCAGTTATATTGTTTAATTCTATTATTGGTTTACTCAGTGTAGTTTGAAAATGAGTTTGACTTAGAAGTGAACCGACACGAAATAAATTCGTGTATCGTGTTCTTAACTTGACTGCAAAGGTCCATCGAAACATGATCCTGGTACACCTTCCTTGCTTCCTCCACACTCATCCATCCTTCCTCTCACATTCAACTCTCAAATTCATTCGTAGCGAAACGGCTCTCCGTTAGTCGCTTCCCGCCCTCGTGGGAATCAGGACGTGACGGGTGCATGAACCATTTTATCAAGACGTATCAAGTTGAATCTACACGACAAGATATTTGTTATTACTTTGCTTGACACTGGCGTAATAGTTACAGCTAATTGCAATCAAAGAAAGAATGAAATGTCAAACGGAAGAAAAGTGTTATCTGATTGTTGGAACTGTATCCCATTTCGGGAATGGTGGCTAAATTATACAAGAGTGTGGTTTCGTAACAATTTATGTATATTTATATCATAAGAATTTACTACTAGCACACTACGTTTGCCAAAACGCGGTCTCCACGCGTTCGGTTCTCCGACAAACGTGTGTGACGAGCTGTGTTGGTGACCATTAGACTATTGATGAGCTATTTCCTAGCACAAGATTTAGAAGCTTTGTTGGAGTGATTAACAAGAATTCTAGTTATATTTGAAAAACATTGCTACTTCTTTCAACAAATGATTTAATATACAATTGTTCATCTATTGAAACATATTTGAATAATGTGATAGTCTTTGTTATTATTATAATATATTTTGGTTATTTAAAAAAGGTAAAATAAAAACACTCTTTAGCCAAAATGGGAAACAGTTAACTTTCGGGATAGTACACGGTCAGTTTTTTAGCCTAATTTATGTAGCCCTCTAGCTGTAAATTATTTATGTATTTGTCAATGTAGAGATAGTACTTAACAATACTGTTTGGCATTCTCCTATCATTCGTTTTATATGACTGTAACAAAGCGATCTCTCTGTGTATTCAAATATATTATTTTTATTT